>CM046452.1:80388614-80416114 GCA_025506515.1 Flaveria trinervia | reverse complement strand
CAGATAGGTTTGATGTTTGGATTCGAAATTATCCTAGAAACATGTTGAACAAAAGGTTCATGCGCCTAAATAAAGTCCATGCGCCTGGAATTTTTCTTAGAAATGATAAGTGTATCTCATGCGCCTGATTAGTGCCCTCGTGCGCCTAGAAAATTAGTCAGACGCCTAAGTGTAGGGCCAAGCGCCCCAATAGTACCCATGCGTCTGAATATTCCCATGCGCCTAAGTTTCCATACGCCCGAATAAACCCATGCGTCTAAGTGTCCATGCTTCCGAATGGGTCATACGCCCGAATAGTATTCATGCGCTTGAATGGTTCATGCGCCTAAGTGTTAAAACAACTAAGTATTGGCTGATGCGCCTGTATAGTGATGAAGCGCCTAAAAAGGCCCCTGCGCCCGAATAGTGTCTAAGTGCCTAACACTTAGAATTTATTACAGAATTCTTGGGAGTTTGTGCTCTTAGGATTTTGACCGAGGTTTGACTAGAGTTTATTAATGATGGGTTTCATGTATGATTATGATTGTTTTATGATTGCTCTTTATTTTATTATTGTTATTAATATATTATTATCATTATTAGTATGTGAGTTTACGTGGTGTGTTTATATTCGTAACGTAAAGTATTACTAATAATAAAGAGGAAGAGTAATAAAGAAGAGAAGTGAAACTTTAATAAAATGTTAACAAGTCTTGCAAGCTTACAGGAGATACACGACCATGTTATCGTTAGCTCAATTGTGTTGCGGGTTAGCTACCCTATTATGCACACGGGGCCAGTCAATTGAGACTAGGGGCCTTTGTAGCATACCCTAGGTGTCTGGGTCGGCCTTGTATACAGTATATAGATACCCTTGTGGGATAAAGAGGGCCCACACCATCCCCCCCCCCCCCCCCCCCGCGCATACAGTTTAGGGTATTGCTCATTGGTTCATACAGATAGTGAAAGATAGATAAAGATAAAAGAATGCAGAGTAAACAAGGCATAGAGTAAAGAGATAAAGCATTACCTAATTGTATAGTTAATGCGTGCTCATGTATAAAGTGATGAAGTTTTCATGGAAAGAGTATTTTCGTATGTATACTACAGAAAGTATTTATTTACTTTTAAAACTAGAACTCACTCAGCGTGCTGACTTTTATACATTTTTAGTTGGCAGGTAATTATTGCTGAGGATGGCACGAGGGTGAAGCTACTTGGCAGGGAAAGACTGACATCCATTCATACTTATTATGGTTGTTGTTTTGTAATGCAATTAAACAGTTCTTTTGTAATCGGTTAAACAATAATGTATTACTTAACAACAGTGTTTTAATGAAATGAATGGTTTATGTTAAAATGATTCCGCTGCTTAAGTTTGTAAATTTATAATGTTTTAAGGTATTTAATGCTTTGAATGACCAACTGTGAGTTCTCCGGGAACGGGGCGTTACAAGTTGGTATCAGAGCCAAAGTTTTAGAGAATTGGGTTAAATAAACTTTTAAAACCTAAACTTAAACTGAAAATGGGACAATTGGAGGGATGTCAGCCCGAGTAGCTACGTGCCATCAGGTATGTCTTTTCTTAATGTTAATCGGTATTATGTGTGTATGCTATTTGATTTATGTGCTCTTAGTAGATTTAGATACTGATTAAGTCAGGATAGAAAATGCTTGGGGTATAAAGAGTAAGTAAGTGGCTAATCACAACTGGTCACCATAATTAGGGACTTACTATACTTGACATAAACTGAGTTGTTACCTTGAATGACCGTGTTAGTGTTTGAATCTTATAGCGTGTTAGAGGATGGCCGACGAGAATCTTCCAAGACTCCTAGAGGCAAAGGCCGTCCGCGTGTGACTAGGAGTAGTGCTAAGGCTCCTGAGACGACCCATGAGACCCTGAGGTCCATGGCCGGAGCGAAGAGAACGGAATGCTAGTTGAATGCCTCAGCTAGGGAGGCGATTGCTGATGAGGTACACCAGGTCATGCAGACAGTCTTACCGTCTGTAGTGACTGAAGTCATTAGGGCTATAAGTGGCGAGGAGAGAAGGAGAAGGAGAATAGAAAGGGATCAACGGGCAAGGGAAGCAGAAAGGAGGAGGAACAACCATAGCCTGAGACTATGTTGTCCGAGGAGGAGGAGGATGATGTAATGGGGGTAACAACCGGAGCATGCAGTTATGGGGCGTTCCAAATGTGTAAACCCCGACTTTTGATGACAATGGCAATGTTGCTACTGCTTATCGCTGGGTGAGGAAATGGAGGCAGTTTTGGAGATCAGTGAGTGTCGTGAGGACCAAATGGTGAAGTTCGCGATTCACTCTTTCGTCGATTCAGCGCTGTGTTGGTGGGACAATATTGTCCAAGCTGAGGGTGACAGAGCCATTGGGAAAATGCGATGGAAGGAGTTTAAGCAGTTGGTGATCGAGGAATTTTGTCCTCACCGAGAACTCGATAAAATCGAGAGGGAGTTCTTGCAACGTGAAGCGGGAACCATGACCCACCAGCAGTACACCACCAAATTCAATGAGATGGCGAGGCTGGTGCCGGATTAGGTAACGCTGGTGTCAAGGAAGATCAAGAGGTACATCCAGGGACTGCTGGCTGATATTCACCGGCACCTGATTGCTGCTCAGCCAGGTACCTTTCGATCGGTGGTGGATTTGGCGGGTAGATTGTATGATGAGCGAGAGGAGACTGTGGTAGAAGTGAAGAAGACGAGTGGGGATGGTAAAAATTGGAATGGGAAGAGGTTTGGACATGGTGGTTTTACTCCAAACAACAAGAAGGTGAAGGGGGGCGACCGTGGGGTGTCGTCAAGATCAGGGCTGAAAAGGTGTGGCAGTTGTGGAAAGGAGCATACCGGTGAGTGCAGGATGGGAATGAATGTATGCTTCAGGTGTGGCAAGCCTGGCCACATCGCTAAAGATTGTAAGAAGCCGAGGGCAGAGAGCTCTGGAGCGGAGAAGAAGAAGCCGAAGTAAGGAGAGCAGAGGGCAGGCGCTAGAGCTTAAACCATGACTCGGGAAGAAGCCAGAGCTGATCTCGATGTTGTGCCAGTATGTTTCTAGTAAACCAAACTTGTGCCTCTGTATTGTATGATTCCGGTGCTAGTAGGAGTTTTATTTCCACTACTTTTTGTGCTAAGTTGCCTATTAGTAGTAGAAATGTCAGTGAACCATTCGACGTAGAAACCGCTATTGGCAAGTCCACGAGAATTACCGATGTGATAGAGGACTGTGCCATAGAACTAGAAGGTCATAGGTTTGCTGCTAGGTTACACGTGATGCCCCTAGGTGGATTTGATGTCGTACTGGGGATGGACTGGTTAGCAACCTATGAAGCAAACATCGTATGTCGCAAGAAGATGATTTGATTAGTTGCGCCCGATGGGAGTTTGGTTACGATTTATGGAGATCGCTTACTACGATCCCGAAGAGATTTCGACGGCGGTGGCGGGGAAGTGCATGAGACGTGGATGTAGTGCCTACTTGGCCTACGTAAAAGATGTGGATGCGTCCGTACCGCAATTATCTGAGGTGCCAGTGGTGTGCGACTTTCCAGACGTATTCCCGGAACACTTATCCGGCGTGCCACCGGATTGCGAAATTGAGTTCCAAATTGATTTGATACCCGGTGCTCAACCCGTTGCCAAAGCACCATATCAATTAGCTCCTACTGAGATGAAATAACTCATGAACCAATTACAGGAGTTGATGGATAGGGGATTCATTCGACTGAATATCTCTCCATGGGGTGCTCTGGTATTGTTTGTAAAGAAAAAGGATGGAAGTATGCGAATGTGCATTGACTACCGAGAGCTGAACAAGTTGACGGTGAAGAATCGGTACCCGTTACCAAGGATTGATGACTTGTTTGACCAGCTCCAAGGTGCCAGTTGATTCTCGAGAATAGATCTACAATCTGGCTACCATCAATTGAAGGTGAAGGAACAAGACATTCCTAAGACAGCTTTCCGTACGCGTTATGGACACTATGAGTTCCTCGTTATGTCTTTTGGTCTAACTAACATGCCATCTGCCTTTATGGATTTGATGAATCGAGTGTGCCGGTCTATGTTGGATAGATCAGTGATTGTGTTCATTGATGATATTCTGATCTACTCGAAGAGTGAAGAAGAGCATGCCGGTCACATTCGGGAGGTGTTGGAGACATTAAGAAGGGAGAAGTTGTATGCTAAATTCTCCAAGTGCACGTTTTGGTTGCACGAAGTTCAATTCTTGGGTCATGTGGTGAATCCTGACGGGATTATGGTAGACCCCGCAAAGGTGGAGGCAGCGATGCAATGGAAGTCACCGAAGACGCCATCCGAGATTCGGAGCTTCTTGGGTTTGGCGGGCTACTATAGAAGGTTTATTCATGACTTCTCCAAGATGCTTATCAACTAACCAAGTTGACCCGGAAACATGTAAAGTTTATATGGGGTCAAGCTCAAGAGAAGGCGTTCGAGGAACTAAAGGCGAGGTTGACTCAAGCTCTTGTTCTGTCACTACCCGATGGAAGTGAAGATCTGGTGGTTTATTCTGATGCTTCCTATTCGGGGTTGGGGTGTGTGTTAATGCAGAGAGGAAAAGTTATAGCCTATGCATCCCGACAGTTGAAGGTTCATGAGGCCAATTATCCTATTCATGACTTGGAGCTAGCAGCCGTGGTCTTTGCGTTAAAGATTTGGAGGCACTAGCTCTACGGGACGAAGTGCACCATATTCACGATCACAAAAGCTTGAAGTACTTTTTTGAGAAAAAGGACCTGAACATGAGACAAGACGATGGTTGGAGCTCAGATAATAAGATTATGATTGCGAGATCCACTATCATCCGGGCAAGGCCAACGTGGTGGCTGATGCTCTTAGCCGAAAGGAGAGACCCGAGCCAATTCGGGTGAAAGCATACCAACTTCATGACCTCCGATGTGATGAAGCAAGTCAAAGAGTTTCAAGATGAGGCACTGAAAGAAGATCATCTTAACTCTGAAAGGATGAGAGGTCTGGTTGGGGAATTGGGTGAAAACACACTTGGTGTTAAAACTTGATTTGGATGGGTGTGGATTCCTCGTTTCGGGGATCTACGTGTGAGGATTATGGATGAAGCTCACAAGACTCGATACTCCATTCACCCGGTGCCACGAAAATGTATCAAGATATGACGAAAGATTACCGTGGCTGGGTATGAAGCGCGATGTGGTGGGGTATGTGAGTAAGTGC
This sequence comes from Flaveria trinervia, assembly GCA_025506515.1. Taxonomy (NCBI): domain Eukaryota; kingdom Viridiplantae; phylum Streptophyta; class Magnoliopsida; order Asterales; family Asteraceae; genus Flaveria; species Flaveria trinervia. The sequence goes on along the minus strand of CM046452.1, from coordinate 80,410,907 downwards.
CTTACTTGCTTACAGGTGAAGGCCGAGCATCAGAAGCCGTATGGGAAGATCCACCTTTGGATACACCGGAATGGAAGTGGGAGCACATCACCATGGACTTCATCACGAAGCTGCGGCGTACTCCAAAAGGGTTTGATGCCATATGGGTGATTATCGACCATCTGGCGAAGAGTGCTCACTTCCTATCGATCCGCGAGACATATTCATCTGAGAGGTTGGCAGATCTATTCATCAAGGAAATTGTAACTCGTCACGGTGTGCCAGTGTCTATTGTATCTGATCGGGACACCCAGTTTACATCTAAATTTTGGAGGAAATTCCATGACGCCATGGGGACGAGGTTGCATATTAGCACGACATATCATCCCCAAACTGATGGTTAGTCAGAAAGGACCATATAGACACTAGAAGACATGCTCCGGGCGTGTGTGATTGATTTTGGGGGAAGTTGGTATGACCACTTACCATTAGCTGAATTCTCATACAACAAAAGCTATCATGCCAGTATTGGCATGCCACCATATGAGATGCTATACAGTAGGAGATGCAGAACACCCGTTTGTTCGGGTGATATTGGTCAGAAGGAATTAGGGAGCGTCGAGGTCATTGAGGCTACGACTGAGAAGCTTGAGAAGATTAAAGCCTTCATGAGGGCAGCTAAAAATAGACAGAAGTCGTATGCCGATAAACGACGTAGACCGATTGAGTTCCAGGTGGGTGACCGGGTTATGTTGAAGCTCTCACCTTGGAAGGGTATCATCCGATTCAGGAAACGAGGTAAGCTAAGCCCGAGATACATAGAACCCTTCCGAATCATTGCTCGAGTAGGAAAGGTGGCCTATAGATTGGAGTTACCAGATGAGTTAAGTGGAATTCACCCCGCATTCCATGTATCTTATCTGAGAAAGTGCTTAGCTGATGAAGACATGATTGTTCCACTGGAAGACATCGATATAGATGAAAGGCTCAATTATGTAGAGCAACTAGTGGCAATCATCGACCGTAAAGAGAAGAGACTAAGGAATAAAGTGGTTCCTTTTGTGCGTGTATAGTGGAAGCATCGAAAGGGATCTGAATCTACATGGGAGACTGAGGAGGAGATGATGCAACATTACCCTCGTCTGTTTGAGGAATAACAGGTTTCGGGGACGAAACCTATTTAAGAGGGGTGGACTTGTAACACCCGGTTATTTCTTAAAAAGAAAAGAAAGAATAAGAGTTGAAGAATAAAGAAAGGAAATGTCAATAAACCCAAGTTGAGGGGATAAATATGTAAAAAGGAAAAAAGTACAAAAGTTGGTGTAAAGGTGGGCATGGCCGCCCACCCTCACTTCACATCACTATTTTTCTTTGGTTCAGAGAGAAAGAGTAGAGAAACTCACGACTGAAGAAAAGAAGAAGAAGAGAATTGAATTCAAGGTAAGAATTCGAAGTTTTAAGTGTTCATGTTGGGTTTTTGTCTCGGTTATATGCTTGTGTGCTTATGTGCTTGTGTGTGTGTCCGTGTGTGTGTGTTTTGGTGTGTTTTTAGGTGTTCGAACTCATTTGCAAACGGGTTAGAAGGAAGAAACACCTAAGTTGCACCAGGTGAGTTTCTAGACCCCGGTTTTACTTGTTTTAAACTTTTCTTGGGGCTGAAAATGTATTAAAACGATTTTCAAATGTTTATGTACGTATACCCGTATGTATTATGCATGTTTGATGATGGTTCTTAGATGCTTATAGGTTGTTCATGCTTAGAATAGCCTTGGTAAGCTTAGAACAGATAGGTTTGATGTTTGGATTCGAAATTATCCTAGAAACATGTTGAACAGAAGGTTCATGCGCCTAAATAAAGTCCATGCGCCTGGAATTTTTCTTAGAAATGATAAGTGTATCTCATGCGCCTGATTAGTGCCCTCATGCGTCTAGAAAATTAGTCAGACGCCTAAGTGTAGGGCCATGCGCCCCAATAGTACCCATGCGTCTGAATATTCCCATGCGCCTAAGTTTTCATACGCCCGAATAAACCCATGCGTCTAAGTGTCCATGCTTCCGAATGGGTCATACGCCCGAATAGTATCCATGCGCTTGAATGGTTCATGCGCCTAAGTGTTAAAACAACTAAGTGTTGGCTGATGCGCCTGTATAGTGATGAAGCGCCTAAAAAGGCCCCTGCGCCCGAATAGTGTCTAAGTGCCTAACACTTAGAATTTATTACAGAATTCTTGGGAGTTTGTGCTCTTAGGATTTTGACCGAGGTTTGACTAGAGTTTATTAATGATGGGTTTCATGTATGATTATGATTGTTTTATGATTGCTCTTTATTTTATTATTGTTATTAATAATATTATTATCATTATTAGTATGTGAGTTTACGTGGTGTAGTTATATTCGTAACGTAAAGTATTACTAATAATAAAGAGGAAGAGTAATAAATAAGAGAAGTGAAACTTTAATAAAAAGTTAACAAGTCTTGCAAGCTTACAGGAGGTACACGACCATGTTGTCGTTAGCTCAACTGTGTTGCGGGTTAACTACCCTATTATGCACATGGGGCCGGTCAATTGAGACTGGGGGCCTTTGCAGCATACCCTAGGTGTCTGGGTCGGCCTTGTATACAGTATATAAAACCCCTTGTGGGATAAAGAGGGCCCAACACCGTTCCCCCCCCGGGCATACAGTTTAGGGTATTGCTCATTGGTCCATACAAATAGTGAAAGATAAATATAAAAGAATGCAGAGTAAACAAGGCATACAGTAAAGAGATAAAGCATTACCTAATTGTATAGTTAATGCGTGCTCATGTATAAAGTGATGAAGTTTTCATGGAAAGAGTATTTTCGTATGTATACCTACAGAAAGTATTTATTTACTTTAAATACTAGAACTCACTCAGCGTGCTGACTTTTATACATTTTCAGTTGGTAGGTAATTATTGCTGAGGATGGCACGAGGGTGAAGCTACTCGGCAGGGAAATACTGACATCCATTCATACTTATTATGGCTGTTGTTTTATAATGCAATTAAACAGTTCTTTGTAATCGGTTAAAAAATAGTGTATTGCTTAACAACAGTGTTTTAATGAAATGAATGGTTTTTGTTAAAATGAATTTGCTGCTTAATTTTGTAAATTTATATTGTTTTAAGGTATTTAATGCTTTGAATGACCAACTCTGAGGTCTCCGGGAACGGGGCCTTACAGATATTTAGAGAGGAGCACTCTCTAAATTGTTCTTTCTATACCATCATCTTTAATCTTGTTCCATATAACTTTATAACACATATACTTTACCAGGTGATCTCTTGGCCGAGGCACTCTCCGCACTACATACTGCTTTGGTTGTTGTACCCTGGAAAACAGACGCGTTGTCTTGAGTAGAGACGCGAAATCTGTTTTAAGGGACCCGTGTCTAACACGATCCTCAGTCACAACCGTCAATCTTTTGTTTGTTATTTGTTGTAGTCAAGGGGTATACTTGAAGACTCGAACGTGATGAAAACTCGTGTGAAGAATACTTTATGAAGACTCGTTGGAATATATATACTAAAGACAAATGTTCGAATCAAGTTTGGTACATAAATATTGCTTGTATTTATTTTTTCTAGTCATATTTGTAAACGGTATTGTACTATGATATTTCACATGGCTAACGAGAGTATCGTTAGAATTAATATTTTTAATATAAAAGTGAATCTATTTCCTACAATCTTAAAACAAATTTCTTGATTGGATTTTTAAAAACATATTATTATTTTTTTGGGTTCACAAAACGTTAAAGAAAATATTAGTTGAGATTTTTGTTGAAAATCAAATAATATTTTGAGAAATAACATAAGTACAATATCATGTTTGGATTTTATTAAAGATTGGAGTACAATCTAAAATCCAAAATAAAAAGTTACCAAACAAATACTTTGATTCTATCACATGTTAAAATATTTGTGTAAATGTTAACAATCTAACGTGTGTGTTAGAGGTGGTTTAATTACTAATAGTCATTTAAAAATCATGGGTTTATAGTTTCAAAACTATTTATGATTACAATGATTTAAGCAAAACCAAATTTTGTTTTAGAAAGAAATTAAAACTAGTGTTTTGCAACAAAAAAAAAGAGAAATAGACTTTCCTATATGAGACGAGAAGCTTACAAACGATTTTATAATTGTTTAGTTCTAACGGGCGTGTTAGAAGTGGGTTTATTGTATATAAACCGTTAAGCTTAAAAACAATGTTTTGTGTAGTTGTTTATTTCTAGCAAACGTGTTAGAACTGGATTATATTTTATATATAAAAAATGATTTATGTAATCGCTTATTTCTAACGAGTAAGTTAGAACTAAATTTATTTTGTATAAATCAGAAAGTTTTTAAAACGATCTTTGTATTCATATATTTCTAAAGTACGGGTTAGAAGTGGTTATTTCTAACCAATAAGCTTAAAATGATATTTGTGATCATTTATTTTCTAACGAGCGTGTGTTAGAAAACGGTTTATGTAATAAGAACCGTAATATGTAAAATGATTATTGTAATCATTTGTTAAAACAATTTATCTATATAAACCAAAATGTGTTTTAAAAACATATTTATTATCATTTATTCTCTAATGAATGTGTTAGAAAACGGTTTCTTCTATCAATCCAAAAGTATTAATCAAAATATCAAAAGATATTAATTAGTATAATAATACTATTTTTGTATTTTTTGGTCATGACTTTTATGATCAAGACATAAAATATATACGATATATTTTTAAAATAGTTGCAAAGCTATGAAATGTTTTGAATGAATAAAACGTGTGTTTTGCAATCTAAAATAGTTAACTACTCATGGGAGAATTAACACATCTCGAATCACATAATAGTCTCGATGAGACTATTCAAGAAGAAAAAAACAATTTGAGGTTGTTGTGAATAGAAATAATTATTCAAATACAACTACCTATGAATAAGATAATGTATACATAATGTTGTTTTTTTGTTTTGACTATTTAAACTAGAGTTTCAAGATAAAATGAAAAATTTGATCGTATAAATGCATGAAGTATATTGAGGGAGTACCTCAAGACGTGCCATAAAATCTTTAAATTAGAGTTTTAAGATAAGATGCAAAACTTGATCGTATGAGTGCATAAAGCATATTGAGGGAGTACCTCTAAGACATGCCATAAAATTGATATCATTGCTAATGATGAAAGTGTTATAGATAATAACACTTGAGATTTGATGTCTAGATGTAACTTTTATCCGTTTAAACTATTATTAAAAAGTGTTTTACAATTTACGTTTCATTTTCTGTTGTATTATTATTTGTGTTCAATATCTTAAGATAACACATGTAATATTTACAACGAAATAAACTAATTTCTATTATGACTTTCAAAATGATTTTGAGGGAAATAATTTCAACGGATATATATAACTTTAAACGGATAGTGCAATAAGAGATTTGCATAGAAAACAACTTGAGAGTTGTTGAATTGTTTTAAGTGTCGAATAGACATCAAATGTCATACAATATCATGAGATCGAAAATATAATAAGTGTATCATGAGATCGAAAATATGATAAGTGTATTGAGAAAAATGCACAAGTATAAGATACACCGATAAACTTCATTTGAAATTATCATAAAAATTCACAAGTGTGGATAAATCTACATATGAAAACAATATATGTTATCTTTAATGAATTTTGCTAAATTCATATTAAAAGATCTAAATGTTGATGCGTCTACCATCTTAATTTTGTTAAAGTTATGTGGAGGATTTTTCTTTCGTTTGGGAAAGTATCCTAGTTATACATAGCTTAAAGGGAACAACAATACATATGTGTCAATAACTCTAGGAAAAATTTGTGAATTGCATATTATTTAGTGTCAATGTGTTTGACCCTATCTTAATATAATATTGATTGTAGACGAGTTTCATTTATCTTGTTAATGATAAATGTGTTCACCAAAGTGAATTGAATCAAGACTTATTACTAAGTCTTTATAAGTCAAAGGGAAGATAGTGCCCTTTACACTTCGCATACTCGCACTGTTGCTTGAAAGTCGGTTGAGTAGTTTTGAAAGATGCTACTGAGAACTTGTCTTAACTCAATGCCAACTATTGAAGTGTGTGTACACTAGATTGGTACTGAGCTTGCCTTTGAGTTGTTACCAACCTATTGTGGTAATGTCGAGTTCCAGTAATTACTACCGACTGGCTGCTGCTGAGTTGGTGCTGAAACGACTACCAGGTTCAGCATTATGATTGGTAACTTGCTTGTGGATGAGAGGTTTAAAGTAAAACGAGTTATGTTCCTGAACCGAATGATGATGAATAAGTCTCATGATTTGTCTATAACAAGATATGGATATGGACAAGGGATATGCGTTATTCCTTAAAGCTATGAAAGATCAGAATGATGCATCTTCTGTTCACATGCTAAAGTACTGTAGTCTAAAGCATGCTAGCCTAGTACTTATCAATTATGATGCTCTAAGGAGGTCAATTATGTATAGACAGAGTTGAAAGAGGATACTCATTCAGTTTAAGGAGGTTGATATAACCTATGAAAAACTTAACTAACTAGATAATGTTATCTAGTATACAAAGCCTAATGAGGAGGACTCAATCTTCTAGGTTTGTCCGATAAAAACCTCACTTTGAAATCAATTGCAAGAAATATGGGGGAGAGGTCATTTTAGAAACAACCCTTTAGGGTATGTAGAAATGATTTTGTGAAAGGTTTTCTCAAACCTATTTAGAAAGGGAGAACCTTTTATAACCCTATATGGATGTTATTCAATAACACTTAAATGTGAGGGTCTCTCAAACCTATTTAGAAAGGGAGTCTTTCATCACCCCATATGGATGTTATCCAATAACACTTAAATGTGGGGGTTTCTCGCATTTGAAAATAAAATGTTAGCAATATGGATTTTGACAATCCAAAGATATTGCAAACATATAATCTAGTGTAGTACACAAAGGTCATAAGAAGTCTATGATAGACTCAAATTCTAATTGGTTAAATTTAGAATCTTGATAGATGTCTACTACCAAAGACATAAAAGAGATGTGTTCGTCTTGAAATAAGAATTGTATTTTTCAAATACATTTAGAAGTTTCACAAAAGACATTATTAACTTACGAGTTAAGAACACATTATGAAAACTTATCTCGATTGAAGTTATCTATATCGACTTGACAAAGTAATAGATAATAATTTTGGATCCAAACAACCAGTGGGTTGAAATGAGACGAGATAGAGAGGAATTGGACTAAAGCCCATCGAAAAAGGAGAATATGAGGGAAACCTAACCTAGCTGACTGTAGATCCCAAGATCTAGGTTCAATAGAACAACTTAATCATATGACCAACAGAGTCACTACAGGGAGTACCCTAAAACAAAAAGGGAGTGACGAACTTCCTAGTCGATTCACTCTAGAGGAGTACCCCGAACCAGTGACCAAAGGAAGGTTAAGCATACTCATGTTAGATAATTATGGGAATCAATATAACGTAATGCCTTTAATGATTCATGGAATCACCTACGTTAGAGAGAAGTGGGGTCGCTTCGAATGGATTTGTGGGGTGCCGCAAATCCTAGAGCTCTCGTAGAACCAGGATAGTGATCCATGACCATAACGGACACGACAATGAGGGGATGTGCCCGACTAGGGAGAGTCTTGTGTGAATGTATATTGTCGTCTACACCAAACGGGGTCTGTTCAAAGACATCGCGTCTACACAACACCAGTAGGCTAAATATGCTTCACAAAGGAAGGTTCAACGGGAACACCAACCTATCCTACAAGACTTAACTGTCGAGTTTTCATTGAGAATTTTATGTGTTTTGATCGATCTCCATTCATGTGATGGATTGTTGGAATTTTGGACACAAAATAATTATATTTATATGTTTTTTATATAAATATTTATTTATTTACTGGTTTAAGTTCTCGTTTTGTAATGAACTAACCGTGTCCAAACTGAAGCTAAGATGAATTAGATATCGATGCTCGAAGTTGAGTGGTCAAAATGAAGAAAGTAAAACTTGGGTGGTTATTGTAGGAAATTTTGTAAGTTCTTGCATAATGCTAATAAAGTCATGTATTGATTAACATGGATGTTTTATGTTGACCAAGTCTTTTAATAAATATTATGAATATCTATTATCGATGATAATTTTTATTAAATTAGTATTAAACTTGTCATGAATAAAATGAGAGTTTTAATTTGGTCTCATAAAACATTTTATAAATCAAATGGGAGTTTTGGTTGTGAATCATAAAACTCACATTAATATGAACTTATTAGTATGAGTATATAAACAAACTCATGATGATGGGAAGAGAAGAAGAAGGAATTGATTCTCTTTAGTATCCAAGTTATAGAAATTTAGAGAGGAGCACTCTCTAAATTGTTCTTCCTATACCATCATCTTTAATCTTGTTCCATATAACTTCATAACACATATACTTTACCCGGTGATCTCTTGGGCCGAGACACTCTCCGGCACTACATACTGATTTGGTTGTTGTACCCTGGGAAACAGACGCGTTGTCTTGAGTAGAGACACGAAATCTGTTTCAAGGGACCCGTGTCTAACACGATCCTCAGCCACAACCGTCAATCTTTTGTTTGTTATTTATTGTAGTCAAGGGGTATACTTGAAGACTTGAACGTGATGAAAACTCGTGTCAAGAATACTTTATGAAGACTCGTTGGAATATATACTAAAGACGAATGTTCGAATCAAGTTTGGTACATAAATATTGCTTGTATTTATTTTTTCTAGTCGTATTTGTAAACGGTATTGTACTATAATATTTCACATGGCTAACAAGAGTATCGTTAGAATTAATTTTTTAATATAAAAGTGAACCTATTTCCTACACTAAATTCCATCAACTAATCAATTTTTGCCATAAATTCTTTGTGAAAAAACATACACCTCGTTTCTTCTTTGATATTACACTAGGAGATTCCCTACGCCGGGCTACAAAAGTGGTGACGCATAATGTTATTAAAGGTGACAATGTCGTCCTATCAGTCTCTGTTGCAATTTATATAATTTTCTTCATATTTCTGATATTCCAGTTTTCACAAACCAACATACTCATACAATAAATCACACCCAGATAACTAGATTTGTTGTTGTTGTCATCCAATTATTGTGATTATGGAGTCCATTAGATTTGGTGGTGGTGGAGTCGATTCAATACTGGTTGGTTTGGGGAAGTAGATCATAGTATGGTGATAATAGTTTGATCATTGAGGTTTGGTGAAGGACCAATGCATGTGAAGGTGTGGTGATGGTGGCAAGGGAGAGCGGTGAGGAGAATATGCGTGCAATTAGTATCAGAGGGAAATAATCAAGCTGAAAGTTTACTAGGGTATTAATAGCAATGTGTCGGCAGCAAGGGAGAGCGGTGAGGAGAATATGCGTGCATTAGTATCAGAGGGAAATAATCAAGCTGAAAGTTTACTAGGGTATTAATAGCAATGTGTCGCCACTAAATTATAATGTACAGACAACACACCAGCCGTTAAATCCGATGGCTAATCAACGGTCGGATTTGCATCTCGTGCCTCATAACGGATTAATAGATATTGGTGGCGACAAGTCACTGCTATTATGTTGTTTCTAATGGGGTTCATCTTCACTTCGCCCTTAACTAATTGTTTATGGATGTGTAAAAGAGACAAACATAATGTTTACATTGCTATTTAAATCTATTGAACTACAAACGCAAAACATGAATTTACAATCACGTTGACCTAAACAGGTTATGGTCATTAAAGATGTTAATGTTTTTGTTGGTAATATAGTCTATTATATTTTGTTTTGCCATTTTCATATTTTTGTTTACTCTTTAACTTTCAAATTTATTAAGATTAACCCAAACACTAAAAAACACCAATATATTCCAAATTAAATCGAACAACATCAAGAGAGATAAAATGAGTTATTATTCATGAATAAGTAACTTTCCGCGACTTCAAACCAAGTGGCTGATGTTTGGCCACTCGAAACAAAGAATACCATTATTTTGTGGCCTGAGCTCACAAGTATCGACTTTAGATAAGTTGATTTTCATTAGACGTACAACAACATCGCAACCAAGATGTGAGAACTCAGTGGGGCGAACAAAATGAGAAAGACTAGCTAGGAACTATTCACCGTCATATAATTTAATTTGAAGGATAAGAAATGGTAGTTTACTGTGGTTGCAAACAACACAATTATCACCTCACAAAAATGAAAATAATATTTTTTGCATCGTCATTACCTATCATTCTTCGAGAACCAACTAGTTGAAGCGAGATAGTATGATGGCGCTGAAATTTGTTCAAAGGCAACGTGATAAATTCTAATTAACGGGATCACTACAAGAAATAAGAGCTATAGAGGCGAAACAATTTGTCACTGTAGCTTACAAAAGTCGACCCTATAGCCTTAGCGACAACATGTAGTCACTAACATGTTGTGGCTATAGCCTCCAACTTTCCGAACATACAATTTTTTGAAATTAAGTTGTTGGATTAATCTCCCATGGATTCTATATGGTAATGACGTAGTTTATTTGTTTACATATAACATCCCAAAGTAGAAAATCTAGAGTTAAGTGCACATCGTCTTGAGCTTTTCAAATACATATTGAAATGTTTATCCTTAGTTTCTTCTTTGATACTATGCTGGGGGCTTCGCGTCAGACTAAACGGTTGCTAGTGGCGATGCCTAATTATGGTTATTTGTGACCAAACGCACTTATAATAAATACATCCAAATTTTTGTTGTTGTCATCTAGCGATGGTGTTGGAATTGATTTGATACCTGATGAAATAGAAAGAGACGTAGAGTGAATTGTTTTGTGTGAGATTTCTATATTTTCTTATTACTCAACAAGTACATAAAGAGGCTTTATATAATAGCCTCAAGAAGCTTCTAGAAAGGAAATCTATAACTAGAATATAACCATCTCAACTAGCTCATCAACTAACATAACCTCCTCAACTATCTAAACAAACTCTCTTATATGCCCCCTCAAGCTAAGCGGGAGGACGTCACGCGAAGCTTGGAACGAAGAACATCAAAGCGAGAGAGGGAAAGATCTTTAGTCAACATATCAGCAATCTGAGAAGCAGTCGGAACATATCAAACACAAAGAGATTGAGATAAAACCATATCCGAATAAAATGTAAGTCTATCTCAATATGCTTCGTACGCTGATGAAATACAGGATTAACTGCAAGATAAGTAGCACCAATATTGTCACACCAAAGTGTAGGGGGACAAGATGGAGAAATATGCAGTTCTCGTAATAAAGACATGAGCCATCTAATCTTGGCAGCAGCATGAGCAAGAGCACGATAGTCAGCCTCAGTACTGGAATGAGCAACAGTGTGTTGCTTCTTAGAACTCCAACTAATAAGATTGGGCCCAAGAAACATACAATATCCGGTAGTTGAACAACGATCATCAGGACAACCAGCCCAATCAGCATCAGAATATCCATGGAGATCAAAACTAGAAGAGTGTCGTATGGTCAAACCATGAGTCATAGTACCCCAAAGATAGCGTAAGATACGCTTCACAACAATCCAGTGACGATCAGTAGGAGTCTGTAAAACTGAGAGTGCAACTGAGTAATCAAAGATGTAACAAACTCTGATGAACTCCCAGTAATAATAATATCATCAACATAGACCAGAGCATAACAACTAACATCATCTCGCTGATAAACAAACAATGGAGTATCAGAAACACATTGAGAGAAGCCTCGTGTTAGGAGGGCTGAAGAGAGCTTGGAAAACCAAGCTCGAGGAGCCTGCTTAAGACCATAAAGTGCCTTCCGAAGAAGACAAACATGATGAGGTCTAGTAGAGTCAACAAAGCCAGGTGACTGAGACATATAAACAGTCTCAGATAAATCACCATGGAGAAAGGCATTGTTAACATCAACTTTTCGAATAACCCAACCATGAGAGAAGGAAACAGACAAAACTAGACGAATGATAGTAGGTTTGACCACAGGACTAAAAGTGTAGTCAAGTCCTTCAGTTTGAAGAAAACCCTTAGCAACAAGACGGGCTTTGTAACGACTGATAGAGCCATCAGGGTTATGCTTAATCCGGTAAACCCATTACAACCAACAACATTGGCAGTAGCAGGCAAAGGAACAAGATCCCAAGTATGGTTAGAATGCAAAGTATCAATCTCAGCACACATAGCATCCCGCCATACAGAATAGCGCTGAGCCTGAGAGAAAGAACTAGGCTCAGAAGTAGGAGATGTGGTAACATGGAAAAGAACATGATCAGAAAACTGTTTAAGCTTACGGGTATGATCACGAGAACGAGTGATCATAGGATGAGAAGGAGGGGGAGGGGGAGGAGAGGCAGAAGGTGTAGGTAAAGAGAATGAGGAAGGAGGAGGAGATGGAGAAGGTAAAGAAAATGGATAGGAGAAGAAGTGTGAGCAGGAGAAGAAGTGTGAGCAGGAGAAGAAGGATAAAGGAGAATAAAATCAACAATAGAAGCAGAATCAGAAGAATCAGTTGAGGAGAGAAAACCAGGAATCTCAAAAACTGATTCATGAAAGACAACATGCCGAGAGGTAATAGTACGAGATGTACACGGATCATAACAAAGATAGTGTAAGGATTCCTGAAGTCTGATGCAACCCAAAACTGCCTAAGTGTTTCAGTAACATGCACTAAGTACTGAAGTGAAGAATGCTTCGGAAGAATTACACAAAGCATTAGAAAATACTCTAAGTGTAATATCTTCCGAAGCCAAGACCAATATCTTCCGAAGCCTAACATGAAGTCTTCCGAAGCTTGAAGAGACAAAGTCTTCCGAAGCTTCAACCTATGAAGACAGATTTCTTCCGAAGACTTTTAGTACACATGCTTTATCTGATGTACTGTTCCATAAAGCACCTTTTCCGCTGCGTCTCTGATAAGTCACCAACTTACAAGAGTTGGTGAAAAGGTCCATGCTTTTGGTAACTGTACATTGAGGTCTTGAGTCTGAAACTTTCCACTTTATGTACTTTATCCTTTTTATAATGTATAAGGATGTGAGCTATGGCATGTCATAGTCACAAGGTCAAAAGGCAGATATGCCTTTTGATCCTACAATTGATTTTGTTAGTGTCTAGTCAATTGTATCCAGCTGGCTTTCATAGTATAGCCGGCTGTAGGTTGTAGTATAAGTATTCCAAGTTCTTGTATCTTTCAGTAATGCTTTTGTAACACTTGTAAAAGAACTTGAGAAAGCAATATACTGCTCCCTTGAAAACTATACTCTCTTGTTCTGTCTCTTGCTTTACTTGTGTTCTCTGCATCACCTTTGGTTACCTAGTTCACTATTTGATTAAGATTTAGTTAATCTCCTCATTGTGTTGTTGTGTTGTAATTGTGTTCAAGCCCTTGAACGATCCTGCAATTGGTATCAGAGCATTCAGGCTCGTGATATAAGATCTAACCATCTTAAGATCCCTCACACACACAAAAACTAAACTTTTTCAAATGGCTTCCATCTCAAAGACTGATATGGAGACTAGAACCATGAACAAATCCCCATTGATCACTCTTGATGACTTCGACACCTGGTGCATGAGGATGGAAGGCTTCATCAGGTCTCTTGACTCAAGAATGTGGGAATCTGTTGAATATGGACCTTGCATACCTAGCACCCCCTCTGCTACCGGTGCTGGTATGATTCCTAAAGATGTGGCCAACTATGCAAGTGGGTGATGCTACCAAAAAGGGGGAGAAAGTTATCACAACCACAGAACCTGGGAGTTCTTCAAAGAGAATGGACATAGAGGACTCACCATCCTCACTTGCTGTTGTGCATTCTCAGCAACTTCCTCAAGTTCACATTAATGTGGACTCTATAGACTCTCTCATCAGGAGTCTCTTTGAGGAAGGTATACCAAGGGCTGTCTCATCTCCACCACATGGAACTGGCAACTACATTATCAGATGGAGGTATGATGATGACAGAAGAGCCCTCATACTTCACAGAGTTCAAGGTCAACAAGAAGTCTTTCAGTTCCAAAGCCTGAGCTTCTATGAAGGACTGGATTTGGTCAACATGCCACTTGTCAACCCAAGCAAATCTAGACAAGCTGACAGGCTGGCTCAAAGAATCCAAGACAGGATCCTTGCAGAGTTCTCTCTAAGAAGGAGACTTAGGCAATCAGGCAATGTCATTGGTCAACTGGATGCTGAGGTGGACCCTAAGATTAGTTTCATAGGGGAAACCTTGGCTGAAGGCCCAGTGGCAGAACCTGAGACCCCTGTCTCACCATCAACAACTGCTGCAGAGGTCCAAACTCCATCTGAGACACCTGCTGGTGAAGGTGTCTCTCAGCCTCTCTCTGGCCAGAGCATGGAAGCTACACCAAGCAATGAAGGCCAAGCCTCAATCCACCCTGAGTCACAAAGGTCTGTTGGTGACAAAGGGAAAAGGAAAATGACTCCTGAGGAAATTGAGGAGGAAGAGAGAGAGAGAGAAAAAGGAGGCTAAGGGGAGAAAGTTCTTCTGGGTCATCAAAATTTATGCAAGCTGCAATCAGGGCTGCCCCCAGACCAAACACTCAAAATGATGAACAAAGGGCAGTCAGGATTAATTATTTACAGACCAGGAACTATGATGTTGATGAAATCATTTCCCTCCCCTTAGAAGAATTGAATGAACTGGCTGACATGGAAGTGTCAAGAGAGATAAAGGAGAAAGAGGATGCAAGGTTACTTCTCCAATTCAAAGAGGAGAGAAGACAGAAAAGACTTCACAAGCATACTCCCACTCTCTCTCCAGTTCAAGAAAGTCCTGCACAGGAAGATGTGGCTCCACAAGAACCTCAGGTAGATAAAGAAGAGGATAGAATCAAAATGATAACTACCTGAGTGCCACAGGCTTCTATCAGGCAAATACACTTCTTCCCTTGTCCTATGACTTCATTGAGTTCGAGTACTTAAAGCAACTTGAGCTTGAGCTAGTCAAAGAAAGAAAAACAACCAAAAGGAAGCTAAGGGAAGAAGCTGCAAAGTCAAGAGCCATCATTCAAAAGAATGCAAAGAAGTCTGCTGACAGACAAAGAATGATGAGCTTCTTGAAGTCATATGGATTCTCCGGAAGGAGACTTGGTCCCATGTCTCTATCTACAATGGATGAGCATATAAGGGTAATCAAGCAGAAGATTAAAAGTGGTGAACTCATTGATTTGCACTCTCTTCCAAGTCAAGTCCCACCTGAAGTGGAGGTCAAGTTTGAACAACCAGAGACACCTGAACCAGAACCTCCAGCTGAGCCTCAGCAAACTTCATCTTCTGATCCAAGACAGGGTCAAACTCCCTCTCCTTCTGAACCTGTGAGGGAGGAACACCCAACTGAGAAAGACACTGATGATCAACATGGTGCTGCAGACCAGTCTTCTCAGTTAAAGACATTAAAGAGGAAGAAGAAAATGGCCTCTAAACCAAAGACTAAAAAGAAGAAGCCAAAGTCATCTACCTCTACACCCCAGGCTGAATCAGATCAACCTGAGGAAGTGCATGATGAGGCAGCCCAATCAACTCCAATGCAAGTGGCTCCTCTAGCAACCGAAACACCCATCTTATCCTGGACTTACTCTGCCAATCCAGAAAGATGGAATGTTATCAGAGATCAAGGTGTTGAAAACGTCTACTCATGGCAAGACATAATCAACTTACCTCTGCATGATCTCTTTGAAATGAGAAGATACTATGAGAGTCTTGATGATCCTGACCATCAAATGAAGAAAGGGATGATCTTGATTATTCTGAAGACTACAAACATTTAAAGATCTTCTAAGTGTTTTGGTAGCATCAGCCTAGGGGGAGTTTGTAAGGATTCCTGAAGTCTGATGCAACCCAAAACTGCCTAAGTGTTTCAGCAACATGCACTAAGTACTGAAGTGAAGAATGCTTCGGAAGAATTACACAAAGCATTAGAAAATACTCTAAGTGTAATATCTTCCGAAGCCAAGACCAATATCTTCCGAAGCCTAACATGAAGTCTTCCGAAGCTTGAAGAGACAAAGTCTTCCGAAGCTTCAACCTATGAAGACAGATTTCTTCCGAAGACTTTTAGTACACATGCTTTATCTGATGTACTGTTCCATAAAGCACCTTTTCCGCTGCGTCTCTGATAAGTCACCAACTTACAAGAGTTGGTGAAAAGGTCCATGATTTTGGTAACTGTACATTGAGGTCTTGAGTCTGAAACTTTCCACTTTATGTACTTTATCCTTTTTATAATGTATAAGGATGTGAGCTATGGCATGTCATAGTCACAAGGTCAAAAGGCAAATATGCCTTTTGATCCTACAATTGATTTTGTTAGTGTCTAGTCAATTGTATCCAGCTGGCTTTCATAGTATAGCCGGCTGTAGGTTGTAGTATAAGTATTCCAAGTTCTTGTATCTTTCAGTAATGCTTTTGTAACACTTGTAAAAGAACTTGAGAAAGCAATATACTGCTCCCTTGAAAACTATACTCTCTTGTTCTGTCTCTTGCTTTACTTGTGTTCTCTGCATCACCTTTGGTTACCTAGTTCACTGTTTGATTAAGATTTAGTTAATCTCCTCATTGTGTTGTTGTGTTGTAATTGTGTTCAAGCCCTTGAACGATCCTGCAGATAGCCATGATGACTAGGAGCATAGCCAAGAAAAATACATGGAGTAGACTTAGGTGAAAGTTTATCCGAACGAGTGTTACCAAGAAACGGATAACACAAACACCAAATGTACGAAGAATTGAGTAGTCAGGTCGTGTACCAAATAGAACCTCGTACGGAGAAGAATGATAGAAAACCGGCGTAGGGAGCCGATTAATAAGATATGCAGCAGTAGCATAAGCATCATACTAAAATTTCTTTGGTAGATGGGCATGAAACAATAAAGCACGAGATACCACAGAAAGATGACGATTCTTGCGCTCAACCACCCCGTTTTGTTGAGGTGTATAAGGACAAGAAATCCGATAAGTGATGCCAGAATCAGAAAGATAATGAGCCATAGCACCACGAGTCAACTCAGGAGCACCATCACACTGGATGTGTTTGATGGTGCAAGAAAACATATTTTCAACATAGGTTGAAAATGACGAAAGCAATCAATAGCCTGAGAACGAGTAGTCAATGGATACACCCATGTGAAACAACTAAAGTCATCAATAAAGGTGATAAAATATAGATAACCAGATCGAGACGTAACAGGGGAAGGATCCCATATATCACAATGAATAATATGTAATGGAACACTGGAGTGGGAAACAAAAGAAGTAAATAGTAAATGACTAGATTTAGAGATATAACACGAATTACAAGGTTTATGTAATGCATTATGAGACAATGGTAAAACATAAATTCTAGACAACACAGGATCAGACGGATGCCCCAACCTCGAATGCCAAAGTTCCCGAGACGTTAAGAACGTAGCAGAAAGCGAGTAAAGCTGATGAGAACTAGCTCGCATGTGGTGGAGGAGCTCCCCTGTATGAGTCTGTATAGATAAACCAAAACATGAGAACAATACAGAAATTGGATGATCAATCACAAGTTGTGTGATTGATAAAAGATTTTTGGCAAGACCAGGAACGATAAGAACATGACGAAGAAGCAAAACACAATGAGATAATCGAAGATAAGAAAAACCAATGTGAGAGATAGGAAGTGATGTACCATTAACCACAATAACACGCTCAAAACTAGTGTATGGAACAGTACCAAAGACAATGGAAGGATCAGATGTCATATGAGCAGTGGCTCCAGAATCAGGAATCCAAGACTCAACCTCCTGACATGAGCGAGAAATATCAGCATGAAAACCATAGTGGGGAGAACCAGCCCAAGACTGAAAGTGCTCAGGCCCAAATCCAGAAGAAATAAGCCCAACATACGGACCATTAGCAGCATTCATAGGTCCAGCCGAAATAGGGCCAGAACCACTAAGCCTAGCTCCTAGGTGATTGGTCAAAGTGGGCTGTTGATGAATTCCAGTAGCCCCAACCCCAAAAGCAGGCCCAGCTACAAAAGAGAAAGGAGGCCCGGCCCCTAAAATACCAGATCCATGCCTTAAATATGAGCTCATCCCTGCATCAGGACCTAAAGAGGCAACATTTGCAACGAAATTTCCCCGACCACCACCAAAGCGCCAATTTGGTCCTCCGCTGCCATTACCAAACCGATATTTGGAACCACGCGAACGATTTCCTCGCCAAGTCGAGCCTCTGCCACCGCCACCACCTCCGCCGCGATGAACTTGATAACTGTCATGAGGAGTGTACCGAAAATAACAAGTCGAAGCCTTATGGCCAGGCTTGGCACAGATCTGACATGAAGACTCCTTTGCAGAGGCGATGTGTGGTGGAATTGTAGTTGATGCAGTCATGGCAGCGAGTTGAGGTGGTGTTACAACTTGTCGTTGTTTCAAGCGTGCTTCATAAGTAAGAAGTTTGGAACGCAACTGAGAGTATGTAAAAGACTTGTCCTGATTCTCTATATTCATGAAAAACTGCTCATAATCTGTGCTTAATCCTTGAAGAATCTGCAAAACAAGTACCTCATCTAAAATAGGATCACCGATTGCATTAAGTGAGTCAATGATCTCTTTAGCTTCATTGAGAAAATCAACAATTGACTTTGTATTCTGCTTGAGAAGATGAAATTGTGTTCATAATTGAGATTGTTTGGCAAAAACAATCTGAACAAAAGAGTCTTCAACTGATTTCCACAAGGAAGCAGCCGATGTGGAGTTTTGAGCAAGATGCATAATCGATGGTGAAAGTGTTGCAGTTATTAGGGCTTGAACGTAGCCATCACTCTTCTCGCAAGCTTCTCTTTCGATTGAATCAATTTCAGGAACAGGTAAATCCGATTTCAAGAACTTTAATAAGCCTAAAGTCTTTAAAATCGTTATAATTTGATGCTTCCAGTTCAAATAGTTGCTATCATCAAGATTGATTGATAGAAAATTGGCTATGTTTGGTAGTGTATTGATCGTCTTTGATGTTGTGGTATTCATTGTTGCAGAAGAAGAAGAAGTTATAGATGTTGTCATGTTTGTTGAAGGATTGATCGGAAGAAGACTAGATCTTCAAGGCAGATTACCGGATTATCACCGGAATCACAGAGCAAAAATGCTCTGATACCATGATGAAATAGAAAGAGACATAGAGTGAATTGTTTTGTGTGAGATTTCTATATTTTCTTATTACTCAACAAGTACAGAAAAAGGCTTTATATAATAGCCTCAAGAAGCTTCTAGAAGAGAAACCTATAACTAGAATATAACCACCTCAACTAACTCATCAACTAACATAACTTCCTCAACTATCTAAACAAACTCTCTTATAATACCGTTCGGCTGTGGTTGTGGTTAAATGTGGTAGTGGTGGAGCCAATTTGATGTCGGTAGGTTGTAGGAAAGTAGATCATAGTATGGTAATGGCAGTTCAGTCATGGAGGTGTGGTGAAGCACCAATATGCATAGAGGTGTGTGATGATGGTGGCGACAAGGAAGTGGTGAAGAGAATAAGGTGTTCGATCGGTACTGGAGGGAAATAATCCTGCTAAATGTTTATTAGGGTATTAGCGGTAATGTGCCGCCACTAGAGTAATGTAGGATATTATAAATTCGGCCGCTGATCCACGATTGGATTTTCATCTTGTGGCAAGTAAAGGATTAATAGATATTAGTTGCGACAAGTCGGAGCAATTGGGTCACTGTTAATAGTGCTTGTTGTCGCTATAAGTGTAGCTCTTATTGCCCATATTTCTTGTTGATTAAATAATTGTTTATTAAAGTGTAAAAAAGATATAAATATTGTTTATGTTGCTATTTAAAACTACTGTTTTAAGTGAAATATAAATACGAAATGTGAATTTACAATCATGTTGTTACCTAAAAAGGTTATAATCAATAAATATGTTGTTGTTTTTGTTGGTAATATAATCTATTATATTTTGTTTTCTCTTTTTATACATTTACTTTCAAATTTGTTAAGAATAACCCAAATGTATAAAAAACATCGGTATATTACAGATTAAATCAAACATTATCAAGATAGATAAAATAAACTATTATTCTTGAACAGCTAACTTGTCGCAGCTAGGAACCGAGAACTTGTCCATTTTGACTCAGATTTGACATTGACCTTTATTGGACAGATCATGATTTTAATTAGCTTAGAATACTGATCGATAACGAAGTATCAATCAAATAAGATGTTAAAATGTGTGTTTCTATTTACCTTAAACTAGTTAGAGTAAGTGGGGTTGTAGATCCTTTTAGAATTAGTGATCGGTGTATTGTAAATTGATTTATAAGAAATGATTAACTAAATTATCAAATTACTTAAACTATTACCCCGTGGCTGTAAAAATTAGATTTTGGAATGATTAAGAAAAATAAGAAAACAAATTGCAAATGATTAAACTTGATTAAGAAGACAATTATGAGAAAGAGTAATCCATTTCAGGGTTAAGGTTTGGTTTTTAGTAATCGTTTAGTTCAACTTTGTGAAAAATCCTTAACAGAGATTCTATACGTGTAAAGATTAAATGATAATGATAATCAAGACTTAACATGTCTTAATACACAATACCAATTCAATTGATAACCAAGACTCTACAACCATACGATTCGTGCAATATCATATGGCTTTCAAATAAAGGTCAACCAACATAATTGTTTAAATAATCAAAATACAAGTTAAACTTGTAAGAAAACTTAATGGGTTCTAAAGTTTAATCCTAGTACAAGTCAAATACCAACAAAAACCTAATCACACAAAACCTATTACACGGAGTAGATCATGAGAAGAGTAGCCGATAATTGTTATTGAATGATCTTCAAAACCATTGTTGATTTGCATAATGGATGATTGAATGGTGTTAGAACGATGTGGAATGATGAATCACATGTCTAGAAACTCCCAAAATTTGGCCAAAATCGTCCAAAGTTGAATGGAGGCAAGTGGTGGGTGAAACCTAATAAAAACATGATTTATAGGTGTTTCTCGAAGGCCCTGATGTAGGCTACGCCAGCCAGCGTAACCTACGCTAGAGGGTATTCAGCTGTTTTTTTTGCTGAAGCTAGTGTAGCCTACAGTGGCTATAGTAGGTTACGGTAGGAGCTTTTATGCTGTACTTTGAATCTTTATTTCTTGATCCCTCCAATATTTTGTTTTACCATATAAGTTTCTAACTTGGTTATTTTACCTATAAAATCACTTTAAACTCTAGTTAACCTATTCAACATAATCAATGCATAAATACGAGTGATTATACTTAATATTTAATATTTAAACACTTAAAAGATCATTCGAACACACTTACATCAAATACATATCGAATAGTATTTTAAATTTTAATTGAAGAATTATATATGTTTGGTTTAAGTTTTTTTATTTTTTATTTGTGAACAGCGAGATGAGATGAGATGATTCAATTAAAAAAGTTTGAAAATCCAAATAGTGAAATACTTTACGAATTCTGTCTTGCGGTCGATAAGTAACAAAGGCACATGATGGTATTAAGTAAAATTTTATGTAAAGTAGTTTACTTGTAACTATAATGTGTAAAGCATATAAGTCATGAAAATGTGTATGAAAATAAACATCGGTTAATAAAATCAAGCGTGGAAGTACTACTATAATACATTTTATAGTGGTGAATAATCAACTTTAGTAAACACACGTGCAGAGTGCAATATTCGTTTATTATATAATGTTTTCGTTCCCATATATACAACACCCGTAGAAGCGGACTTAGCATGTATTTATCAGAATCAACAGTTTACAATGAAATTGCACTTGTATATGAAGATTTATGTACATGTTTTTCGAGTGACAACAATTTTTATTTAAAATGTCACTCCATTAATTACAAAATTACAAAAAATATATATATAAACTCAAACCTTGCATGAAGCCTATGAGTTAATTAATTAAATAACTAAAAAAACCTATTAATAACCGATAACTGTAACACCCATGATCTAATTAAATTATAAGAGTTCACTTCAAATACCCACTGAATAGCCGAATAATCATAAAACATAAAAGAATACTATTGTACCTAAACCTTGGAATCTTGTACTTGCGATCAATAGCAAGGGCGATTCAAAATTGTATGTCTGGATGATAATTCAGCAGGTAGTGCTCAAGATTTATTCAACTTAAACTCTCAAATGGATATTACTTAGTTAATACATTCTAATGAGGATATTTTATTATTATGTATCGTATTTTTATTACATTACTAACCTGATCCGGCCCT
>CM046452.1:80031114-80383614 GCA_025506515.1 Flaveria trinervia | reverse complement strand
GCTAGGGCTAGGCGACCGACTGGAGACCGAATGGAGGCCATACGGCCGAATAGGGTGCGATTGGGGTCCATTCACATGATTGAGGTCCATTCGCACGATTGAAAGGCTAGTCGCATGGAGGTCATGCGACTGAAGGTCTAGTCGCATAAATGTTCATCCGCATTAGTCCCATTCGCATGAGGTCCATCCGCATTAGTCCATTCGCACGATTGGGTGTTCATTCGCATGAGTGTTTATTCGCATTGGTTCATTCGCATGATGTTCAGTAGTATGGAGGCCATGCGACTGAAGGGTGTCCATACGCCTGAATAGGGTTGTTGCACCCGAGGGAAGTGTAGTTTGACATCTAACTTTCTTGGAAAACTGCAGATATAAGTTTTGACGTAAAGGTTCCCGTAAGAGCATGTAAGATGACGATTGAGGCCTTAGAGTTCATGTTGGGTATGATGATGATGTTGCATGTTTATGCATGTTATGTATGTATGATGTTGGCTTATATGATGATGATGACTATGTATGATATGTTCCTTATTATGATGTATGTTTATCTTTCTTATGGCTTTACGTGTCATGTTAATGAATGAATGAAGTATTATGTAACGTAAAGTGAAAGATAATAAAAGAGGAACATGAAGTGAGAATGCATGCATTAATAAATGATGAACGAAGGAAAGGCTTGCAAGCACATAATTTAGGTGAGCAACCCTGTTGTTATAACAGACTCGGATAGCGTGCAATCGTTGAGATTGCCTATTAGGTGAGCAACCTTATGGCTGCAACAGACTTGGATAGTGTGCTATCGTGAAGTTGCCATGAGGTGAGCAACCCTGTTGTTCCAAGAGACTCGAATAGCGTGCTATCGTTGAGATTGGCAATGAGGTGAGCAACCCTATGGTTGCAACAGAATCGGATAGCGTGCAATCGTTGGGATTGCTAATGAGGTGAGCGACCCTGTTGTCGCAACAGACTCGGGAGAACGAACGTATAGAATGCACGAAAGTTAACGAATGTAATGGAAGATAATAATTATATTATCAATGTGTATGTATATTGCATGGTCACGAATGAATGTAAAGCGCAGTAAGATTTGAAAGAAAGTAAAGAACGGTTTTAACGATAGAAAAGTATGTTTTATTATAAAACTAGAACTCACTCAGCAACGCTGACTTTTATGTGTTTCCAGTTGGCAGGTAATGATTGCTGACGATGACATGGGCGGCTACTCAGCTCTTTTGGGATGACATACGTATTTATAATACTTTTGTGATGTAATCTAACTAGGGTTTTGCAATTGAATTGTGATGTATTATTTTGCAAAAGTTTTTATAATGAAACGAGATGTCATTTTTGAATGTTTCCTCTGTGATATTTGTGTAAAAGAAAAGTAATTATATGTTTTATGGGCAATGAGGATCCAGCTGTAAGCGTCCCGGGAACGGGGCCTTACAAGTTGGTATCAGAGCCAAAGTTTAAGTGAAATGGGTAAATTTTCAAAATGAACCTTAACTTAAACTGAGAATGGGACGGAAAGGGAATGGGATGCCAACTTGAGTAGCTGCGTGCTATCAGGTATTTTCATAAAGTTAACCGGTATTATATGCGCATGGTGGGTGTTATGTGTTGTTTGTAGATTTAAATATTGATGTAGTCAGGACAGGTAATGCTTGGATATGAAGAGTAAAGTAAGTGGCTAATCACAACTGGCCACTGTAATTAGGGACTTACTATACTTGACATAAACTGAGTTGTTCCCTTGAATGACTGTGTTAGTGTTTGAATCTTTCAGAGTGCCTATGAATGGCCGGTGGTAGATCTTCGAAAGCTTCATGGGGTGGAGGTCATGGTGCTGAACCGCGACCCAAGAGAGAGAGACCTAGAGTTGAGAAGGTGGTTCATGAAGAACCAGAGACCCCTCATCCGGAGGGTGGCGAAAAGAGCGCCAATCTTAGAGCCTCAGTAAAGGAGGCTATGGTGGAAGAAGTTCATCAGGTCATGCAGACGATCCTACCGTCTGTGGTGACCGAAGTGATCAAGGCAGTAAGAAGGGGAAAGAAAGGAGAGGAATAGGTCCTCAGGAGGACGAGAGCAACCGGAGGCTGAAACGTTTCTCTCGGATGATGAAGAAGAGGAGGAAGAAGAAGAGCCTGTGCAGGAGGTGGCACAAAGCTGTAACTACGGGGCGTTTATGAGATGCAAGCCCCCAACTTTTGATGGAATGACCCTGTTGCTGCTGCTCACCGGTGGGTGAGGGAAACGGAGGTTGTTCTTGATATCAGTGAGTGTCGTGAAGATAAAAAGGTGAAGTTCGCTACCCACTTTTTTGTGGATTCGGCTCTGTGCCGGTGGAACAACATTGTCCAAGCTGAGGGTAGCAGGGCCATTGGGAGAATGAGATGGCCTAAACTAAAGAAGTTGGTGATTGAGGAGTTCTGTCCTCATTGGGAGATGGATAAGGTAGAGAGAGTTCCTGCGGCTGGAGGCGGGAACGATGACACACCAATAGTACACCACAAAATTCAACGAGATGGCACGTCTGGTGCCGGATCAGGTGACACCTCTGTCTCGAAAAATCAAGAGGTATATTCAGGGTTTGCCAGCGGATATTCGCAGGCACATGATCGCTGCCCGACCGAGTACGTTTAGGTCGGCGGTGGATTTGGCAGGGAGACTGTATGATAAGAGGACGGTGGTGGTGACTGAAGGTGGAAAGAATAGCGGGGGTGATCGAAATTGGCAGGGGAAGAGGTTTGGTCGGGGTGATGCTTCGACGGGTAACTAGAAGGCACGGGTGGACGACCGTTGTGTGGTCGCATCGGGTGCTGGTATAAAGAAGTGTGGTAGGTGTGGGAGAGAACATAGCAGGGAATGTAGGCTGGGGTTGAATGTGTGCTTCAAATGTGGGAAGCCGGGGCATATAGCCAAGGACTGTCATACGACCCGGTGCTATAACTGTGGTGAAGAGGGTCACCTGAGTAGGGATTGTAAGAAGCCGAGGGCTGAGAGTTCTGGGGCGAAAAGGACGGGAGGTGAAGGACCGAGGGCGAGCACCAGGGCATTCACTATGACATAGGAGGAAGCTAGGACGGACCCTGATGTCGTGTCCGGTACGTTTCTGGTGAAACAAACTTTAGCTTCTGTGTTATTTGATTTTGGTGCTAGTAAAGTTTTATTTCTGCTACTTTCTGTGCTAAGCTGTCTGTTACTAGTAGACGAGTTGATACGCCCTACGATGTAGAAACTGCCATAGGTAAGTCTACCAGGATTTCGGAGATGATAGAGAACTGTGATGTGGAACTCGAGGGTCATAAGTTTCCTGTTAGACCGTTCATGATGACCTTAGGTGGTTTCGATTTGGTTCTTGGGATGGATTGGTTAGCGGACTACGAGGCGAACATTGTGTGTCGCAAGAAGACAATTCAGCAATTAGCGCCTGACGAGGGTTCGATGACGGTTTATGGTGATCGGGTCACGACAATTCCGAAAGTAATTTCGATGGCGGTGGCGGGAAAGTGTATGAGGCATGGATGTAGTGCCTACTTGGCCTATGTAAAGGTTGTGGATATGCCAACACCACAACAAGCTGATGTACCGGTTGTGTGTGATTTTCCAGACGTGTTCCCAGAAGACTTATCAGGAATGCCACCTGACAGAGAAATCGAGTTCCAGATCGACTTAATACCGGGTGCCCAACCTGTTTCCAAGGCACCGTATCGATTGGCTCCGACGGAGATGAAAGAATTAATGGAGCAGTTGCAAGAGCTGCTTGATAAGGGGTTCATTAGACCGATTATCTCTCCTTGGGATGCTCCGGTCCTATTTGTAAAGAAGAAAGACGGTAGTATAAGGATGTGTATTGACTACCGTGAGCTGAATAAGTTGACAGTGAAGAACCGCTATCCCTTACCACGGATAGACGATTTGTTTGATCAACTTCAAGGTGCCAGTTGGTTCTCAAGAATAGATCTTCGGTCTGGTTACCATGAGTTGAAGGTGAAGGGGCAGGATATCCCTAAAACAGCTTTCCGCACGCGCTATGATCACTACGAGTTTCTTGTCATGTCTTTTGGTTTGACCAATGCGCCAGCTGCTTTTATGGATCTGATGAACCATGTGTGTCGGCCTATGTTGGATAAATCAGTGATTGTGTTTATTGATGATATCCTGATTTATTCAAAGAATGAAGAGGAGCATGCCGGTCACATTCGGGAGGTCCTGGAGACATAAGAAAGGAGAAGTTGTACGCTAAGTTCTCCAAGTGCGCGTTCTTGTTGCATGAGGTTCAATTCTTAGGTCATGTGGTGAATCCTGACGGGATCATGGTGGACTCGGCAAAAGTGGAGGCGGTTACGCAATGGAAGTCACCAAAGACGCTATCCGAGATTCGTAGCTTCTTGGGTTTGGCGGGCTATTATAGAAGGTTTATCCAAGACTTCTCTAAGATTGCTTCTCCACTGACTAAGTTGACCCGAAAAGATGTGAAGTTTGTATGAGGTTAAGCTTATAAGGAGGCATTCGAAGAATTGAAGACGAGACTGACTCAAGCTCCTGTTCTGTCATTACCCGATGAAAGTGAAGATCTGATGGTTTATTCTGATGCTTCCTACTCGGGGTTGGGTTGCGTATTAATGCAGAGAGGGAAGGTTATATCCTATGCATCCCGACAGTTGAAGGTTCATGAGGTCAATTATCCTACTCATGACTTGGAGCTAGCAGCCGTGGTTTTTGCACTAAAGATTTGGAGGCACTATCTGTACGGGACGAAGTGCACCATATTCACTGACCACAAAAGCTTGAAGTATTTCTTTGAGCAGAAGGACCTAAACATGAGGCAGAGAAGATGGTTGGAGCTCATAAAAGATTATGATTGCAAGATCCATTACCATCCGGGCAAGGCTAACGTGGTGGCTAATGCCCTTAGCCGAAAAGAGAGGCGCGAGCCGATTCAGGTGAAAGCATATAAACTGATCATGATCTCTGATGTAATGAAGCAAGTCAAAGAGTTTCAAGATGAGGCACTAAAAGAAGATCATCTTAACTCTGAAAGGATAAGAGATTTGGTTGGGGAATTTGGTGAAAACACACTTGGTGTTAAACCCGATACGGGCGGGTGTGGATTCCTCGTTTTGGGGATCTACGTGTGAAGATTATGGATTAAGCTCACAAGACTCGATACTCCATTCATCCTGGTGCCACAAAAATGTATCAAGATATGAAGAAAGATTATTGGTGGTCGGGTATGAAGCGCGATGTGGTGGGGTATGTGAGTAAGTGCCTTACTTGCTTACAGGTGAAGGCCGAACATCAGAAGCCGTATGAGAAGATTCAACCTTTGGATATACTGGAATGGAAGTGGGAGCACATCACCATGGATTTCATTACGAAGCTGCCACGTACTCCGAAAGGGTACGATGCCATATGGGTGATTGTGGACCGTCTGACGAAGAGTGCTCACTTCCTACCGATCCGGAGACATATGCATGTGAGAGGTTGGCTGATCTATTCATCAGAAGCCGTATGGAAGATTCAACCTTTGGATATAGTGGAATGGAAGTGGGAGCACATCACCATGGATTTCATTACGAAGCTACCACGTACTCCGAAAGGGTACGATGCCATATGGGTGATTGTGGACCATCTGACGAAGAGTGCTCACTTCCTACCGATCCGGGAGACGTATGCATCTGAGAGGTTGGTTGATCTATTCATCAAGGAAATTGTAACTCGTCATGGTGTGCCGGTGTCTATTGTGTATGATCGTGACACCCGGTTTACATCTAAATTCTGAAAGAAATTCCATGACGCCATGGGAACGAGGTTACATATTAGCACAACATATCATCCCAAACTGATGGTCAGTCATAAAGGACCATTTAGGCATTGGAAGACATGTTTTGGGCATGTGTGATTGATTTTGGGGGAAGTTAGGATGACCACTTACCGTTAGCAGAATTCTCATACAACAACAGCTTTCATGCCAGCATTGGTATGCCACCATATGAGATGCTATATGGTAAGAGATGCAGAACACCCGTTTGTTGGGGTGATATTGGTCAGAAGGAATTGGGGAGCGTTGAGGTAATCGAGGCCACGATTGAGAAGCTTGAAAAGATCAAGGCTTTCATGAAGGCAGCCAAAGATAGACAGAAGTCGTATGCTGATAAACGACGCAGGCCGATTGAGTTCCAGGTGGGTGACCGGGTTATGTTAAAGGTCTCGCTTTGGAAGGGTATTATTCTATTCAAAAAGCGGGGAAAGTTGAGCCCAAGGTATATAGGCCCTTTCCAAATCATTGCTCGAGTAGGAGAGGGGTGGCCTACAGATTGGAGTTACCAGATGAGCTAAGTGGAATCCACCCGACATTCCACATATCTCATCTAAGGAAGTGCTTGGCGGATGAAGACATGATTGTTCCACTGGAAGATATCGAAGTAGACGAAAGGCTCAATTATGTGGAGCAACCAGTGGCAATCATCGATAGAAAAGAGAAGAGGTTGAGAAATAAAATGGTTCCCCTGGTGCGTGTATAGTAGAAGCACAAGAAGGGATCCGAGTGAACGTGGGAGACTGAGGAAGAAATGAGACAGCATTATCCATGTTTGTTCGAGGAATAACAGGTTTTGGGGATGAAACCTATTTAAGGAGGGTGGACTTGTAACACCCGGTTATTTATCTATTTTGAAGCCGATGACAGAAGAAAGAAATAAAGTCCTAAGTCGAGGGACCAAACTCGCCAATGAAAGAAAGATGGTGAGTGGGGGTATATAAAGGGAGAGAGCAGCCCTTACCCTCTCCCCATACCAATATTTCAGCCAAAAGAAAGAGGAGAAGAGTGAAAGAAGAGAAAAAGGGAGAAAAAGTTGGTTTGGGTTGGTTCGAGTGAGCCAAAATCATTGAGAAGCGAGTCAAACCGAAGCTCTACTTCTTGGTGTCGTTTGTGTGAGTTCTAGAACCCTACTTTTACTTGTTTTCAAACGATTTTAGGGCTGGAAAGCATAGAAAACTCGTTTTTGTATGTATGTGTGTTTGAACCATTTGGGTGTGTTGCGTGTGACGCGTCTAGAGTTTGTTTCCGGGGTTGTGTGTGCTTGAATGGTGTTGTGGTATGCATCCCTAAGGTTTGGATGATCGATTTGGGCTTAAAACGGGTTTAGATGAGTTTGGAAGTCGAAAAGGGCAGTTTGTGTTCGGCTGGAACTGCATTCTGCATCAGCTAGGGCTAGGAGACCGACCGGAGACCGAATGGAGGCCATACGGCCGAATAGTGTGCGATTGGGGTCCATTCGCATGATTGAGGTCCATTCGCATGATTGAAAGGCCAGTCGCATGGAGGTCATGTGATTGAAGGTCCAGCCACATAAGTGCTCATCTGTATTAGTCCCATTCGCATGAGGTCCATCCGCATTAGTCCATTCGCACGATTGGGTGTTCATTCGTATGAATTTTCATCCGCATTGGTTCATTCTCATGATGTCCAGTCGCATGGAGGCCATGCGACTAAAGGGTGTCCATACGCCTAAATAGGGTTGTTGCACCCGAGAGAAGTGTAGTTTGACTTTTGACTTTCAGGGAAAACTGTAGATGTAAGTTTTGACGTAAAGGTTCCTGTAAGAGCATGTAAGATGACGATTGAGGCCTTAGAGTGCATGTTGGGTATGATGATGATGTTGCATGTTTATGTATGTTATGTATGTATGATGTTGCCCTATATGATGATGATGATTATGTATGATATGTTCCTTATTATGATGTATGTTTATCTTTCTTGTGGCTTTACGTCTCATGTTAATGAATGAATGAAGTATTATGTAACGTAAAGTGAAAGATAATGAAAGAGGAACATGAAGTAAGAATGCATGTATTAATAAATGATGAACGAAGGAAAGGCTTGCAAGCACATAATTGAGGTGAGCAACCCTGTTGTTGCAACAGACTCAAATAGCGTGCAATCGTTGAGATTGCCTATGAGGTGAGCAACCCTATGGCTGCAACAGACTCAGATAGTGTGCTATCATGAAGTTGCCGTGAGGTGAGCAACCCTGTTATTGCAAGAGACTCGGATGCATGCTATCGTTGAGATTGGCAATGAGGTGAGCAACCCTATGGTTGCAACAGACTCGGATAGCGCGCAATCGTTGGGATTGATAATGTGGTGAGCGACCATGTTGTCGCAACAGACTCGGGAGAACGAACGTATAGAATGAACGAAAGTTAACAAATATAATGGAAGATAATAATTATATTATCAATATGTATGTATATTGCATGGTCACGAATGAATGTAAAGCACAGTATGATTTAAAAGAAAGTAAAGAATGGTTTTAACAATAGAAAAGTATGTTTTATTATAATACTAGAACTCACTCAGCAACGCTGACTTTTATGTATTTCCAGTTGGCAGGTAATGATTGCTGAGGATGGCACGAGCGGCTACTCAGCTCTTTTGGGATGGCATCCATATTTATAATACTTTTGTGATGTAATGCAACTGGGGTTTTGCAATTGAATTATGATGTCTTATTTTGCAAAAGTTTTTATAATGAAACGAGATGTCATTTTTTAATGTTTTCATTGCGATATTTGTGTAAAAGAAAAATAATTATATGTTTTATGTGCGATGAGGATTCAGCTGTAAGCGTCCCGGAACGGGGCCTTACACTCCTATATACATCGAGAGATCAAATAAGAATTCTATTTTCAAGAGAATTTTAGAAACCAATGTTAACTACTAGTTTTCAATGATAAAATATTAAATAACAAAATCATAATAAAAAATTATAAAAAATAAATACATAAAAATATTTCTCTCATTTCCTTCGTTCATAATAAAATAAAAAAGTTATAAAAAACAAAAAAATCTCATTTTTACGAAATTTGTTATACACATACATACCGGATTTACACATGTATAAATAACATGCGGATGATGTTAATATATATATATATATATATATATATATATATATATATATATATATATATATATATATAATATATATATATATATATATATATATTATATATATATATATATATATGTATGTATATATATATATATGTATATATGTATATATATGTATATATATATATGTATATATATATACACACATATATATATACATATATATATACACACACCATATATATATATATATACATATATATATATATACATATATATATATATATATATATATATGGGAGGGATCAAATGAGAACTAATTTTTTTGTGAGAACTTTACGAACCAATCTCAATCACTAGATTTACACATATGTAAAAAACGGATGGACGACTTTTTTAGAAAAGTATATCAATACGGTAGACGTTTAAAAGATAAAAAATACAAAATTTTATGATGAATTTTTAAAAAAAAATGATGTTGTGAAAAAAAGTTATGAACATTTTAAAAATATGGAAAATGACATGTGATTTGCATGTGATAGAATGAGTGCCTGAGATTGGTTTCTAAAGTTATCACATAAAAATGTGGTTCTCGATAAGAGAAAATCGTTACATCAATAGTGTAATGCGACATAAAAGTTAATTACATTACATAATTATGGTGTAAGCGTTCGTTACATTAGTGTTAACGGTTTATCGTAATAAACAATATTGACAAAGAAACATTGCCCATATTATTTATATATATATATATATATATGTGTGTGTATATTACATATACTTAGTATGATATATTACAACATCTCATATACTATAATACTATATATACATTAGTACTAGTATTATATGCAGAATGAGAAATAAAAAATCAATATTAGTGAAATTATTTAGGTAGAGTACTAAACACCTTTAAAGTAATACAGTATATATACACTTTTGGATTTTAATGTATACAAAAATATATAGGTTACGACGCAAGAGTTATGGAATGTTTTGAGTTGTTCAGAAAAAAACGCATTGTCGAAAGCATTGTAACATAATTGCTTTGATGAATTAAAGTTGATAATGATGAACGGTTAAAATGTCACAATAATTGATGAAAAGATGACAAATAACTCTTATTTTTATCCTTTTAATATACGGTTTAGTACCATATATGTCATGTCATTGTGCGTGTTAACCAATTTTAGGATGTAGTGAAAGAATGAGGAACACATAAATAAGATCCAAGCAATGTCGTGTGGATATGTAAGGCTGTGCATATATAGCAACACCATTGTAGCTAGAACCACTACTCATAATTCTTATGCAATTTTGTGAACTTAATTAATTAGTACATACCTTAACAGCTTGGTTTGCAGCCCTCGGATTACTAAACTCCACAAAAGCATAACGGTAACCATCCTGAAAATAAAATTAAAGACTCAGAACTATAATATACATGATGTTATGCACAATAAAGAAAAATAAGATTGATCAAGACCGGGTATCCTCTAATCTGGATGTTCTTATGCTTGATGAGACCGAAATCCTTAAGTGCGTGGATCAGTGATTTGCACGTAACATGTGGAGGCAAGTCCTTTACTAAGATCTTCTTAGCTGCAGCATGTATTATAAAGTAGTTCAATAAAAATCAATATTACCACCATTACTTAACACTCACTATATATAACCAAATAAAGCATTTAAGTATGTCATACAATTGTTACCAGCTGGAGTACCAATCTGAATTGCAGCGGATGAATGGGTTGTCGTGGGAACCTGTTCATATGGTAGTGAAAGAACTGGTACTGATATCATCTTAACCGCTTCAGCATTTAGATGTGGATTCTTTACCACCTGCAGTCCATTCTTAATATCAATAACTTCTTCTGTAGAGCTAGCTTTGTGCTTTTGGTCATCTTCAAGAACCTCAAGAACAGCTTCTATGGTGGTATCGTTTTCTTAACAAATAAGAATACAAGTTAATACAACACACCATATATATAATCAAATTAAAGAAAACTAGAAAACCACTACCATTCTTTTGAGGTCCCCAATATTGCATATCAGGCTTTGAAGAAACTTCAACAGTAGCATTTGGAGACGGTAAGGAACTTGCTTCTGGGACCTACACCAAAGAGAAATATATGTAGCACCTTTTTTATCAGTGGTTATTGAAAAGATATATAACCTGCAACATAAAGATTTATTAAAGTGTGCTCACAATAGATGCAGAAGACAATTTTTTGACATCTTCATCAGTGTTTGAAAATGAATTTGCCATGGGTGCTGGTGCATTGTTTTGCTCATGCGGAAGTACAACATCATCATCTTCTTCTATAGAGGTGTCCATTTCATCATTGAAACCACATAGTATTCTGCTAAAATACAAGAAATTTGATCAAAAATATTAAACCATAATGCAACATGAACTTGGAGTAAAAAGATAACCATACTATTTATACCAGTGTCATTGGATGTATTCACATAGCTCATATCAATAAATTGTAGGAGATCATTTAGCACATAAAAGCCTATGGCTTGTGGAGCTAGCACAAAGGTTTGCGAGAAGCTCTTTAACATGTTATCCTTGCTTAGTAAGCCAGTAACGCTAACCACAACACATTGTGTTACTGTGTCTTGGGCTTGCACAGAGAGTAGAATGATAGTCGCGTCGGTCAAGTCAGAATGCATGATCTCCTTTTCAATATCCTGAACCAAAGAAATCATGCATAGAACACAATATATTACTAGTAATTAAACTGCATAAAATACCTAACATGCAACAATAAATTAAGTTGAGTTATTATAAAAGTCATGTAGAATTAAAAGTTTTCTTAATTACACACCTTTATTGTTGTCACCGATCGCATCCCATTATCTCCCAACCGAGATAAGATACTTTCATTCTTGTAATATTTATAAGTTTTTTCAGGAGAATCACGAAGAGTTTTATAGTAGCGTTTCACAAAGGCGTCACCCACTTCTTGGGCGGAGTGGTAGTGCCCAGAGACATAGTTGTGTTTCTCTTTAAAGCTGCTTGTATATTGTCTGATCTTTCTAATCATCATATCCCTGCAAAATAAGTAACTAAAGCTTCTGTATATCATTACCATGAAAATAAATCTGATCTTTTTAAGTCTTGACTAGAGTGATACACAATAGAAGTGTCATAAACAATACAGTTATTAAAACGGTCATCAAGCTACTTGTGCATTTAAGTGGCATGGTATAGATCGATAAGCGCTAGCTATGACAATTAACTATTTTAGTCAACAAATTAATATTGGTAAGCATCAACATATAACAATACTTACATGTAATAAATTAAACTCATTAGATTTGTAGGTTAACACAATTAATTAGTTAATTGATATGAATTAAAAGCACAAATTGATCGGTAATGTTCACGTCGCAATATTAGCTTAATTAAGGTGTTCCAAATATAACATTTTTAACAATGATCTTATTCAAGAGACCCAAAGTACTAGAGATGACAACCAAAATGACACACACCACACACACACACACACACACAACACACACACACAACACACACACACACATATATATATATATATATATATAATATATATATATATATATATATATATATATGAAACTAATTAATTACAAAATTTTAGAAGGGTAAGCATAAGCATATAAATGTACTGGTTTGAAAACTATTGTCAAGAAACAATTAAGTTTCTACGTAGGGTCATTTCTTAGCATAGATATATAATAGACAGCCTAACTAGTAAAGCTGAAACAAATCATTGGATCAAAAAAGATAATATAAAACCGAAAAATATCTACACTACTGAAAATAAGATATTATCTATGCAAAAATCACCGATCTTTCCAAACCAAAACTAAAAACCAATCATTTTTTAATATAAATTCTACCTCAAGCAACAGAAATCTGATCATCAGCAATTGATTATACCAATTTTCTAAAATTTAGAGAATCAAAACATGTGGATATGACCATTGTTGCATCTTACTTTCAACAAAAAATCAAAATTTCCATAAATTTACCGGCCAAGTCAAGAATCGAAATGTTTAAGAAACAAGATACGTATGTAGTTAAAGCATATATGGATCTTTTTGGAAGATCGGTCTACCTGTGAAAAGATCTTGACTTTAACAGCCTCAATTAAGCAACAGGTCGATGAAGCAGATGATCAATCGAGAAAATCTGAGAAAAGAAGATCGTATGGAGTCGATCTAGCTGCAGCTAAAATGTCACACACACGAAAAGACACACACGCAAACACAACCTCATATCATTCGCTGTTTGGGCGTCTTATAGGATCATGTGTAGAGAGAGTACTGTTGGAAAGTCTGATGTGGTGGCTAAATCTTGCTGCCACGTATCAGCTAGGTTAATCGAACGGTCTGTATTGAATACAGAGTAGACTGTGGAGGAGGCATCTGTTTATGTATCGGTTTGAAGATATGATCCTAATCGTTGGAATAAAAGAAGCCAATATGATCTAACGTGGTTGAGCGGCTCTTGACTAGGGTTTTGACTCTTGTCTAAAAGTTCCACTATTTTTTTATGGTTTCTTTTTGAGAATAACACAAAATCTAAATTCATGAATGATGGAAAAAATAATCGAAGATATTAAAGTCATTAGCTTATATAACAAATTAACCTATTTTCAATTTCTTATTAGTTTATTTAATAGTTTATTTATATTTTAGGGATTGGTATACAAATATCATTAACTATTATTTAATTTGACACTGGCTTTGATTGTTATTTAAGGTTTGTTTCAAACGGTCGTTTGGAGGTTAAGATTTGTTTCAAAGGGTCGTTTGGAGGTTAAGGTTTTCGTTATAGTCTTCTACTTTCAAATGGTTTTTGTAAATGTTGTTGGATTGATCACCTATATGGATTCCAACTCCAAATTGACAAAGTTTTGAATTTCCTATAAAGCATCCCGAAGTAGAAAATTTAGAGTTAAGAGCACATTGTCTCTAGTTTTAGAGTTAAGAGGACTTCGTCTCTAGTTTTCCAAACACACTATCGAAATGTTTGTTACTAGAATATAAAAAAACATGCAAGAATGAGAATCACTAGCTTGGCTAAGATCCAAATATCGTATCAAAGGAACGAAGTCCTCTGTAGGGATAATAGATCAACTAATCAATTTTTACCATAAATTCTTTGTGAAAAAACATAAACATAGGTTTCTTCTTTGATATAACACTAGGAGATTCCCTACATTGGGCTACAAAAGCGACAACGACTAACGTTATTAGCGGTTACAATGTCATCGCTATTAGTCTTTGTTGCGGTTTAAATATTTTTTTTTTCATATTTCTAACATTTCAGTTTTCAAAAACCAAACATACTCATAAAATATACACACCCGGATAACCATATTTGTAGTTGTTGTCGTCAAGTAGTGGTGATGGTGGAGTCCATTTGATACCAGTCAGTTGTGGTTATGGTTGAATATGGAGGTCTGGTGAAGGACCAAAGTGCGTGGAGGTTTGGCGATGGCGGGGATGGGAGAGAGGTGAGGAGATAGGGTATGCGATCAATATCATAGGGAAATAATCAAGCTGAAAGTTTACTAGCACATTAGCAGCGACGTGTAGCCACTAAATTTTAATGTATGCATAAGACACCAGCTGTCAAATCCGACAGCTAATCAACAGTTAGATTCGCATCTCGTGCTGATATCGGATTAATTGATATTAGTGGCGGCAAGTCTCTACTATTTTTTATGCCGCCAATGGGGCTTATCTTCACTTCGCCCTTATAATTCACATTTCTTGTCGATTAAATAACCGTTTATCGAAGTGTAGAAGAGATAAACATACTGTTTACGTTGCTATTTAAAACTATTGAACTATAAACGCGAAACATGAATTTACAATCAAGTTATTACCTAAAGAGGTTACGGTCAATAAATGTGTTATTGTTTTTATTGGTGATATAATCTATTATATTTTGCTTTGCCATTTTTATATTTTTTGTTTAATTCATTAACTTTCAAATTTGTTAAGACTAATCCAAACACTAAAAAAGCACCAATATACTTCAAATTAAACAGAAGTACTAGGTTTTTTCCTTCACGCGCGATGCACGCAAGGATATTCTTTTTAGGATGGATATCGGCAAAAATATATATTAGGACACTGTAGCACTAAACCTTCTTACGTGCATACGCTAACAACACCAAATGGCCAACCTAAACAAAAACGTTTTTGGATGGAAACTACCTCACGTTTCAAAATATTCACACATGATATACAATAATTACTAATTAGCTTTTAGAATTATAATTGCATTCTATGACTTGATTCATGAGTAAAAACAACCTCAGATGAAACGAAATCATACGGCTTGCAAACATGTAATATTTCTTTAATTAATATCACCCACCTTTCCCAGCGTTAATGCCAAGAAAGACAATAAAATAATTATCATTAAAACCCTTTTTCTTAAAACTCAATATGTAGTGAATTTCTCAATCATAAATACACAACTATAGCCACACAACAATTCAAGCTCATCATCACAGCTTTCTTGAGTGGTCTTGTAAACCACAAATATCAGGCCATGAACGATTTATTTAACTCATGACACCAACATAACCACCACATAGCTACACAGCTTTCTTGAGTGGCCTCAGTTTCAACTATGATAAAATAAAAGCCAATAGGAATTGGAACAAAAGGCAGGCACAAAGAGTGAAAGGAAACATATCTGCCTACCCTCCTTAATAGATGAGAACCAACACAAATTCCAGCTAGAAAACCACAGCTTCGCAACCTTGACTTGTAGATAAGTAGACAACACTAAACTAAAATGGACCGACCTATTCATGACACCGAAAAGCAAGAAAGTAGCACCACTTCCAACCAGAATACAATTGCGGTCCTAAAACAGACCAGGCCTTGCAATGTCACTTTGAAAAAAGTGATTCCTTTATTGTAATTAATCCTGTAATTGAGGCCTCTTTTGCCTGCAAATACTCATTAAATTGGATCATATAAACATCAGTACCAAAAGGTGGAAAATTAAGCAGCCTAGTTAAATAATAGTTTTTCTTCCAAAATACATAAAGGCCAATTAAGACAATTGAATGGAAAATTAATCCTGTAATTAAGCATTAATAAGTGATGACATCGATTTAAAAGCCATTTTTTGTGTAACCTTACTGTTATTTAACTGTGTTTACTAATATGATTTTGTTCATTAAATAGATACACATCAAAACAATTTATCATATAACACATTCTTATATCAAACAATCATTTCCAAAATGCACTTCAATCGCTCCTTAAGACATTACTTCAAAAACTAATCCCGTGAGACTCACCAGGTACTAATATATATTAATTTAGCAACAAATCAATGTCAATGTAAAGCTTAATAAACAACCTTCTTATCATTATGTGACTCGCAAGGAAAGCCTAAGTTGCAGTGCTAGAAAACCTTCAATCGCAATGCCGAATGAATAATTTGATGCAAGAAGAACTCCTTTTCTCATTCCCTTTTGAGCATCCTCTCTGACCCTTAGTAGAAATACACCAATATATATGATCAGTAATCTGTAATAAGACAATAAAAGCAAAAGGAAACCATCTTTTTTTTACCTAAATCCAATGCAACCAATAAGACATCTTTGCCCATTTGATAAGATGTGACAACCTTAAAATTTAGGTCAGATAAGTTAATATTTTAGAACCTTTATATATATATTACCTTATAACACTAGTAGAAAAAGGGGTAATTTGGGCGGTTGTATTTTATTTTTTTGGACGGTTTGATGGGCATAACCGCCCAGAAAGACAAAGCATTAAAATTTTAAAATAAATCATGAAAAAAACCGCCCGAAAAATCAAGTGTGTATGTATATATTTATATTTTTTAATTCATGTCTAACTAAATTTCTTTCTTTTTTGTCTTACTTATTTAGTGTTGGAAGTCAACCGGCGGTCCTATATCACATAAGTGAAGAGCCATAAGTTAGTCGCAAGCGTCATGAAGTGGTGTTCTAAAACAGTATTTGGAGAATAGTAGCTATCATATGTAGATTTTTATATATTATAATATCATCGTTGGACAAATACCTTTGTATTAGTATTTAGTGAAAGCTAGATTGTTTTGATTTTGACTATGTTTCAGTATTACATGTCTAGATGTATGCAATTTAAACGTTAACTTATATGTTTAATATTCGATCTTGATGTTTTTGGTTTGAATTCTATGGGTTTTGGTTGTATGTTTATAAAATACTCTTGTGCGATTTGGTTTATAAAATACTGTTATGTGCTTTGGTGTCGATAACATTTTGTTTTGGTTGCGGTTTTTATAAAATTCTGGATTTATATAAAATTTCAATGCTTTTTTTAATTTAGATAAAAACAATTTTCAGCGGTTGATATTCAATCTCCTGTTTCCGAGCGGTTTAATAGTAATCATTAATTGCCTTTTTTTGGGCGGTTCAGAAATCTCTTTGGGCGGTTTTGAAAACCGCCCAGAAAAATCAAATTAACATTTGCAGCGATATCTTTAAGGGCGGGTAAAAACTACCCAAAAAAATCTTTTCCGCCGCCTATAAAATTAATTTCTCTACTAGTGTAATTGACAAACTCTATATGAATTTTACATGATTAATATATATATATATATATATATTATATATATATATATAATATATGTGTGTGTGTGTGTGTGTGTGTGTGTGTGTGTGTGTATGTATATATATGTATATATATATATATGTATATATATATATATATATATGTATGTATATATATATATATGTATATGTATATATATATGTATATATATATATGTATGTATATATATATGTATCTATATATATATGTGTATATATATGTATATATATACATGTATATGTGTTGTATGTATGCATGCTTGCATGCATGCATGAAATTTACGTATGCATGTATCCAATACACAACCTTTTGATACCAAACATTACATAATCCAAGTATCATAAACATGTAACACCAAACATACCCCAAATGAACCAAAATACAACCCAATCAAACACCACAATACAAAGATATCATCAAAGAAACATGATACCAGTAACATTATACCTTAAACCTTAAGTACTTAAACACTTAAACATCAACCTAAGCATCACCTAAGATCTAAACCGGTTCATTAATGATAACCAAATAACCCGATTAGAAAACTTAAACAATAGTTAACATTGTGTTAATGACTTGGTGACTCAATGGA
This sequence comes from Flaveria trinervia, assembly GCA_025506515.1. Classification (NCBI taxonomy): domain Eukaryota; kingdom Viridiplantae; phylum Streptophyta; class Magnoliopsida; order Asterales; family Asteraceae; genus Flaveria; species Flaveria trinervia. The sequence continues at coordinate 80,365,495 of CM046452.1, read as the reverse complement.
TCCTTTGGTCGACACCTAGCCTCATTAGGACACCAAGCCTCACCTCAATTCGCCACCTATGCCTAAGGACCAACTAAGCAAGCCTACTAAACACCACCTCACTAACCTACATCTAGACTTACTGGATTTCTACTCCACTACAACAACATCATCGGCCACCCCACAACAAACCGCACACCACCGCCAACTTAACTCTCGGTCACCTCCATATCACTACAACCGTTTCACCTTCACACCATCACATCTAACTCTCGGAATTTACCAACACCACCACTGTAAACCACAAGAAACTACCACCATCTCCACCCCACATAGTTATTGTAACCACCAAAACACCAATAACTTCAACCATTGGAGATTAAGCCCAAGGAGGATCATTCCAGCCAGTTTATCAAGGAAAGAAGCTACCATCAGTTGCCCTTCACCCTCTTCTATTATCAAAATCAAGGTTTTAACTCTTAACTAACTAAGATTATAAGTTATATGTGTTTAAACAAGCACATATCAACCCTTTTGATTAGAAATTGAAAGTTTTTCACTAAAGTTTACAAAATATGACAACTCATCCAAAACTCACTTGATTTCGTTTCTGTGTGCCAATGCAGTAGACCAGTGATGGAACACTCTCACCATTTAACGCAATTTTCGGGACGAAAATTCTTTCAACATGGGGATAATGTGACATCCGGTAAATTTCCGTTACCAAACTCCGTTAGTTCCGTTAAGTCTTGCATACACGTGTCATGAACACACACTAGTCGTCGTTTAACGTTGGTGACCTAATAATAATGAATAATGTTAAATTGATGTTAATCTAATTGATTATGTGATTATTGTGTTATGTTTATGTGTTTGCATGTTTTAAATGTTAATTAGAAAATTAATCGCGTAACGCGAAAACGTGACTATTTATTCGTATGTCTTGTGTTTTTATAAAGATAAAATATATAATGATTTTCATTAGTTTATATCTTTATATTATTAAGTTAAAAATACTTTACAAAGAGTTCAAAGCCTAGTTTTTATAAAATACAAATTACAAGGGCTTAAAGGGTAAATATGGAAATTAAAATTAAACAAAACAATCCCAAACCCTAGCCCACCCCATTCGGCCACGATCAATACCCCCACACCCTCCCAATTTGCGATTTCGACCTAGAACAAGCATCAAAGCATCAATTTTGTTCGATTACAAGGATTACAACACGTTGGAATCATCAATTGCAAGCAATTACACGTTTAAAGGTTAGATTTTTCAAATTTTTATGAGTTGTTCATGATGGCCGAACCTAAATTCGTTAATGGGTGTTCATGGAGTCGAAGTTGATGTTAATTGATGATGTTAGTATATTAGTTGGATTGAATACATGTTGTTTAACGTTGATTATGTATGAATTGTATGTTTCTAGTGGATTGATCATGAACTTTGGTTTTATGCAAACCCTAATTCGAAACTAGTGTGATTATGGATGATTGATGATTGTTTGATGAATGTATGATGATTAGTAGGTTGTATGAATGCTAGGATACATTGATCTTGCAAAGAATTGATGAATTGTTGTAGGTGTTCATAGGTTACTAATAATAGTAACTTTATTTCCATGACATGATGATCTAATGATAGATTGATATTGTTGATGTGTTCATGATGATAATTAGATACTAGATTGTTGATATGAATGCTAGAAATCTTAGAATGAATGTTGTTGTTCATATCTTGCCAAAAGTGGAAACTTTTGTTCATGATGATTAGTAGATTATGATGATTAGGTATTGTTAATCATGTCTAGATGTTGTTATGAGCTTGAGATGGTGTAATTGTAATGAATTCATGAATACATTGAGTGTTGGTAGATGTTGGAATGTACTTTCCCAAAAGGGAAGCTTTATTTGCACAACGTTTGAAGGATGATAGTTTGAACATGTTTGGGATGTTAGGAGCATGTTAGTAAGTTCATGGATGAATTCTAATGTGATAGAACATGTTAAATTAGTTGTATGGGATGCTTGGATAATCATGGGTGATGTTTGGACTTTGATGATCATGTATGATGTTGATGTTGGTTAGTAGTTAGGATATCATGTTTGGGACTGGAAATTGATTGTTGTGATGTGTTGAATGCAATGTACATGGCTAATGAATATGATTATGATCATCGTACACGCGTGCGAATCTGAGGCACCTACTTGGTAGGATTGGCAGGGTTTAGGATGTGAAGTCATGAGTGGCTTCACATGGCATGTGGTGCGTGATTTGATCTTTGTGTGGTTTATTGGTTGTGTTATAACTAGTGGATATGTTAATGTTCTAGATTCGCATGACTTGTATGATACTTGGTTGTATGATGATCTAAGTGATACACCTGGTTAACATAGCATACATATGATTTATTTGAATGTTATGTGACAACCCTAGATTAAGAAATCTTATACACTAAGTTCATTTATATAATTTGAGCCACACCTAGGTTAATATATATATCTTATTATATGCATAAACGTATGCATGCTTTCATTTTGTTTACATAAGTATATTGTTCACTTGTATATATATACAAGTATACGTATGCATGGTCGCATGCATACCTTTTTACGTGTGCATGAACCATCTTTGTTAAGAAACATATATACATGTATATTATCTATGTTTTACTCATGCATATGTCATCTCTTGTTAAAATATATGTGTGTACATGTGTGTATTATGTATATACTATGTGTTGCACGTATGCATGGTTGCATGCATGTATAATTTACGTGAGCATGTATTCAAAAACAACCATTCTTTGATATTAAACCATATATGATTAAGATACATCCATAAACAACATCAAAACACAACCCAACCAAACACCATAAGTACAAGTTAACATCAAGAGAACTTAAACATCAAAACAAAACTAAACACATCTCCTACACCTAAAACCTTAAACCTAAATACCCATTAAAGATTCCAAGATCGGATCATTAGCACCCTTAATCACCGGATAAACCAACTAAAACCATTAAATTAGTATTGCAATGAGTGTTTGGTGACTCATGCATCTACCCATTCGCCACCTCGCCATCGGGACACCTAGAGCTTTCACAAACCGCCACCTTTCATGCAAACTAACCACATCTAGTTACAACACATAGCTCTAGGATGTAGACCTCATGATTACACCCTCACTATTTGAAGGATTCGGCCGATGGGGAATCAAAACCACCAAGCTATCACCAAAAACTCATCCTCATTCGGTCACCTCGATCGCACACCACTACCATCATCTCCACACTCGGTCACCATCACCTTCCGAACACCACACACCACCACCTTGATTCTTCACTCTCCTTCGGACAAGGTACACACACCACCACCTCAACCGAAGACCCTCGAGTTTATCCTTGAAACACCAACATCACAAACCATCACCGATAGCTATCACCACCACCATCGTGTACTTAGTTCTTGTAACAACCATATCTCTTGGTTTCATAAGTTAAATACCAACCAAAGGTATCAAATTCTTAAGCTAAACTTATATGTTAACATATAGATATATGTATGATATATGTGTTCAAACAACACATATAATCAAAAGCATTATATGTGAACATATTACAAGGAATTTTTACATCATAAAGACAAATAAAGATTGTGGGAACAAACATTGTTCCAAATTTTTAAAGAAAAACATAGTCTTGAAATAAGCAATTAATATAAATAAATCTTATAAAATTCTAATAAATTCACCAAATGATCCTTTTTGAGTACTAAGGTCCCTGGAATTATTTCAGAATTTATTCCTTTGTTATGATTGAAATATGAATTTTTACATGTTCTGTAGTAGAAAAATCAGAATAAATACTTAAAAAGCATAATAAAATCTGAGAAAATCATGGATAAACTGATAAATCCAAAGCTACAGAATGTATAAATTTAATAATTTTTGGAGCTATATAGCTATTTTTGTGAAGAAATAGGATTATTGTAACAATTACAGAAACTAATCTGTTATGTATTAGACTTTGATAAATTTATAAGAAGTTCTAATTATTATGATGAACCTTCTGTAAAATTTTGGGAATTTTTGGACTACGGAAACTATTTTTGGCAATTTATGATGACTTTATAACAATTATAGAAAATAATCTGTTAATATCTTGAAAATAAGAAATAACGTGATATTCCAGATTAATAAACCTATTTTGTTATAAAAATTCCAAATCTATTGAGGTACTGAAAATTTTGAAGAAAATAGTTAAGTTTTCTAAACTATGAAATTCTTTTGTTTATAGGTTATTACTTGGAGTAAGGTGAGTTTCATGGCCCATTTTGTTTTTATCAAATTTTGGGGAAAAAGCATACTAATTTATGAATTGATGTATTATTACCGAAATTTATGTTACAACCATTAGTTCGGATGTGGAACCGTTAGATAACATTGGTAGCGCTACTTAGGAGATATCTCCTGCATTAACAGAATGAGTGTTATAATGCTATGTTATCTGATTTATGTGATATGATATGACAGATATGGATAATCTGATTACTATGTAAGGTTTGGTTGTATGTATAATACATCAATATTATCTGTTTAATAAACCTGTGAAGCTCACCAACTTTGCGTTGACTATTTTTGGTATGCTTTTTCAGGAATTCATCATGAATAACAACCTAACATTCTCCTTTGATGTTTTTAATGGCTGGGGTGAAGTTGTAGGAAAAGTTTGTGTAAACCTAACTGTGAACCTGTATGACTTCAGTGTGTCGGTGGATGCTCATTTCCATCGTCTCTGAAGATGTAGCTGTTGAAACTTTATGATGTAATAGGATTATGTAATTTCAAATTTTGCCTATTATGATTTTATGTAATCCTAACCTTAATATTATGTTATAAAATATGTATGATTATGCGTTGTTTATTAATTAGTACCGACAATGAGTTCTGAACAATCAAGTCACTCCCTAAGTATCTCACGCTTCCGCCGGGATGTGACATGTTAACCATGTAGGATATATGTGTATGATTGCTTGAATGGTTTACAACACATAAAGTCACCAACCGGTCAAACGGGTCAACTGGGTCAAACGTGTCTGTTCTTTGAAATCTTGATTCCTTGGTTGTAGTGTACTTAGGGTTTCACATGTTCTTTGTTTACACGTACTCATGTACTTATATGATCTAGGTAACCTCTGAAGGTTGTCTGTCCATTCTGTTTGTCAAGTAAAACTCTAAGTGTCTATCACGCGTATCAGGTGAGTTCATGCCCCACTCTTTATTTAATCTCTTTTGAGGGAGATAGCATACTGGTAAATCACAAACGCTTTATATATTCAATTTGTGTATAATATTAATATAGTGTTGATATCATGGAAAAGTCCTCACACTTTTGAGTTGTTAATATTGAATAGCGGGGAAATTTGGGTAGTACTACTGGGTCTGGCGAGCCCCACCTGTGTGACTCGAGGTCAACTGGGTGCAAGTTGTCCTATTGAACATTGTCACGACCTGTTAAGTCGTGACATGAGGCAACAATGTAACACAGTTAGCTTCAATTGCGAAATCACTATGGATTAATATTTATTGTTAATGGACTAGCTATTTGTTACAATCCACTACTTTTATATCTATGTTGTTAAACTGTTTATGTTTGATTATCACTCTTGAACTCACTAACCATTCATTTTAGTATGTTATTCTCAGGTCATTAGCTTGCTTGCCATAGGAGCACTACATGGTTTAACTTGCATTCTAAAACTCAGTCTTCAAGACATTTTTAGTATTTTAACGATTAATGTTTACTCTTTTGGGTTGGCACATATTTTGCCATAGTATACACTTTTATTTCTTTGGGTTGTTTTACAAAACACTTCCGCACAGTTTAAAGTTTGTACTTTGGTTGATTTTATTTAAATTATGGCATATAGAGTCGTTCTGAGTAACTATTGACTGTGATCCTGGTTTGTTCACACGCCTCGCGGTAAAACCACGCAAGTGGATTTTGAGGGTGTGACACAAAACACTTCCAAAAATCAAGTTGGAAAGTATAAAATCTAGAAATATGATAACCATGAAATCAAATAAAAAGATTACTAATAAAGGGTTGAAGTAATGTGTAAATCTTGTTAAAATCAATTTATTGTTTGAATAACTATGATTATGGGAATAAACATTGTAAACATGTTTAGAATATTTAGGAATAATATTTTGCAAGTTTTGGTACATTTATTATAGGAAAATAATTTATATAAATTGTTTGAGTAATTGAAAGAAAATAACCAACTAGAAGAACTAAACCTGTTGAAGAGCTGGAAAAATTATATAATAAATGCTATATTTAGGGGACTTATATATTAATTTTCAGAACCTAACTTGAAGTTATGCTCAGATTATAAATTTTAGAAGAATATGTAAATCAAAAATCAAGAAAAATACTTACACTACGAGATAAATTACGAAAAGTTTATAAAAACTATTATAAATAGATTAGAATAGATTTTGTGAATTTAGAATTTTTTGATATGTTTTGATATTTTTTCCAAAGATTGTCAAAACGCTAAAAATTATTAAAAATAGTTTTGTGATGATTTAGCACCTCATGAATCATGGAATAATATATATATATATATATATATTATTATATATATATATATATATATATATATATATATATATATATATATATATTGGTATATAAATTTTGATAAGTTTTAGTAAATGGTAGACATCTAAGTATTTTTTATTAATTTATTCGAATATAGTAAAATTTCCAGAAAATAATCTGTAAATAAATAACTTATGAAAATTTAACATAAATTATTAGATTTTGTATATACCCATGGTAAAAATTTCGTGACATACAAATAAGTATAGCTACTATATTGATTTATATAATCTGAGATGCTGAAAATTTTAAAGAAATATTAATTGTTTGTAAATGTTTTTATAAGAATCTACTGGAGTAAAATGTGAGACTCATAGCCCCATTTTGTATTTATAAAGTTTTTTGGAGAAAAACATAATGTTTTGAAATTGATGTAATGTATAAGGTTTATGTGTTTTACTATCATTATGATACAACCATTAATTCGGATGTGGAATCATCTGATAATATAGGTAGCGCTACTTTGAAAATTATTTCTGTACCAACAAGATGAGTGTTGTGATGTTATATTATTTGATTTGTGATTTATATTATGACAGTTATAAATCATCTCTTTGTAAGCAGGTTTGGTTGTAATTATGTTGCATCAATATATGTGTTTTGTTATGATATCAAACCTATGATCTCACCAACTTTTTTTTTGATTATTTTGAGTATATTTTTTTCAAGAAATCATCATGTCTAACAGCATAATGTTCTCTTTTGATGTTATAACGGTTAGGGAGAAGTTTGGAAAAGTTTGTGTAAATCTAACTGTTAATCCGAACGACCTCAACTTGGCGGTGGATGCTCACTTCCATCGTTACTGAAGATGAAGCAGTTAGATAATATGTTTTAAAATAGGATTATATTATGTTAAATTTTGACTGCTTATGATATGATGTAATCTTTGACTTTAAATTATCTATGATTATATAATATATTATGTTATGATGTGTTTTGTTATGTTATAAATTATTTATCCTTCTTGATCAATATGTTCTGAACAAGCGAGTCACATCCAACGTATTTCACAATTCCGTCAGGATGTGACATAAGATCACTCAAATTACACAAATAACCTCCATCAATCAACCATTATACTTCTCATTGGAACCCAAGGTTGGTTAATTTTCTTTATGGTTGAACTTGAACCTTCATAATCTCAGAGGACACCTTCTCATCACCACAAAGCTTTACAATTAGTTGAGTTCCATTCAATTTTGTGGGTTGGAGCTTTGAAGGAGGAGGAGCTGAGCTTGAATGTAGGAAGATAAGAGAATTAGAAGAGATAAGTAACACACAAAGAGAGACTCCAGTTCTGTAATTTTTTCTATCTCCTGCTACGTGTAGCATGACGTGTAATGTGAAGGTGTCACAACATCCCACATAGCTACATGAAAACCCAACGTTGTTGGAACCATAACCGTTGATTCTAAACGGATGACTTATAATTCAAATGTTACTGTTTATTTCCTTTAGTTTTAACATATAGATAATTACATCAAGAGAGATAAAATGAGTTATTATTCATAAATAGGTAACTTGTCGCGGCTGTGAACCGACTAACTGACGTTTGGCCACTCGAAAATTTTATTTTTGCTTTTAAAATATTAAATCATTTAAAACTAAAGACTTTATAGAAATAAATTTCTGAATCTGTTACTCGACACGTGCACATGACAATTGTGAGTTAAGGATATTAAAATAGTGGGTTCATATAGGTACTAGTTGGAAATGTCCGCGCGTTGCGGCGGTACGGTTGTTGCGTTATTTTTTGGGAATTCGATTTTAGTCGGTATCGGCTTGGTGCGCTATGACGTCAATTAAAAAATCAAAACATAATTATTGAAAAATTGAATAAAATAAAATAATTACGTATATTACAAAAGTCTTTAAGACAATTATATTGTCCCAATAAGAATAGTGAAAATATGGTATTTATGGTCAGAAATCACTTGTTACCTAGATTTTAGGGAGGTTTATTTTATGAATGTAGGTTAGAGTTTTATGATCATCGGAGTTAGTTTTTTGTGATGATTGCATATACCGAAGAAAGTTAATGGAGAAATTATCAACACAAATTATCATCTTGATTGTTATTGAGTTGTTAACAACCGATAAAGAAAAGGAGAAGAGGGATTAATGCTCAATCACAATATATAAAGAAAAGGAGAAGAGGGATTAATGCTCAATCACAATATATAAACGACATTGAAAATAAATGGCGATTTTGTTTGACCACGTGTATGTTTTAGCATTTGTATTATAAGCAATCAGTATTATACTTTATTGTAAGGGCATAAATGAAATAAAATGATTAATTTTTGAAATTTAAGCATTACTTTTCATATGAGTGTCCTAATCATATGTAAAATATCATTCTATTATCCTCTCACTTTTATTGTAAAAAATATAGATTAATATTAAAATTATTAAACTTATAATACGCCCCTAGAAAAATATTAGTATTATAGTTATTATAAATATGAAGATTATATAAGTTATATACTTAAATATTTAAATAAAATAATATACTTAATTAAAATATTGTTTAGTTATAAAATATAATAGTAAATATAAATTTAAATATCAATTTATAGTATCATAAATAAAATAAAAATTGATGAATTGGATTAAATTAAATAATATATTAATAATGTTTATTAAATACATGAAAGAGACAGGGCAAAAATGTCAAATTTTATAAAATTTAATGGATAAATTTACCATATTACCCTTAAAGTGTCTTAAAATTTTAATCAAATCCTTATTCTACCCATCTTAAATATGATGCACTCATTTGTACATATTGCTTTAAAACTTGTATTTTGGCAAAATTCCATCTCTATCCAAAGAGATGTATACAGTAGTATAGATTAGTTAATAAACGATATTGTTTAAATGCATAACAATTGAAGTATGTATTATAGATAATTAACAATTGCATTCGAATTTATTCCGTGATATGAAAAAGTATATAAATGAAACACTTATGTTTGGAAAGAAACGTTGATAAAGTGTTAAAACATGTGAAACTTGTCTTGGAGTACTATTACGTAGTTGTATGGCATCCTATGGAGCATTCTCATTCCATTTTTTAAAAAATGTGTGAGTGCAATCTTTAAACTATAGGATATGGTTTTGAGTGATTATGAGTGATAAAAAAAATATTATTGTTAATCTGTAAATTCGATGATTGATTATTCAATACTTATAAATTCTTTAATATTTAGGAAATTAGTTGTGAGTGTAGGAGAGATAAAATATAATTATAAATGTATAAAATATTATTTAATTAAAATTAGAGAGAAAATTAGTAGTTTTTAGCATAATTATAAGAATAAAAATAAGAATGGGATTTGAATGCTCTTAAAATTAAAATTCTATAAACTCTAGAGTATACAAGCGTGCAAGTTCTATCACGTCATAATCACGTCGTAGACTAAGAAATATTAAACTTATAAAGTTGCACTTAAAAAACCCCGTTTGTTTTCTAAGTGAAAACCTTCAAATAATTAGCATACCATACTAGGTTTGTTTTACATCGCGCAACCAATTTTTGATGGATTACATAGATGTGTGCAATAAATTATGAAAATACACAATTTAGAACATTGTTTTGTACCTTTTAGCAGCTCCATTTTAAGTCTTGAGTAGATTTTATACTTGAGGAAAAACTTTTTTCTGTATTCATTTATGTTTATATTAAGCATGTATGATGTATATTTTATTTTTAAGTAGTAAACCTATTCTAAGATCTTCATATAACAGATTTTTGATGGTATGTTATTCGCATTTTGTGAAACCAGTTCACTTTAACTTAAATAAGTTTTAGCTTATTATGTAAGTTTTATTAACAAACGTTAATAAGAACTTTCAAAAATTAGCGGTAAAATCATTGATGCGACATGAATTCCTCTACATCTTCTAGATTGTTTAGGAGCAAAGTTATATATGGTATAATCTTCTTTAATTTCAAAAATATAGTAATCTATTTAATCATTTTGAAGGATTCTATGTTAATACACGATCTAGCTTTAGTGATCGGTTTTACTTAAAATATCGTTTCATATTCTTACGTAAAAATACTTTTGGAACAAAGTTGTAAGAGCTTTTGTAATAATTACACATGTACGCCCATGTAAACTAATGGACCCCCAGTCAAGAGAGATGAACCCACACCATATTTTATAACCTTCGAACCTGTGACAACCCTAAAACCAAGGTTAAGTAATTTAATGTTTTCATGAATTGACAGTACGTGATTATATTTTGTAAGAATGATTTAGGTAATTTTCTTTGATTATATGAATCTTTGAATGTGTGAAATATAACAAGCACTTATGATACGTGAACATGCTTGCATGCATGCATGTATAAAAGTTTACATATGCATATGATTCTTGTATGTGAATTCCATGATTAATGTGTATATATGTCTAGGTATCAAATGGTGAGATTACTTGATTATTTATTTAATGATATAAACATCACACTTACATAAAATGAATCAAGATACAAACTTAACTAAACATCACAAAACAAGATCACATCAAGAAACTTTATACCAACACTAAAACAAATCAAACCTTAAACACTTAAGCACTAACTAAAAGACAACCTTAACTTTAATGTCGGTTCATTAGGATACTAATCAAACCCGATTAAGCACTTAAATCTACAACTAATCCTAGATTAACGACTAAGTAAGTCATTAGAACCCTAGATTGCCACCTAGCCGGCCAATACACCCATCACCTCCATATGTTGACACCCAAGCACCACCATTGACACTAATCACCCCCATAACATGCCACCTAATCCTACTAATGAATTACTAAGCAAGCCTATAATCCCCACCTCATCACTAGACATTAGAGTTAACGACAACTCTCTCCACTATCTTTGCAACCTTTGATCGCATGGAACAACCACACCACCACAACCGCAATCACCATAATCAAACCACCACACCCGCAACCACATCTCTCAGCTCTGACTCTCTCATCCATTTGGGTCTCACCCATTCTCCTGTTCTTGGTTCTAAATCCATCACCACCCTCATACTTTTGGTTCTCACTGCATCACCATCTCTTAATCATTAACAACCTCCGGGACGACCAAGTTACTTTTCCAAGCTTATAATCAATCTTTGAAGTCAAAGAATAAGCACCCCAAGTGGATCATCAAAAGTCTAACCAAACAATCTTTTTAAGTTTTATCATCCTCACTCAAGGTTTGATTTCTAAACCAATAGATAGAAGTATATGTGTGTGTTTAACTAAGCACATACAAACCAACCCTTTAAGAATAATCAAGATTATTTTCAAAAACTTGTAAACAAATGATGTTATTCAAAAATCAGTTCAAAAACATAAAGTTTGAAGGTTTTTATAAAAATCAAGGAATTAACACAAAATTAAAAGGTTGAAACATAGATATTCTTGATGAATTGGATTAAATACTTAAAGGACTATGATTGTAGGAATAAAATTAGAAACTTGTTAGAAAATATTAAAAATAGCATTCTGTAAAGTTTGATGTAATAATAATAAGTAGATTAATTTATATAATTCATTCAAGGAAATAAAAGGAAATTATCATAAAGAGTCTTTGAATATGATAAAGATCTGGAAAATTATATAATAATTCTTATATTGTGTAGGAATTTTAGAATAAATTAATCTAATAAAAGGAAATTATCATAAAGAGTCTTTGAATATGATAAAGATCTGGAAAATTATATAATAATTCTTATATTGTGTAGGAATTTTAGAATAAATTTCGTAATTTAATTTGCATATCTTTCTGAGTTATATATTGTAGAATATTCTATAATTGGAAATTTGGGAATAATATTAGAGAGTGATTTAAACTATAAAAAATTTACATATACTATTATATATAGATTAGAACAGCATGTATAAATTTCAGAATTTTTAGTGATGTTTTACTATTTCTGCCAATTTATATGAGATTTTAAAAATTCTAGAAATTAGCCTATTATGATTTATTAATCTGAAAATTTATGAAATAATTTAAATTTCAGAATCTTTAGACTGGTAAATTTTGGTGATTTTTGAATAACAGGAATAGTCAAATTAGACTTTTGGTAACTTTTATGATTTAAATACTAATTTTTTAAAAAAATAGATATATTCTAACAAATAATTATTTTATAGGAATTATTTGACTATTGCCTAAAACTAATGTGAGTAACATAGCCCCTTTTTGACTTATAATTTTTTGGGGGAAAAACATACTTGGTGTTGAATTGAATGTATTTTTGAGAAATTTTGGTTTGTTACTGTCATATTGACACAACCATTAATTCGGATGCAGAACTATCAAATAATATAGGTAGCGCTACTTAGGAAATGTCAATTTTAATATGCTGAGATGAGAGCAACAGTGTTATATTATTTGCTTGCATGATTTGTATTTGACAGTTATGAATTACTTGACATGGGTATAGGTTTGGTTATGAGTTTGATTGTATTGCATCAATTCAAAATGACTTATATTGATTAAACCTATGTTCTCACCAAAAGTTTGTTGATTGTTTTAAGTATTCTTTTCAAGTCAGCAAAACGTATTATAATATCGTGTATTCCTTCAACATGTATAGTGATTGTCACGGCTACCTAGGAAAGTGTGTGTTTGGTTGACTATTGACTTGTTTGACTTCAGCCTATACGTGGACCTTCACGTTCACTACTAGCTAAAGACATATGATGTGTTGAAGATGTACTTTTGTTTAGGATTACAAATGTAAAAGTCTAGATGTCAGATTAAATTTTGTGAATATGTAATGTATCTCCAGGATGATCAAACTTGAATCAAATCATAAAGATTATAGATCAAAATATAATAAACACACTAAAACCCCTTTGATCTTCAATAAGATTGCAAATAATATTTACCAGTAATTCCTCAATCTATTGGTTATTCAAACATTGACCAACACTAATGACAATTAACCTATTTATAATCTAGACTAATATTCACTAATTGCACTTAACCCCCTAGACTTAGGCTAATTAATACAAAATTACATATTAAGCATAAAAATGACTAAAAACAAGATAAAATATATTTTATTTCCACAAAATATATTTATTACAATAAAACTTCTAGTCATCTAAATCTTCAACATCTCGTCTCGGATCTTCGTCCCGAACGTGTCGGGTTTGACTTTTGTTGACTTTAACCATGACGTTGACTTTTGTTGACTTTGACTGTGTTGATAATATAGACTATCTTGTACAGCTCCAACAATACTCCCCGTTAGTCTATTATTATCAACGTCTTCAAACGAAATCAGCACCGAGAAGTCAACGGTAGAAAAATATTCAAATTGAAACTTTCTGAATCTGATAAAAAAATTATTCATCTCATAAGCTCTCTCTATTTATATGCTCCTCCTTTTCGAGTGCAAGCTTTGCAAGGATATTAGAACAACTTTCCCAAATCTCTAATCTTGAGTGCTTTAGAAGATGTAGGAGGAGGATTCCTAGCTCGGTATCTTCTGCAAACTTGAGGAACAGGTTCTGTGATAGGTACACTACTCAATTGATGATTGGCCATCACTTAAAGCAAAAATCTAAAACACATTTTCAAACACAATCTCGACATTTCTAGTTAGATCATCTCATTTTAACAAAATAAACCCGTGTTTATCTGCGTGTGAAAAACAAGCGAACCTGTGTTTGTTTGTGTGCAATTTCTGTGAAATACATGAAAAATGATAAAACTGTAACAACATAATATGGAAGACTTAAAAGAAATATTGAAATGAAAATTTATTATAATTTTTTATTATATAATATTTTTTTATCTTGTTTTTTTATATAACCGAGAACTGAATCAAGCATGAGATCACATCCTCAAGATATACTTTAGCACAAAGATGAATCAAATAATCAACAAGCAATGAGATCACACTGATAACTGAATCTAATCATAGTATCTGAATAAATTTTGAAATCTTCAAACATATCAATAACGATTGCTGATATGTTTGTCCACTTAAACCCATGCCCTATCTTTTTCAACAAGCAACAGATGATTCATTAAGGTTCGATTAGATGCTTTAGAATGCTAGGACCCCACGATCATTTGGCAAAATCCCTCACCCAACCTCAGGATTTCTTGAATTTTGTAATGTTCTTTATAGAGCAAGGCTTGTGCATTAGTGTGCAAGTGATTATCAACAGAACATTTCATTCTGTGATGAATTCATCGTTTAGATGATTTGACACTACTTAGACCAAAATAGTGAGAGCTCCAGGTCTATACTCACGTATAAAAAAGGAGATGACCATTTAATCATGTGCCGATGAGAGCTCCAAGTCAGTACTACCGTACAGTATAGGAGATCATCACTCTAGGTCAGTACTACCGTATAACAGAGAAGATAAGCACAAGTACAAGACACATAAATACACCGGACATGATTTAAAGATATGGCTTATAAGATTTGTATCATGGCGGGTGAAAGATCAATTCTCAATCCAATTTTTTTCAGGACTCAGTTTTAGTGCAGGCCAAAATGATTGCGTAAATCTAGACGTCCTTAAGCATCTATTTTAATTTAAATCATGATGATGCTGTCTACTTTATTCTTCAGGTTGAGTCTACCAAGAATTTTTTTATTATTTGCACTTAAAAATAAGATGTGAATTAGATAACAACATCAGTTACTATCATTTTTCATTTTAAAAACGCAAGTCATGCAAAAACAAGCATTTCAAGAAGATATACAATCATTTCTCAATCATCTCAAATCAAGTTCTCAGTTCTCCTTTCATTTTTATTTACTTATACTCTCCCCCTAAATTTTTATTTTAGCAAACTTTTTTTTATATTTTTTTATTTTTTTAATTTTTTATAAAACTGTACAAAAATAAAATTTTATCAAAGAAGGTCTTCCAAACTACACTGATTATCAAGATAAGAAATGAATTATCAAGAAATATGCAGTGGTTGTGAAGTGAGAACTGTGATAATGCAGATAAAAATCCAGATTGTGGATATAATACCATGACCTTAACCTGTTTGTTCCGCCTCAAATTTGAATTATGAACAATCCCTGTCAATAAACCGAATTACTAACAGTCCTCCTGAATTGTTCCTGCACTCATTAACATATTAGTTTGAAAGGGGAACCCAGGCCATCGTAGTCCTGAAAGTTCCTTTTTCATCAATATAAGAAACCTACTTCTGCACACAACCATTTAAACAATCGGGGATATTTGTATCCTTCTTTTTAAATTTCCAAATTGTTTCGGTTTAATTAATTTGGATTTGAATGAATTAATTTTGGAAATCATTTTCTGTTTAAGACCAGAAGGAAAAGAATTTGATTTTAAACCTTTGGTCATTTTCATCTTTGAATCATGTGAAACCGGCTTCACATGAAAAGGTCTGGATGGAGGGTTTTTCATCCAACCATTCAAAGATGTGTGCTTTTTACATCTTGATCCAGAGAAGCAACCCGTGTTGCCTTTACCGTCTGGAACATTCTTTTTAGACTTACATTCGAAGAGGCAATTCATTTTGCCTTTACCATTCGAAGCAAGTCTTTGAGGGCACTTCTTTACCACATGACCTTATTTTCCACACTCAAAACAAGCCTTGAAAGGCTTTTGATGCTTGACTGAACCGTGTGATGCAGGTGGGGATAAGGATTGCTTTGAGCTTGTAGTAGATTCTTGCTTGTTTTGAACTTTCCCGTGCTGAACAGGGAATGAGATCTTCACTGACTGACAGGGTTGTTTTGCAATTGGAGAAGAGATCCTTATTGGTCTTAATTCAGCTTTTGGAAGCTTTTGATACTTGACAATGTCAGGAGATATCTTGATCTGTGAGGAACCAACACGCTCCTCTGTGTTTGATTTATCATCTAAGCTTATCCAGTCTTGTATACACAGATCTGCTTCCAAAGGATCTTGATTGACACCTCCTATTGTGTCTGCTTCGGTTATAGGATTCACATTGCCTAATGATTCAACACCGTTCCTTCTTTGACAAACCTGATGGGAACAAACGAAGGAATGTTACCTGATTTGAATTTGTTGAAGAAAGTTGGAGAAGCAACTGATATTGATGTTGGAGCATCAGAAGTGGAATCGTCATTAATCTTCTTATCAGACCCTTGCCTGAGGAATCCCAAACCTACAGGAGAATCCTGCACATCTCTAACCTTATTAAGATTAACGCTGCTTAAACCTGCATTTAAACGATTAGTTTCTGCAGCTTCAATCAAATCGTTTGTTGAATGAGTTCTGGTTTGAAGCTTTGTCGTTTCAAATTGAGCTAAAACAACCCTTTCTTTTAAAATATTAATTTCAACGTTATGCTCCAAAATGGTTCTTCTTAAAAGATCATTTTCAGTCAGTGCTTCATTAAGTTTCCTTGAAAAAGCAATTTCATTTTTCTTTAATTCCGGATTGATTATTTTTAATTCCTTTTCATTTTCCAGTAACAGTCTGTTGGCCTTATAAATCCCAAATAATCTGATTTTGCAAGATGAAGAACATATATCCTAAATAGTCTCATAAGGAAGACCTATGATAGTTCGTTTTGCACCTAAGCTCTTTTCACAGTTGCAAACCATTGAATTTTTGGTTGTTCCTCTTCTGTTACCTTCAGCATCTCCTTAGTCTCAGATTCTTTCTTTCTCTTATCAGCTTTTCTAGCCTTATCATCATCGGTTCTCACAGACTCCAGTTTACTGTCATTGTCGACTCTTAAAGCTTTACGACTCTCTTCAACAGTTTCTCTGAACTTAGAGTTTAAATCCAAATCAGTTCTCAATAACTTTAACTTTTCAATCATCTATGTTTTGTAATTAAGTATGCTTGGTACAGAAGAAACAAGATCAATATTAAGTGCGTGAGTTTGATGTGGGAACATGGCTTGCTGAAATTCGTTTCTTTAGATATCTAGCTCGAGAGATTTTAGTCTGTTGATCATATCCATAAGTTTTGTGTCGACATAACCTCTTTCTTGCTTCAGCATTTTAACTTGATAATTCCATGCAAACGAAAGAGAGTCAAGAAGATTTTGAATTTGTTATTGATTACTGAGATCAGGTACATGCTTCTCTAGATTATTTGCTACTTTCAAAAATCGATCAATCAAAATCTGACAATTTTTCTTTCTTTGTACCTGCAAAAGAGTCAAATCGGCTTTGTACCGCTGTGAGATTATCTGATTTAAAGTCTTCTGAAGATGACATTTTATTAAAAATTTTGAACAATTAAACGCCCCAAAAATATTTTTCCCAAAACTTTGAATAATTCTCCCCCGGGAAAAAGTTTTTGTTTTCTTTTTAAATGTCACGCTATGCAATCTTAGTAACTGAGGTCAAGTTGCCAGGTCAGCTTGTTTTTTTTATAAATCCTTTAGAATCGTTGAATATTTATTTATCTTGTTAAAAAAAATTGGATTATTTCTTTGATTTTGAATGAACCCAACTTTGTTATTATTATTTTTTTTTAAAAAACAATCAGCCCAATTAGAAACCCAATATCAAATTGTTATTGAGAGCCCAAGTAATAACTTTAACTAGCCCAAATTGTTAAACAAAATCCAGCCCAATAAAAAAACTATCTTACACAATCCAACTCATTAACCACTTTCAAACCCTAACTCTAAAACATTAAAATCTTAAACCCTAAACATCTTGACCACTTTCAAAAACTTATTATCAATCCACTCTACAGCCACACTCTTCCTCTCGTTTTCTCCTTAATATCAAGAAAACCACATTTTCATGCAGCCACCAGCCTCACGCATCTACATTCAATACCTCAATCAATACTTCTGCATTCATCTTCAAAGCATGTCGAACAAGCTGCTCATTCTGCTCCAAATTGCTTGAAATTGAACTCACGAATCAGAAGAAAATAACAACAATTATACATTCACAAGCCGAAGAGAGCTCAACGGAAGAAACATATACAACAACAACAATCGAGACCTTCTCCGAAACTGTCACCGGTGACGTCGTCATCGTCGTCTTCAATGGCTAGTTAATCTACTGCTTCTTCGTCTTCGCGTGTTCCTCCGACGCCACCGAAGTAGTCGTTTGCACGACATTATAAGTTCTTCTGGCCGCTTCTTCTAGTTGTCAATTTCTCAATCGGAGCTTACCTTTTCATGAGAACAAAGAAGAAGATTCAGGGAGAAGTGTTGAGTTATGCGAGAAGATGGTGTCGCCTGAAAATGGTTGTGAAGGAAATGAAGTAGCACCTAAAAATGTTAATGCAGTAGAGGCGACAGATGCTTCTGTTTAGATGAAAGAAGATGACAACAAGTGAGGATCTTGATTTAGATGAAAGAAAAGCAGCAGATGTTATTGTTCCAACAGATGGTAAACGGACCCGAGAAGAGTTCAAAGGTGGTTGTGGAGGTGGTATTCCAGCGGCTAGGGTTTAGTAGTTTTTTTTTGTTTTTTTTAGTTTTGCAGAATGTTAATTTTGTAGATTGAACTTTTAGATTCGCAAAATGAAATTTTGGATATCTTAATTTTGTAGGTTGATTTTTATAATTTTGCAGGTTTTATAGTTTCGCCGGAATTACAGTTTCGCCGGAATTTTGCCGGACCGAACTGTAATTTCGCCGGAAACTTTGAACTTTCGTTCAGAACGGATCTAGTTTCGTTGGATGAAGATGTTGAAGCTCAAAAACACACACATTAGTGTGTGTGTGGAAAAAACTTCTTTAGATCTGAATTTTTCTTTCTATTTCTTATATAAAATATGTTGTAGATCTAAAATATATGTTGAATATCGTTAAATTTGTAATAGATTGTTGTAAATCTGATGACTTAATTGTGATTGGAATGAAATTTGAATTTTCAGATTTACTTTCTCTCTCTAGAAATCTAGTTTCTCTTTCTAAAAATTGATTGAACATCTTCAAAATCAACAACAAATTCTTCAAATCTTCAATGCATTTGATCCAATAAGGCTCTGATACCAAATTGTAACTTCAGAATGATCAAACTTGAATCAAATCATAAAGATTATAGATCAAAATATAATAAACACATTAAAACCCCTTTGATCTTCAATAAGATTGCAAATAATGTTTATAAGTAATCCCTCAATCTATTGCAAATAATATAATCCTATAAATTATATATGAATGAATATGATGTTTAAATTATTGTTATGATTTGTATGCCTCGATAATCAATATGTTTTGAACTAACGAGACACACCTAAACATTTTATGTTTCCGCCAGTATGTGACAGAACTGAAAGCCCCAACTAGAGGTGGAATTCCAGAACCTAAACCACTTTGTTGAGAGCTCCATGACTCATTCAAGGAAACAATGGCGAAGCTTGAACCAAAGCTTAGGGAGCGAGGGCAAAAGTAAACTATTTTAGAGGGGGCGGACTGTATATTTATTAAAAAAATTCCACTAACGAATCAAAAATTTACACTATCGAACTGAAAATTTACACTACTGACGAAAAAAAACGGGGTGAGGGGGGCAAGGGCACCCCCGACCCCTATGAAGCTTCAACCTTGCAAGGGAAGGTCCACCAATGACATAATCAAGAAACAATATCAAACACCATCAAAATGATAGTTATAAGACCTACATAGTACGTGTAGGAATCTTGATAGAGATGCCATAAAATTGATGACAAAATGTCATTGTTCCTACAAAACCTAAATGTAGTTTACACATTGAAAAAAAGCTATTTGGACTAGAAGCTTTAACACCATCGTGATCTCACACCTAAAAAGTGGCTACATTGGCAACTCTAGATCATTTTTGTTCAAATATTGGAGCTGAAGATCATTTCTTCTTGAATCTTGGAGCATCTTAACGATGTACAATAAACCATTTTGTAATCAAAGTAATAAAATACAATTAAAATAAATATAACATCTCTATGTTTGTCTAAAAGAGTATCTATTGTGAAATAGATTTCACTATAATTAAACAATAAATTGTAAATTCAAAGGATTAAGTATATATAAACACATAACAAAAGATCAGGAGTGCGATGAATAAAAAAACTAAACTCAAGATCCTTACATCATATTAAAAAGTCCCCACGCCATTCGTTCGAATTAAATGAACTACAATCACCTTTATTGTCATTACCACCAACAATACCATAGTCGCCACCAATTCCTTTGTCATTGCTACCAACATGTCTACTATTATAACAACCTTCCATTCATGTCATATTGGCATGAAAATTAAAATTGTTGTTTTGTCCTACACACAAACGCTTAATATGTTTGATTTCACACACCTTCAGTATGAACTCTCTTATGCTCAACATGATATTCCTAACCATTAAAGTTAATAGAACCAACCTGCAATCAAAGAAAAAAGAAAGGGAAGCTAAGAATTGTTAGATTAATCTCGTTGAAAGTTTACTAAGGTGTTAGCAGTGACGTGTCACCACTAAATGGAAATGTCTATAGTTAAAAATGTATTTAAAATATATTTTCTATTATTTCAGCATGATAACAATTTCATGTATTTAAAATATAACCATAAGTTCGTATGATAATAATTTCAGCATGATTTAAAATATATTTTCTATGATTTCATGATAATGTCTATAGTTAGACAATAATAAAAATATTGTATTAAGTATTTGTGACTAATGTGAAAATATGAGATTTTGTGAAACTATTTGATTGATATTTGTGATATAATGACCTGAAATTTTGTAAGAATTTTGCAGTATGAGTACTAGTAATTTTGATAGTTACTATAATGAAAGTAACACTTCTGACCATAGCAATTATAAAGAAACAACACCAGAAATAAAGCCACAGGATAATAGAAGTATCCCAACCTAAGGATAGAACCAACATCAATCCAAAGTTTTTCATACTTCATGCACTAGGGGCTCTACAATTGAGAGCCCTAGAAAAAGTGTGCGAAGATGTAAGAAATCCTAATTAAGAAAATCCATGAAACAGGAAACAAAAGTCCAGAAATCCTTCCCTCAACATAAGGCCTAAACCCCATAGTACAACCCATTGCCTCTAAATTTGAAGAAAGAGGATCAAAGTGACCGAGATTGGATGCAGACTAGATAAGGACAACCAACTAGATCCTCAAGAAGGTTAAGAGAATATAACGCAAAATCAGAATGGTTCAAGAAGATATTAAAGAAATGAAGGAAACCAAAGTATTTTCATCAAGATGTGGAATTGGATTAGGGGAAAGTAAAATTATAAGAAAAACCTAAATTTACTACATAAGATGTCTTAAATAAAATATAATAAAGTACTTTGTTATGATTATAAGATTTATATAATAAATTGGATAAAATTTTAGTATGATAATAATATAATTAAAATGTAGCTAATTATGTCGCCAAGAAGAGATACTCGACTTGTACGGAGAACAAGACCTGTTGGACGCCCAAGAACTAGATTGGGAGAAAAAACTTCATCCAAAAATGACACTACTAGTGAGAATGAAAGGATTTCTCAACTAGTGTCTCAACAATTAGAAGCAGCAATACCTACACTAGTAGCTCAACTTCAACATAACCTTAATATGAGGAATGTTCCACGTAGGAATGAAGAACCCGGCAACACTACTGAAGCAAAACACCATGAAGAAGAAGTTATGGATAGAGTTAAAAAGGGATGTTCTTACAAGGCTTTTATATCTTGAAAACCCCAGGAAAATGAGGAGTAGTACAAACATTGTGTGGGTTAGAAGAAATGGAGTCAGTCTTAGATATCAGCAAGTGTGTTGATAATTATAAGACCATGTTTGCTTCGCATTCACTAAAAGGAGAAACACCGTCACGGTGGAAAATTAAAATTCAAACTAAGGGGAGAGATTTTATAAATATTTTAAGCTGAGAAGAATTTAGGAACCTAGTGATTGAGAAATATTGTCCTTATAACGAGATAGAAAGGATAGAAACATAATTCTTAGCACTAGAAATGAAAGGTGCTACACATTATTAGTATACAGATAGATATAATGAATTATCTAGATTAGTGCCACACATAGTTACACCATAAATTAAAAGGATTGGAAGATACATCTGGGATCTAGTACCACATATAAGAGGAATGGTAAAGTCAGCCATGCATAAGACTTTTCAGGATTTAGTAACATAATCCGACAACTTGACCGATGAAATGATAAGGAATGGATCCTTAACTAATTCAAGGATTAGAGATAAAAGAAATGGAGCAACAACAACTTTGGAGGAAGTTTTGGAGGAAATCAGTTGAAGAAGATAAACAGAAATCCCGTGAGAAATTTCATGGGAATTGTCTAGGAAAGGAAAGCATAGACAAAAGGTCAATTGTGGTTCAATACCTATAAGAGACACCATAATGGTAAATGCAGAATGGTAATGGCTATAACTGTAAGATGAAAGGACACCTATCAAGAGATTGTAAGGGGCCCACAAACCCTAAACCAGATTGTTACCAATATGGAAATGAGAATCATTTTCACAACAAGTGTCTAGAACCGAAAGGCAAATCCCCCAATTAACCCAAACAACCCCTGTGGAAGACCATTTGTGTTGCAAGATGAAGAAGGCCGACATGAACCAGAAGTAGCGATGGGTGCGTTTCTCGTTAACAATTAGTACGCAACAGTATTATTCGATATAGGAGCAACTCGTAGTTTTGCTTCAAACATATTTAAACCCTTACTTAATCTAACCTCAGAGAAACTAAAAAATAAGTATATGATAGAATTAGGTAATAGAAAGATAATTAAAGATTGTGAAGTTATTCCTAACTGTACCTTAAATGTAGATGATCATTGTTTTGATATAGATTTAATTCCAATTGAATTAGGAGGTTTTGATATTGTTATGGGTATAGACTGGTTAAGTAATCAGGCTGAAACTATCTATGGTAAAAGAATGATTAAAATTCCTTTGACTAAAGAAAATTAAAACTCTTTGTTTGTATGGTGAGAAACCTAAAAGTGTTATGAAGATAGTCGAGTAAGAAAGCTCAGAAATGTTTAAGGAAGAAATGTTTGGCTTTTCTAGCCCATGTAGTCGATACTAAACTATATAAGATGAATTTAGAAGATGTTTCTATTATTGGTGAATATCCAAAGGTATTTCAAGATGAATTACCAGGATTGCCATCCCCTCTTCAGGTAGAATTCAAAATTGAATTAATACCGGGAACTGTCCTTACAGCCAAGTCACATTATCCTTTGGCGCCAACAGAAATGAAAGAATTAACGAGTCAAGTTCAAGAATTGTTAGACAAGTGATTTATACGTCCCAGTGTATCACCTTAGGTAGCTCCTGTTTGTAACATCCCGATTCATGAATGAAATAAAATATTGGAAACATACATTTTAAATAATGTTTAACGAGTGAGTTTTGAGTCAAATTATTAGTAAGTTGTATGATGTTTAAAAGAGTCTTTAATAATATTAGATTATATTTAAAGATATAATAATTATTATTATTTCCATTAATGTACATATTTAGAGTTGCTCGTATGGTGTTGTTAATATATGTATTTAACACACATTATCATATTTAAACTCTTAAGGTAAAGTAAAAGCATATAGGAATATAAAGAATATATATATATATATATATATATTATATATATATATATATTATATATATATATATATATAATATATGTAATATATATATAATTACGGATAAGTCTACATAGTACTAATAGGTATGTATATGCATATTTACTGTGTGCCACGTTTGTTCTTAAGGATATGCATGCAAGAATAAATATACTTATTTTAATGAAGAAATTGTATATGGCAGTCCAAAAAGATATAGTAATTTATATATACATACCTAGTGAGGGAAAGGATAGTGTAGGAAAACTAAAATACAAAACAGTCGACAGTTACAATATTAATAGAAGGGGTATGTATGCTCAAGAAGGTCCAGTTGGATGATTTTGAGCAAAAAAGTGGTGTCACAAAATAGAGACTGATTCATCTATATATAGTTAACAAGTTAAGAAGTAAGTACATGCACCCATTATTAAATTTTGTTACATGTTTAATTTCATGTTATATGTATTATTTATTATAAGTTTGTATGAATTATGTGGAGATGAAACATGTTTAAATACATGTGATATATGTTCATTTATTATGATAAACATGATTATGGAGAAAATGATTTATATGATTACGGGTCCAAGTACGTGTATTTATAGTTTAAAATTGAGTAAAATATATGTAAGGATTTCAGGTGTTGAAATCCCAAGGGGTTTGAGTGTTGAACTCCACGTATATATAAAGGGGAGTTAAATATACATAAGAATTTCGAGTGTTGAACTCCACATGTATAAAAAGAGGAGTTGTTAATCCTCAAGAGTTCAAATTAAACACACAAGAAATTCTGGTGTTGAATTCCAAGAAGTAATAAGGATTAAATAAAAGTAATTTTGGGTGGTAAATCCCAATAAAAGAAAAATAACAAGGTGTACTTACTTAACGAAAGCTAATGAGAATATGTTTTAAATGTTCTAAGGAAAAGTACCATAAATGGTTAAAGCTTCATGGACGTGACTGGACTGACGAAGGAACTCTACTCTCGTTTAATATTTACTATAATAAATGTAATAGATATATTTGTAAAACAATTATGTTTTCTTGTAAAAGTTATATATTTGGTATAAAATGACATGTCACTCCAAGTGACAAATTTTGATGTGAACTGAGACCAAAACTCTGATATAATTGGTGAAAGTATAAAAAAATTGGTATGTTTCAAGTTGGTATCAGAGCACAGTTCGAGATATTTAAGTATATAAGAGAAATACTTAGACTTGAACCACAAGTGCTACTGATATAAAAATGAGAGGGTTCAGTCCAGAAACGGTTCAATAAAACAGATAAATGGGGATTTTGTATGGGTGTAAAATGAAAACATATGAAAAAGTTTGTGTTCGCTAAAATTTTTATGCTTGAGATACCATATGGTAGTTGGAAAATCATAATGAGTATAATATATAGTTTTCGTACCTGGCCCATATGAGGGTGATATATCATATCATTATAAGTTTTCAATGATTATATTGTATTAAAAACAACAAAGAGTAAGTGGCAGGATGGGGAGTATATATGCATAAAATGATATGTGTATGTGTATATGTTATAAATGCATATATAGTACTTTTTGACCTTAGATATTTTGTTAGCCTCGACAATAACGTTAAGAGCATTGAGGCTTTAAATAAGTACTTGCAGTGTAAAGATCATTAGAATGAAAATAACATGAAATAAATAAATTGTTTAGAGAAACATGGCGGATGAAAGAGGGGAGAATGCTATGCAAGTCAAGGGAAGTCGTAACATTGAAAAACATATAGATAATGCTTCAGAAAGATTAGTATATTCATCTCGTCTTAATAATAATACAACCTTTGTACCTAAAGAAATTCGTAGACAGATTGCCATTGAAGTAGGAAAGGCATTTTAAGCTAATATTCCATTTTTTCTAGCTGAATTGCAAAATTCAATTGGAATTATGCTTGAAGAAAAATTGAAAAAGAATAAAGTGACCCTAGAAAAACTTACAAATAATATGGGAGTAGTGCCAATAACTGAATTTGAAAAACTTCACTGCGCGTATACAGACTTCATGGCTTGTAACCCTTGCAATTCAAAGGTGAAATTGACCCTTTGGTTAGCCAAAGGTGGATAATAGCCATGGAGATTATTTTCAATACGTGTCATTGCGACCCGTGCAATGAAGTGATGTTCGCAACAAACCAGTTTTGTCAAAGAGCTAAAGACCGGTGGGATATGGTGAAGAAGGATAAGGGGAGATAAAGAGTTAGAAGTATGTCTTGGAAGAATTCAAACCAATTTTCCTAAAACATTTTAGTCCTCGTGTTGCAATTGATCGTATCACTGAATAACTTCTTCATATGCGTCAAGGCAATGAGACTGTGGATGAAATCTTTGGAATTTTCTATGACAAAGCAAAGTTTTGCCCTTCGCTTTTCACTTCTGAAGAAATGTGGATGACTCGGTTTCATCTCAAATTTAAAACGGAAATTAGATAATTCATTTCTCCATCAGAATGTGAGAGTCTTGAGGAGCTTCTTCATTGGTCTCGTGAATAGGAGATGGAACTAAAGAGACAGAAAGAAAGAGACGAGAAGAGAAAAGCTGATGATATGCTTCTTGCAATGCCTGCGAAGAATGTAAAATTTATAAAGCTTGTAAAGAGTTCGGGCTCAACCAAGGAGTGTAGTAATTGTTAGTTCTATGGAAAGAGACATCTTGGAGAATGTCGTTATAAGAACCCAATTTGTTATAAATGTGGGAAACCAGGGCATATAACACCATAGTGTATCAGCCCTGTAAACTTATGTTATAACTGCTATAAGCCGGGTCACATGAGAAATGATTGCCCAGAGTTGAAAACATGGGTTTCCAAGGCGGTAGAAGGATTGAGGGAAGTTGAGAAGATGAAACAGTTAGAAGCCTCAAACCCACGAGGCAAGGCTTTATAAATTACTGCTGAAGAAGCAAAGGTTGAACCCGATGTTATCACAGGTACCTTTCTTCTCAACTTCCTTCCTGCATATGTTTTATATGATTCTAGGGCTAGTAGTATTTTGTATCTATAAAGTTTTCTTGCCATAGTTCTTTTGTTAGAAGTAAATTGAGACATGTATTGAAAGTTGACATTGTTAGCGATAAAAGTTTCTTCGTATCCGAAATATGTCGAAACTATAAAGTAAATATTCAAGGAGAGGAATACGATATCGACTTAATTCCAATAGAGTTAAAGGAATTTGATGTAATTATTAGGATGGATTGGTTGTCCCAGCATCACGCATCAATAGTTTGCAATTGAAAGATTGTTTAATTTATGTCGTCAATGGGAGAACAAATTTGTATGAAAGAAAGAGCAACATAATTGTATGCTCAATGGCGAAAGCCAAGAATTACATACGATATGGACATCAAGCTTTTCTAGCATACGTGGTTAATAAAGCAATGAAAGAAAAGAAACTTGATGAAGTTCCTGTAGTTAACGAATTTCCTGGCGTGTTCCCTAATGAGCTACAGGCCGTTTCACCAGAAAGAGAAGTCGAATTCAAAATTGATTTAGTTCCTCAAGCTAAACCTGTGGCTAAATCACCATATCAACTGGCATCAAATGAGTTGAAGGGGTTGATGTCTCAACTTCAAGATCTGTTGGATAAAGGTTTCATTCGCCTAAGTGTTTCACCTTGGGGCGCGCCTATATTGTTCGTTAAAAAGAAGGATGATAGCATACGGATGTGCATTGATTACCATGAATTAAATAACCTTATCAAGAATAGGTACCCTTTGCCTAGAATTGATGATCTTTTTGACCAACTACAAGACGCTAGTTGGTTCTCAAAGATCGAGTTAAGATCAGGTTATCATCAAGTTAAGGTACGAGAAGAAGATGTACCTAAGATAGCTTTTCGTACTCGGTATGGGCATTATAAATTCATTGTGATGCCATTTGGTTAAACAAATGCTCCAGCGGTTTTCATGGATCTCATGAATCGAGTATGTAAACTTATGCTTGATCGTTATGTCATCATTTTTATCGATGATATTCTTGTCTATTCACGAACCGAAGAAGATCACGCTCAACATCTTCGTGAGGTTCTCAATGTACTAAGAAAAGAGAAGTTATACGCAAAATTTTCTAAATGTGCATTCTGGCTTCGAGAAGTCCAATTCTTGGGGTATGTGGTGAATACGGATGGTATTTTGGTGGATCCCGCCAAAGTAGAGACTATTATGAAATGGTCTCCTCCTAAAACCCTAACTGAAGTCAGAAGCTTTCTGGGTTTAGCCGGTTATTATCGGCGTTTTATTCAGGATTTCTCGAAAATAACTTCCCGTTGACAAAGCTAACTCGAAAGAATTCCAAATTTGAATGGAACCCATAATAAGAAAAAGCATTCCAACTTTTAAAAGAAAAGTTAACTAAAGCTCCTATCCTGGCACTACCAGAAGGAATTGAATATTTCATAGTTTATTCTAATGCCTCACGTGTCGGATTAGGTTGTGTTCTTATGCAAAGAGGGAAGGTAATAGCTTACACTTCATGGCAGTTGAAGTCACACGAAGCAAATTACCCAACCCATGATCTTGAAATGGCAGCAGTTGTATTTGCACTGAAGATATAGAGGCATTACTTGTATAGTATGAAGTGCATTATATACACTGATCATAAAAGTCTGAAATATTTCTTTAACCAGAAAGAATTGAATATGAGCCAATGACGATGGTTAGAGCAGGTCAAGGACTATGATTTTGAGATACTCTATCATCCAGGTAAAGCTAATGTTGTAGTTGATGCTTTAAGCCGGAAGGAGAGCTACACTTCAGTTAAAGTAAAGTCATATAAACTGATTGTGAATTTAGACTTGTTTGATCAAATTAAAGTTGCACAAGTGGTGGCATTGAAATAGGAAAATTTAAAACACGGAAGGATTATTAGTCAAGTCCATCTGCTTAAGGAGAATGACAAAGGAATTAAAGTTTGTTTTGGAAGAATTGGATTCCTTGGACTTGTAAAGTCAAAACAATAATTCTCGATGAGGTGCATAAATCAAAGTATTCGATTGATCCATGTGCAACCAAGATGTATAATGATTTGAAAAAGAATATTGGTGGTGTGGAATGAAAAGAGATATTATTAAATATGTTAAGAGGTGCTTGACTTGTTTACAAGTTAAAGCTGAACATCAAAAGCCATACGGTAAAATGCAACCACTAAAAATTCCATTATGGAAGTGGGAGCATATTACGACGGATCTGGTGATGAAACTTCCTAAAACTACCAAAGGATATGATGCAATCTGGGTAATAGTTGATCGTTTGATAAAGAGTGTTCACTTTATACCCATTCGTGAAAACTATTCGTCTGAACGAATGGCGAAGGTGTACGTTAATGAGGTGGTCTCCAGGCATGGCGTGCCATTATCTATTGTTTCGGATAAAGACACACGTTTCACCTCCATATTTTGGAGGAAATTTCAAGAATGAAGGGCACCAAATTGTTAATCAGCACAGCTTATCACCCACAGACAAATGGACAAAACGAGAGAACGATTCAAACTCTCAAAGATATGCTACGTGCATGTATTATTGATTTTAGTGGCAGTTGGGACAAATATTTGCCCCTAGCAGAGTTCTCTTACAACAATAGTTATCATTCGAGCATTGGAATGCCCTCGTTTGAAATGTTTTAGGTAGAAAATGTCGCACTCCTGTATGTTGGGGAGAGGTCGGTCAAAGAGAACTTGCTAATAAATATGTGGTGAAGGCTACGAATAAAAAGATTGATCAAATCAGAGCACATTTAAAAGCGGCTCAAGATAGACAAAAGTCATATACTGATAAACAAAGACGCCCAATTGAATTTCAGGTGGGAGACTATGTTATGTTGAAAGTCTCTCCATGTAAAGGTGTGATTCATTTTCGTAAACGTGGCAAGCTAAGCCCATGATTTATTGGTCCATTTAAAATTATTGCTCGAGTAGGGCAAGTGGCGTATCATTTGGAGTTACCTGTAGAATTGAGTGGAATTCATGACACATTTCATGTGTCATATTTACGAAAATGCTTGGTTGATGAAATGACATACATGTCATTGAAAGAGATAGAAGTGAATGAAAATCATAACTACGTAGAAAAGACAGTGGCGATACTTGATCGTAAAGTTAAACAATTACGAAAGAAAGAAATAAGTCAAGTAAAAGTACAGTGAAATCATCAGCGTGGTTCTGATACTATGTGGGAAGCCGAGGATGAAATGAGGAAATATTACCCTGAGTTATTCAAGGTATGAACGGGTTTTGAGGACGAAACCTAAATAAGAGGGGGAGAGTTGTAACATCCCGATTCATGAATGAAATAAAATATTGGAAACATACTTTTTAAATAGTGTTTAACAAGTGAATTTTAAGTCAAATTATTATTAAGTTGTATGACGTTTAAAAGATTCTTTAATAATATTAGTTATATTTAAAGATATAATAATTATTATTATTTCCATTAAATACATATTTAGAGTTGCTCCTATGGTGTTGTTAATATATGTATATAACACACGTTATGATATAAAACCTCTTAGAGTAAAGTAAAAACACATAAAGAATATATATATATATATATATATATATATATATATATATATATATATATATATATATATATATATATATATATATAATTATGGATAAGTCTACATAGTACTAATAGGTATGTACATTCGTATTTACTGTGTGCCACGTTTGTTCTTATGGATATGCATGCAAGAATTAATAAACTTATTTTAGTGAAGAAGATGTATATGGCGGTCCAAAAAAAATATAGTAATTTATATATACATACCTAGTGAGGGAAAGGATAGTCTAGGAAAACTAAAATACAAAAAAGTCGAGAGTTACAATAATAATAGAAGGGGTATGTATGCTCAAGAAGGTCTAGTTGGATGATTTTGAGCAAAACAGTGGTGTCGCAAGTTAGAGACTGGTTCATCTATATAGTTAACAAGTTAAGAAAGTTAGTATACTAACCCGTAATTAAATTTTGTTACATGTTTAATTTCACGTTATATGTATTATTTATTATAAGTTTGTATGAATTATATGGAGATGAAACATGTTTAAATACATATGATATATGTTCATTTATTATGATAAACATAATTATGGAGAAAATGATTTATATGATTACGAGTCCAAGTACGTGTATTTATAGTTTAAAATTAAGTAAATGATATGTAAGAATTTCAGGTGTTGAAATCTCAAGGGGTTCGGGTGTTGAACTTCACGTATATATAAAGGGGAGTTAAATATATGTAAGGATTTGGGTGTTGAAATCCCAAGAGGTTCGGGTGTTGAAATCCCAAGAGGTTCTGGGTGTTGAACTCCACATATATAAAAAAAGAGTTTTTAATCCTCAAGAGTTCAAATTAAACACACAAGGAATTCGGGTGTTGAATTCCAAAAAGTAATGAGGATTAAATAAAAGTAATTTTGGGTGATAAATCCCAATAAAAGAAAAATAATGAGGTGTATTTACTTAGCGAAAGTCAATGAAAATATGTTTTAAATGTTTTAAGGAAAAGTATCATAAATGGTTAAAGCTTCATGGACGTGACTGGACTGACGAAGAAACACTACTCTCGTTTAATATTTACTATAATAAATGTAATAGATATATTTTTAAAACAATTATGTTTTCTTGTAAAAGTTATATATTTGGTATAAATGACATCTCACTCCAATTGACAAATTTTGATTGGGACCAAAACTCTGATATAATTGATGAAAGTATAAAAAAAATTGGTATGTTTCAGTTGATTTAGCTCTTCCAGAAGGAACACATGATTTTGTAGTATACTGTGATGCCTCACATCAAGATTATGGATGTGTTTTAATGCAACGAGATAAAGTAATTGCATATGCATCCATATAACTTAGAGCAAGTGATAAGAAATACACTACACATGATTTAGAACTAGGAGCAGTAGTATTTGCACTTAAGATTTGGAGACATTATCTATACGGAACAAAGTGTATAATTTATACAGACCATAAGAGTTTGCAACACATATTTGATCAAAAGATGTTAAACATGAGGCAAAGAAGATAGGTGGAACTACTAAGTGATTATGATTGTGAAATCAAGTATCATCCAGGAAAGACAAATGTAGTGGTTTGTCTTAAGTAGAAAGGAGAGAATTAAACCATTACGAGTCTGTGCTTTGAGAATGGAATTACGCTCGGATCTAATAAGACAAATACGAGAAACTCAATAAGAAGAAGAATTAGAAGGTGTGTTGAAGCAGAATGGACAACCGGAAGTTGCATCTGATGCAATTCTGAAATTTAAAGAAAGAATTTGGATTCCTAACCATGATAAGCTTAGAGAAACTATTCTAAGAGAAGCACACAAATCAAGATATTCAGTACATCTAGAAAAAAAAAGATGTATAAGGATTTAGAAACCAATATTAGTGGCGAGGTATGAAGAAAGAAATATGTGATATATGTTCCAGAGTTAAGGTTGAATATCATAAACCAATAGGATGTTTACAACAACCAGAAATTCCTGACTGGAAATGAGATCAAATTACTATAGATTTTGTATCAAAGTTACCCGGAACCTCAAGTGGGTATGACACCATATGGTTATAGTCGACAACTTGACTAAGTCAGCTCATTTCTTACCGGTCAGAGAAGATTATAAGATAGATAAATTAGTAAGGATTTGTATGAAAGAATTTGTGTCCAAACATGGAATACCTATTTCAATAAGATCTTATAAAGATAGTAGGTTTACTTTAATATTCTAGCAAACCTTGCGGAAAGCATTAGGAACTCAAGTAAACATGAGTTCAGCATATCATCCACAGACATATGAACAAAGTGAGAAAATAATTTAAATATTGGAAGATATGTTGCGAGATTATGCGATAGATTTTGGTGGTAGCTGGGATACATATTTACCTTTGATAGAGTTTTCATATAATAATAGTTATAAGAACTATGTAGTATGTGTAGGAATCTTGATAGAGATGCCATAAAATTGATGACAATATGTCACTGTTCCTACAAAAACCTAAATGTAGTTTACACAGAAAAAAAGCTATTTGGACTAGAAGCTTTAACACCATCATGATCTCATACCTCAAAAAGTGGCTAGAGTGGCGACTCTAGATCATTTCTTTTCAAATCTTAGAGCTGTACATCATTTCTTTTCAAATCTAGGAGCATCTTAACGATGTACAATAAACCATTTCGTAATCAAAGTAATAAAATACAACTAAAATAAATATAACATCTCTATGTTTGTCTAAAAGAGTATCTATTGTTAAATAGATTTCACTATCTATGAATAGGCTCATGCATTACTTATAAAATTATAAGTAAATTTAGAGGATTAACTATATATAAACACATAACAAAAGATCATGAGTGCGATGAATACAAAATCTAAACTCAAGATCCTTACATCATACTAAATAGGCATCGGGTCATTCGAATTAAATGAACTACAGTCACCTTTATCACCATTGCCACCAACAATACCACTGCGATTGCCATAATCGTCACAAATTCCTTTGTCATTGCTACCAACATGTCTACTATCATAACAACCTTCCATTCATGCAATATTGGAAAGGGAAAATTAAAATTATTGTTTTGTCCTACACACAAAAGCTTTAAATGTGTGATTTCACACACCTTCAGTATGACCTCTCTTATGCTCAACATGACATTCCCAACCATTGAAATTAATAGAACCAACTTGCAACAAAGAAAAATGAAAGGGAAACTAAGATTTGTTAGATTAATCTCGTTGAAAGTTTACTAAGGTATTAGCAGTGACATGTCGCTACTAAAAGGTAATATACGAATAACACACCAGCCACCTGATCCAACCACTGATCAGCGGTCGAATTTGCATCTCGTGCTGATAATAGATTAATATATATTAATGGCACCAATTCACTACTATTGGGTTGCTGTTAACGGTGCTTATCCTCACTTCGCCCTTATAACCCACATTTCTTACCAATTAAATAAGTGTTTATCAAAGTGTATAAAAACATGAAATGTGAATTTAGAATCACATTGTTAGCTAAACAGGTTAAATCAATAATATGTTATTGTTTTGTTGGTATATAATCTATTATATTTTGTTTTGCCATTTTTTAATTTTTTGTTGAACTTGTTAACTTTCCAATTTGTTAAGATTGACCCAAACATTAGAAAAGCACCAATATATTACAAATCAAACCGAACAACATCAAGGTAGATAAAATGAGCTATTATTAAAGTATAGGTAATTTTTCGTGGCTACAAACCGAGTGACTCCTGTTTGGCCCCTCGAAACAAAGAATACCATCATGCTTTAGCATCACATGTATCCAATTTTTAGACCAGTTGAATTTCATTAGACTAGAGCTAGGAAGTGAGAACTCGTGGAGCGGACAAAAGGAGAAAATCCAAATGGGAACTATTTACCCTCCCTTGTATATCATGTAAACTAGGTTTTTTTATCTGCGCGCAACGCTCAAAAAGACCAAGTGAAAACACGCACATGATCACCGATTCAAAACAATTTGAAACTCTAGGCTCAGGCTTAAAAAGAGTGTTCGATTACGGCTGCTAGCCATATTCAACACCAAGCCTAAGCAACCGATAACACTACTGTTACACCCTCAAATTTCACGTGCAGATTTTATTGCGATGTGTTTGACACACTAATCCAATCACAATCATTAGTTACTCAGAATGACACTATATACAACATTTAAAATAAAACCAACCAAAGTTTAAAACTTTAAAACTGTGTGGAAGCGTTTGTAAGTAAATCAAACCTAAAGTATTAAAAATGTAACATTGGCAAAACACGCGCCAAACAATTGTATAAAATATTATAAATAAAAAACCAAATGTTATGACATAATGTGAAGCTTTGTAATACATGTTGGACCGTGATGTGCTCCTACTTGCGATCAGAGTTAACAACCTAAGATTAACATACTAAAAGAATCAACACAATGGCCGGTGAGTTCAAAAGTTTATGTTTAACATAATCAATAATAATTGTAAAACATAAGAAGTGCATTGAAATAGATAGCTAGTCTATATTCATAACTAATAACCATAGTGATTTAGCGATCGAAGCTGACTATGTTGCATTTGTTGCCTCCCTCACGACTTACCAAGTTGTGACGATGTTTGTGTTTAGGATAATATTGCACCCATTTGACCTCAAATCGCACAGGTAAGGCTTGTCAGACCCAGTAGTACTACCCAAAATTTCCCACAAATTACCAATATTAACATTTCAAAAGTATGAGGGCTTCCAAGGTATAACACACTATGTTACACTATACACAACTTATGATGATAAAGCGTTTGTAAATAAGTATACTATCTCCCCCAAAAGAGAGTGTATAGAACAAGTGGGACATGAACTCACTTGGTGCGCACAAACAATAACAAAGAGCTAACGACGGATGGAAAGACAACCCTTCAAAGGTTGCCTAGAACATGCAAGTACATAAGCACATGTACACAGAAAACTTAATAACCCTAGGTGCTCAATAAACATGTTGACCCAAGGTTTTGGAAAACAAGACTCATTTGACCTAGTTGACCGGTTGGTGACATGATAATTGAAATCTCATTTAATCAAGCATAGCGACTCATCATACATAGTTATGATACAAGTTATTCATGTATGTCACATCATCAACTTCTTGTTCTACCAAGATCATCATAATACCTTAGTTTATCATACAACCCATGTGACTCTCTGTTGATACATGTATGTCCCTTGATCATGATATGAAATGTAATAGATCTGTTTATCTGATTCGGATGTAATTTGATATGATTAATGAAATGATATTGATTGTTTGTGATTTGTAATGTCTAATATTTCATTAATGAGTCGATATTGAATTGGTTAATTAGGTTAGTGATTGTTTGAATGGTACACATAATGTTTATTAATTAATACATTCAAACTTAACATAATGAAGTTCTCATGCGAATGGCCCATGCGAATGGACCACACGCATGAATAACTTCATACGATTGACTCAGTCGCACGACTAAACCAGGAGACTGGATCAGTCGTATGATTGACACATAAGATTGGCTCAGTCGCACGACTGAACACTCAGTCGTGCGGATGGATCAACCGCATGGTTCAATCGCACGACTGAACCATACTTATGGTCCAGTCGCCCGAATGAACAATACTAACCTATAAATACAACCCAATTCGTGAAAATAGAAGAATTCATTCTATTACGACTCCAGACGTACCCTAGCCGTCCAGAAGCCTCCCAATTCGTTCTTCAAGTTCATAGAACACATTAGATCGATTCCCAATCGATTTCTAACGTTAGTTTCAATTCTTTATTGATTTTTCGTGTGTTCTCACTGATTGGATCGCCAATCAAATAGGATTTCGCACTATTTGATCTGGTTTACACGCTAATCACTAGGTATTTTGTTCAAATACCAGGTCCTAACACTCTCAAGTAATGAACATGCTCAACACAGTTATAATTTCATCACAACTAGTAAATCATACATGAAGTCTAATCATGCACTACATGCCATGTGAAGCCACTAACGACTTCACACCCTAAACCCTGCCAATCCTACTAAGTAGGGGCCTCAGATTGGCATGTGTGATTAAGATCATCATCATATTAATCAACAAAATTCATGTCAACAACATACCCAACAATGATCTATTACAGTTGCAAACATGGTTCCATAATCTCCAAACATAACCCATCATCATGTATAGTCAATATGAACCTAAATTTCCTGAATGATCAATCAAGCATCCATACACTCAATTAACACATTCCACCATATTACATCCATCAACAAGCATTCTAACATGATCCTAACTCATGACCATGCCCGATTCACCATATCCAATGTTCTACATAAATAAAGTTTTCCTTGTGGGAAAGTAACACTCAAAGTTAATCTAACACCAAATTTATTCATGAATTCATCAACATCATACCTACTCAAGTCCATAACTATCATCTAGACATGACGAACATGATCAAATCATCATAATTCACAAACCTCATATCCAAAAGTTTCTACTATAGCAAGGTATGAACAACCACTAGATTTCATGATTTTTCTTGCACAATCCATGTAAACTAACATTAAATCAATATAACTAACATCATACAATCATCAAATCATGAATTCCAAGAAGAAAAAGTTTATACTTTAGGAAATATATGAACTACATGATCAATTCATGGATTTCTTCATAATTATCATAATCCAATATTCATACAACATTACTAACAACATACTATCATTTAACAATCATCAATTTCAACTTTTCATACATAATTTTTGAATTAGAGTTCATCAACATCAAAAACCATGAAAAACTTGTTAAAATCTCACCTTTAAACATGTAGAAATCAATAATTAGACTTGCTAACACCTTGCAATTGCTTGGACAAATCAAAATCAACTTATTCTTGATATTCAAGCTTGAAATAACAAAAGAATGGGTGGTTTGGAGTTGGTTTTGACCGAACGGGAGGTTTGGGGGCTAGGGTTGGGTTTTGTTCAATCTTAATTAGAATTTTCCATTGAAACCTCTTTCAATCTTATTTGGTATTTTTTTAACAATTTTAACTACAAAATACAAGTATTATTAGTCACCAATAATAATCACAAACATTTTTCAACTAATAACAAAACTCATGAAATATGTATATTACTCGTAGTCACATTATCAAGTAACATTCATAAATAATATTTAAAATTCATAGATCACATAACCATGAACTAATTAATCAACATTATTAATTATATTATTATTTGTTTATTTGTTTATCATAGATCATAGTTATTAAGTCACCAACATTCAACGACAACTAGTGTGTGCTCACGACACGTGTATGCAAGACCTAACGAAAGTAGCGGACTTTGGTAACGGAAAATTACCGGATGTCACCTAACACTACAGTTCTTATCACAGCCCGAAAGATACCAAAATAAGATATACATGATCATAACAAAACAATTTCAATAAATATAGAGACATATTCATTTCAACATCCTAAAGTTCGAGTTTAAACCAAACCCATTCATAAGAAACCCCCAACAAACAGAGGTACCAGTAAACTCACACCAACCTCGGTAAACAACAACCAAACAAAACCATTTGTCTCAAGCCAACATCCATCCTAGTCATCGAACTTGATTTCAAAACATAACGGTCTCAGTCGAACCATTCATCATCATCCACCCAAAAAGGACCAACCTTGTGTGGCCTCCACCTCGGCTACGATGCTGAAACGAAGTGTGGACTAAGAGGCAACCAACTACACTCAGACACCACCGAAGGCAATCCATAGGGACCACCAACGGCATCCGAGTAGAGGTATGAGTAAACCCGCACCGGCCTTGGTACATAACACCCTAACATAATCAATGGTCTAAAGCCAACATGCATCCCCGTCACCGACCTCGGTTTCAAAACAGAATGGTCCCAAA
The DNA here is from genome assembly GCA_025506515.1 of Flaveria trinervia. Lineage (NCBI taxonomy): Eukaryota > Viridiplantae > Streptophyta > Magnoliopsida > Asterales > Asteraceae > Flaveria > Flaveria trinervia. Next base: position 80,326,798 of record CM046452.1, on the reverse strand, counting down.
AGAGACCAACCTCGAACGGCACCTTGGCGACAGTGCTAAAACAGAAGGTGTACTAAAAGGCGACTAGCTACACTCGGAAACCACAGATGTCAATAGGGACCGGCGACGACATCCGAGGGCACCAACAGGAGTAGATCTGAAAACCCTAAAAGGGTATCAAATAGAAAAGAATAGAAGGGGAAAACCAACAGCATCACCGCCATCAACGGCCGCCAGACAGATGTTGTAGCAGCACCATGACCATCCAACCTCGGCGAGTAAGAGAGAAAGATGTACGGATACAATTGTACGGCAAGCCGTGGACGATGACGACAACACAAACACGCCCAAACCACTGTTGTCACACCCTCCCTTTCTCTCGTGCCTGAGGCTGTTAGCAGGTAAGTCGGAGATGGTGGCGTCAATGCACCTTCTCTCTCTCTAAAACAATTGGCGGCCACCACCAAGAACACCTAGGGAAAACGAAACACATTTAAAGGAGGAGCACAAATGCACAATACCAAAACCATTGTGAAATATCAAAAATAACCCCAAACACTCTTCATTCACACTACTTTTAAATATATATGACAATTAAATTAGAAGATTAAAATATGGAAGTTCACTATGGCTTCAAATGATACGATTGTCACCTCAAAACAATCAACAAAATAATTTTTGCATCGTCATTGTCTATCATTTTTGAGAATCAACTAGTTGAAGCGAGATAGTATCATGGAACTTAAATTTGTTCCAAAGTCAATATATATAAACTCTTATTAACGTGGATCACTACAAGGACTAGGAGCTATAAAGGTGTCAAAAGTCATCGCTATAGCTCAAAAAGTTGTCCCTATAGCCTATAGCGACGACATGTAGTTTCTAACGTGTCGTCGCTAAAAGTAAAAAATAACATCACTAATAAAGATGATATATATCAAACTAATGTATCAAACTTTGATAGATTTAATCTATCAAACTAAAAATTTATATGTGTTAAAAGTAATACAAATTATTAATTTTTACTTACCTAATGTCTTTCTATATTCTCGTTAAACCCTCCTAAGCCTTGCTTAAATGCATATCGTTCCAACCCTTCACATATTCTGCCCGTCCGATTTTTATAACCTATAAAACAAGAAAAGTATTGTTATTCATATTTCAAATAACTATTATACAACTTTAGATAATATTGATTTTTTACCCCCTGGTGTCGTCTCCGGCATGTGATCATGCAACATCTATCATACTTTTCAACAAAATACACATACCTATCGGACGGTATACTTTAAAGGGTTATCCTAAATGAATATTACACAAAAACAATCATATAAATCATACACATATACACTTACAAATACACAAACACAGATACACTTATACATAAATGAAAGAAAGTTTAAAAGTAAAGACTTACATGAATTATATCACACTTACTCGCCCACATCAAAATCCTCAATATTATAAAATCAAATTAGATAAAATATATATTTATACTCTCCCAACGAATTCATAATTTGTAGCTCTGTAAATGTGCATACATATAGATATATACATACATACACATACAAAACATATACATGCATATAAATAAAAAGATACACATACTACTACTCTTACATATGTATATATAAATACACATACACCTAAACCTATATATAGACATACATACATATAAACTTGGGTGTCGAATCCAACTAATAAAAATATATAAATGTGAACCTATGATGTATGTTCTATTTTACTGTTACGCTTATTTTCTAATTTGGATTGATGGTTTCTTTCATTACATGTGGTTAGTACATATTATATGTTAGTGATAAAGAAGGAGGGGCATGGTTACTTTGGTTGGTTATGATTAAAGAAGATGTGAAGTTAATTTTTTAATACCAAAACATTTTAAAATAGTTATAAGAGTTAATTATTTTAATACCAAAAACGTGTTAGCATGGTTATTTTGGTTGGTTATAGTTAAACAAAATGTGAGGTTGTAATTAAAAACTAAACTAAAAACGAATTATAGAAAGTAAAAGTTTTTCAGCAAGTTGACACAATTGTGTCAAAACTTAAAAGAAAATTCTATGTGGTAATGTTAAGTTCCTATAAAAAATAAAGTTTAGCATTTTTTGTTATTTCTAATTAGGAAAAATAACTACAAAAAAAAATGTTACTTAAATTGTGAAGCAAAATCAAACATGAAAACTAATTCCAACACTATGGTAATTTTTAGTTTGATTTGGATTATGATCATTACCGACTACAGTGCAATTACCTTTTATAATTAATAATTTGTATTAATACTAGACATCAAATCATTCGGACATCTACTCTATCTGATGTCTAATCAAGCACACTGCATTAATTAAATTCAACCTGCTAATCTAAGCTCACATCGTTCGGATCTTAACGTGCAGGTTGAGGTGATAGAATTATCAATTATAATCAAACATACACGTCGATTGATATGCTTAATTAGATTGTATGACTCTATAACAAGATTAAATTTATAGACAAATCCAAACCGTTATTCGTTCCTTGTATCAAGAATAACTTGATAAGGTTTAAAACTTGAAGAACCTTACTAAAAATTAATAAAATGGTTACTTTTATTAACAATACAATATATACTGTAGTAGATGTGAGTTTTAGATTAATAATCAAATAAACAAACCATTAAAATAATAAGATATATAAACAATTCACATAAGTTCAAATTAAATGAAAAAAATTAAACTTTAATGTTAAAAAAGTATTATAACAGAACATAACGACCGGATCAATCAAATATAAAATAATACTTAGGAATCAATTTGGAATAAATAATAATCTTCGCGATAAAGAGATTCCATAAAATTATAAGAAATCGAAATGATGTTGTTGCTCTTTCCTCGTGATTCAAAAATACCCTTTTTTTTTCCTTTCCCCCTCTTCGATGTATAAAAATCATTTAATTTTCATATCCTTCTTTTTAGGCTTTTAAATTCCTTCTATTTTATCAAAAAAATATAATTATAAGCATTCCAAATAAAAGTTTCTAAACTTTAGGAATGCTTTCTACACTCCAAATCAGCAAGCTTACGCGACTAGGTGAAATTTGTGAAGGAACTCCTACACGGCCGGCAAAGTTTCTGTTATGTAGACTTTTTTTTTAATTCATACATAATTTCAATAACTAATTTCATGCGTTCTCAAGTCTTTTGTCTTTCTTTCCAATAGCACCAAACCTACAAAACCAACCAAAATAACCTAAAGTAGATTTCATCCCATCAAAACATGTATTGTTATAAATAAACAAAAATGCATATAATAAATAAAAATTCTATACCAAAATATACTCTAAAACTATGACAAATGATGTCTAAAAATATAACTACACGTACACGTACACGTACACGTACACGTACACGTACACGTACACGTACACGTACACGTACACGTACACGTACACGTACACGTACACACAAAATATACTCTAAAACTATGACAAATGATGTCTAAAAATATAACTAACAATACACATACGCATACGCATACGCATACGCATACGCATACGCATGCGCCTACGCATGCGCTACGCCTGCGCCTACGCCTGCGCCTACGCCTGCGCCTACGCCTGCGCCTACGCCTGCGCCTACGCCTGCGCCTACGCCTGCGCCTACGCCTGCGCCTACGCATACGCATACGCCTACGCATACGCCTACGCCTACGCATACGCCTACGCATACCCATACCCATACGCATACCCATACGCATACCCATACGCATACCCATACGCATACCCATACGCATACCCATACGCATACCCATACGCATACCGATACGCATACATATTATACGTACACATACACATACACATATACGTACACACATACACATACACATACACATACACATACACCTACACATACATATTATACGTACACATATACGTACACACATACACATACACATACATATTATACGTACACATATACGTAGACACATACACATACACATACACATACATATTATACGTATATGTAGTATACATATACGTATACATATACATATGAAAAAGTGAATCTTAAAAGTTTATTTCACAAGTAATATCTTAATTAAACTATTTACAAAGTCATTTCTATGTAATTTTCAATTAGTTCTTAATAAATCTATTATGATTTTTGAACTTAAAACTTGAAAGTGATTGTCTTTTTTATTATTGTTTTCAAAATCTCTACTCAAGTTTGTTGCTTTCTTCATTGCTTGCTTTCGATTCATCTAGCACTTTAAACAAAATCCTAAAAATATTTCTTTTCTTGTATTTTCGTTTTGTGTTCAGTTTCTAGATGTAAAAAAATACACTTTTAAAGCATTCATAATGGAATACCTAAATATTTGTGAGTGTGTTTAGTATATGATATAGAATGGTTTTGAGTGGTTGTGAGTGAAGGAGAAAGAAAATATTATTGTTAATTGGTATATTTGGAGAATCATTGTTCAATCTTTATAATTTGTTTAATATTTTTGAATGTAGTTGTGAGTGAAGTATAGAGAAAAAATAATAATAATGATATAAAAAATATTATTTAATTAAAAATAAAATAAAAAATATAATAATTTTTAGTATAATTATATGTTATAAAAATAAATAATGCAATATGAATGCTCTTAATAGATTTCCTATAAAGACTAATTTGTTTTTTATTTAATCAAAACATATTATATCACATCACACCACATCACACATCAGTGCACGACACCACATCACGTCAATTTGTTTTGAGGGAGCACTTACACCACACCATTTTTTTATTTAAAATTTTACTTTATTAATATAAATAAATCACAAATTATAAATATAAAAAATACATTAAATGGAAAACATAAAATATGATAATATGATAATATTAAAACTAAAAATCAACAAATTAAACTCCTAACACGTATCTATGTAATTTGACAGTTTCGTTCAATCCGTTCGAAGATAACGTCATGCGATTTAAAAAAAATCCCCATGTCCAGATCTAACGTTTCACGAAGCAACATTTCTCGTTCTAAGCCGAGTAAAGCCAAATTAGATTCGGTTACTTTTATGCGAAGCGTTTCTCGTTCATTTTTTTCTTCTCTTTCTTTTTCATGCATCGCTTTTTAATTACTAATGGCCTCACTCAAAGTTGCTTTTCTTTAAAAAGACTCCCCCGTCGTTTTTCCTTTGCACCTCGACCTGGTCGATGTGGCGTTCTCATTGAGATCGGAGAGGGGGCTTGAAACCGGCTCATTAGAGCTTACATATTGGCCCGATTACGAAGTTTTACTCCTTTTTTTCTCTTTGAGTACCAAACTTCGGACTATCCACCAACTCCCATTTTGCGTGGTTTCTTACCACACTCCAAGCCCGGATGCTCGTAAAGTCTTTTTTTCTCGTAAACTTTCTTGTATTTGCTTAAGGCTTTTAGAACGATATCCATATCGTTTCTTCCGCTTGTCCAACGATGTTTCTACATTTCTGAAAACAAAAAAATTAATTACACAAAAAATAAAATAATAAATATAAAATGTAAATTTAAATGTAAAACTAAAAAGATTTACTGTTTGAATATATATTCCTTTAAAACGTGTCATCGTGTGTTTCATTTTTCACCGCTTTGAGTTTAGTTGATGAATGGTTCGATTGGTCAAACCAACAGTGGCGGTGAAGTGTCGAAACAACTTCTAAAAGAAGCCACTTTTTTGGTGATCTCCAGTTGTAGGGTCTTCGGATACGTATAACCAACTCTTTGCCAACGCCTCCTGTTCATTTTCATCCCAATTCTTGTTAGCGGCACAGGTGGTCGATTTTCCTTCTGACTTGAATTTTGGTAAGGGTGTTTCTTTGATGTGAATATCTTCACCTTCACTATCATAAACTTGAAAATCATCAAATGATTCATTTTCTTCTTCTTCTTCTTTATTTTCTTTGGTTTCTTCTTCTTGTACGTATTGAGGTGGGTTTTGAAAAGGTTTTGGGATGTTAGTGTAGTAAGAAAATTGTGATGGGTATTGAAACTAGGGCATAGTTAGAAGGTAGACCGATGGTTGGGGAGATTCGTAAGGATTTTGAAATCAATCGGTTGTATGCGGTGGGTTGAATGCTTCGGTAGAAGACGCCGGTTCACTTGGAACCGACTACACCTTAGGTCGATATTTTTTGGAGCTTTGGCCTAGGGATTTTGAAGATTTATTTGTGGGATTCATTTTTTGAAAGTTAACTGAGAATTTGTATAAGAGAAGATGAGAAATATTTGAGAATAATGTAAAATTTATGAGTTTGAGTTTGGTATTTATAGTGTAACTTTTTTTTATTTTTTAATTTTTAAATGGCATATAGCCTGGGGAGGGGTCGAGGTGGCATCTCATCAAACGGTCAAAAAATGAGCAGTTCTCAATGGTCAAAAAGTGGGTTTTGTGGTGGTGTGGCACAATGCGGGTGCGTGGCTAAGCGTTAGAATTTCATGGTGTAGGGGACCGGCGGCGGTGTTGCCGCACGGCTCCGACCCTCGCCGTAAGGCCGCGGCGACAGAGTGCCCACCCCGCTTAGGGACCATCCAAAATGAGTGACGGTGCCCGAAATACTTGAACATACCAGTGGTTTCAATTTCCAAACACAGACCATGAAAGACGATGATTATGTATCAATGCCTCTGATGCACATTGTCGATGTGACCTCAATGTGGAGGATTTGGATGACACCTTTGATCCAATCAAACTAACATACCTGATTGAGACAGACAAAGCAAAATGAACCACAAGTTCATCAAATGCAACAACCGAAAAAATAGAAAAATTGGTGTTAAGTTTGATAATTTTAACACTGCATATATCAAAATTGAAGACCGAAAGTTATATTGAGAGAAAAAAAAATGATGAAAGACATAGTGTTGTAAGGCACCTTAAAAAGAAAAATTATTTAGAGTTAAAGATAGATATAAATAAAATGAGTTCACCCAACTTAAACAAAAAAAAAAAAGTTGTCCAACCAGCTACCGGGTTACCAGGTTCATCAGCCTCTTGCTCGACCTTAAAACATCTTAAAATATCGAATTTGTGGAGGGTCCGGTTGACTCACTACAAGAAATATGTCTTTTGCGACTAATTGATTTTCATTTTCAAAGACTAAATGTCGTCTCGATAACCTATTGCGACGAAATGTAGTCTCCACACTTTCGTTGCCATTTCTCCGTCGTATCAAGTCAATATTTTCGTCGCAATAAGTTTCGTCGCAATAAAGGAACTTCTAACGACGAATTTTAGTCGCAACAGTGTTGTCGTTAAATATATTTCGTAAAATAAAAATAAACTTTAATTATGAGAAATATTAACTGTTGCGACTAAATGTAGTGTCTATAGGAGAGACCTATGACGACGGAATTTCGTCTCAATAGGTTTTTTAATTTTTTAATTTTTTAATTTTCCAGATTACAAAAATAAGTAAATATACAAATTTTAAAAATATAAAATTTCATAAATTGTTTAACAAACTGCATTCAAAACTAATATAATTAAACATAGAAATTGAAATATCATCGTTTCGATCAAATACAATTTCCCAAATAAAAACAAACAAACTAATTATATTGATCATCATCTTCATCATCATCTTCTTCATCATCTTCATTAGGTTGAGAGGACGAGTCTCGAAATTGCGTTTTGGTTAATAGTAGTATTTGATTTATTTGCTCTTGTAAAAACGCATTTTGTTGTCGCAATTCTGCTATAGCCTGATCTTGTCTTTCAAAACGTTCTCTCGCTTTTTGATTCTCTTCATCCCTATTTACATTAGAAAACATGTCTGGAGTTACACTTCTCGCAATAAATCAATTTTTGTGGTGACTATTTATAAAGGGTGGTTTATTTGGACACCCACCAATTTTAAATCAACACCCCTTTGACCCTATACGCCGCGTATGGGTCCATACGCGGCGTATAGGGTTGCGAAAATATTCCCTATACGCCGCGTATGGGTCCATACACGGCGTATAAGGTATATTCTGACAAAACCTGACACCCCGTGTCACACGCGTGTCGATGAGGCTATATGTCGCGTATGGGTCCATACGCGGCGTATAATTTTCCCAAATTTTTTCTGCAATATTTCTATGCATTGTGAAGGGAGTATACGCCGCGTATGGGTTAGTACGTATAAAAAAAAATTCGGCTTTATTTTGTACGTTAAGGTTGACACTTTGCGTATAAGTTATATTTTGTAACATATTAATCGATAATTTTAAATCTTAGTTAACAAATAAAACATATAAAACAAAACAAACATTAAATGATAATATAAATAAATAACGAAGTTTTTAAATACATAATAAATTAAAAGTACAATTAACAAAATAAAACTACGGTGAATCTGGGTAATATCGAGGCGGTGGCAAGTCTGGAGGATCAATACCAGCAGCACGGGCTCGTGCAATCTCAAGCTGAACGTGCCAATCCATAAGATCCTCAACTCGATCGAGGCGACAACCCTGATCCCGTAATCGCGTATTAATCTCCTGCATAAATGTCTCAATACGTGCAGGCACCCTTACATCTCTATAAATATGTCGAGGGAACTATGGCTGAGGAGGCGGCCGGTCGTGTGGCGGCTGTTCATGCGGAATATGCTCCTGCTGCTGGTGTGGATGGTCATCGCCGACCTGCTGAACAGGTGCAGGATGTCAGATCTCACCAGGTCAAAGAGAGAATCGTATGCCGTATAATACGCATGCCGTATAACGTACGACGATCTAATCTCACCGGCTCGATCGGAGGAGATACGTCAGCAGCATGGCGAGGAAGATAACTAAGAGAACGCGCAATGATCGTAATGTACGCGCCGCCATACACCGCTCCTCATTCCTGGCGATGATAATATGAAGCGTAATACTCAGCTAAACATCTCGCCAGGTTGCACCTGGTCCCCGTAAGCAAAAAATATAGGTAAAATAAGTCGGGAATGGTACACCACTCCTGACTCTTGCCACGTCCTGTGATGGATGTAGCGATCATACGATGCAAGTAACGGATAAGAGGGTCTCTAATGCGAGTGACCCTACCCTTAGTCCTCTGAAACGGACCTCCGACAATTTGAGGCCACCAATCTCTCGATCGGGTCTCCTCCATCTCAGTAATTCCCTTTGTAAATAGAGGGGTAATGGTCTCCGGCTCATAATAAAGTCCCGAGAGAACGGAAAACTGCTCAATCGACATATGATGAAATCGTCCACATAGCCAAAATGAAATATCAGATCGCTCATCGTCCTCCACCATCTCATCAGGACGAACATAAATAAAGGTGGATAAAAACTCCACCGTCAGCTCTCGGTATGAAGGTAAGAACGGCAGCTCAAATAATCGACTCCATGGCGTATTATCTCCGATAATCCCAACGAGTCTATCGCGCTTCCCAAGTTCGGCCATCACCTTCCAATCCACTGCCTTTTGATGACCAATCTTCATACGAATGAATTTTGAGCACTTTGGATGCTCAATAGTACCGGGCTCAAATTGTAGCCATGGATGATTGGCAATAACATCAACCTCAACCTCAACGTCATAATCGGAAGACATATCTGCAAAAAAAACGAAAAATTTTAAGACCTGCGTATAGGGTCTATACGCCGCGTATAGACCTATACGCCACGTATAGGTACCCGCGTATGGGTGTTGTGTGTGTCGTATGGGTCCTATACGCCGTGTATAGCCCTATACGCCGCGTATAGCCCTATACGTCGCGTATAGCCCTATACGCCGCATATAGGTACACGCGTATGGGTGTTGTGTGTGTCGTATGGGTCCTATACACCGCGTATAGCCCTATACGCCGCGTATAGGTACCAACCTATGGGTTTTCTTCAACCTATGAACTATACGCGGCGTATAGCTCTATACGCCGCGTATAGTTCCTAAAACAATTTATATATCTATGTTTTTACCGCATAAAACATCAGTTTAACGTTTAAATTAGCGTACGATTAACATAACAAAGGTATAAGAATAGTAATACATACCTAAACTAGTGAATATAGAGAAATCAACGAACAATACGTGTAGTATCGATCTATACGAGAGAGTTTTTTGGTTTGAAAAAGTTTGGTAGGGTGAGTTTGTGAGGAGATGTCCCTTTAATGGGTCCGGGAGGCTATACGTCGCGTATGGGTCTATACGCGGCGTATAGTTTTTATTTTTATTTTTCTTAATTAAAATAAATTTATATAAGCTGGGGGATCTTGGTTAGCTTCTATTATTGTATTGTATGCCGAGATACGACTCCTATACATAATCTCCCATTCTGCAGCACGTACGTTTCGGTTAAGAATCCAAAGATTACTTAATGTAGGCATCGGATAATCTCCATCTAATTTAACGTGGACAAAATGATTATTATTGACATGAACAATCGAAATGACATGATGAGGCATCATACTGTTCGGATCAGCCCATAAGGGGAAAAATGTTTAACAACCGTTATTGCTTAATAGATGAAGAATAACACCAAACCTTTGAGCAATTACTTCAAATTCAACTGTGCTATACGTTCCGTGGCAGCCCTATAAGACAAATGAGATTTTTTAAGAAAATAGAGTTTTGTGGTTCAACTATTTTTTCAAAATAATAATTTTTCTCTAAAACTATAACTCTTATTTCTTTTATATACATACTTACATACACATAAATGTCTTGATTACTTAATAATCATTTCAACTAACTCGGGTTCCACGATACTAGCGGTTATGATAAAAACAATTTGAAAATTTATTTAAGTTTACCGTAACCGACTAGCATCGATGGAACCCGAGTTAGTTGAAATGATTTTTTAAGTATGCAATTCAAATATATGTATATATGTATGCAAATACATAATGAAATAAGAATTAAATGTTTACCGAGTAATTATATGACAGAAGAAAATGTTGAACCACAAAACGCTAATTTCCTTCAATTAGATCAACGTTTCCTTCGTAACAAACGAAATATGAACGCATTCGTTTGATATTCGATGCGTTTATATATCATCGAAAGAATCTTAAGTCGCGTTAGTATAATTCGAAATAAAGCCTATACGCTGCTTATGGACCCATACGCGGCGTATAGGCTTTTCAGAAGACAAAACTGGCGAAGTCAAATCAGTCATTCAGCGGGTCTATACGCCGCGTATGGGTCCATACGCGGCGTATAGGCCTGGTCGTATGGATGTGGGACGCATCTCTACCGACACCTATACACCGCGTATGGTTCATACGCGGCGTATAGGTGTCGGTGGAGATGCGTCCCACACCCATACGACCCAGGCCTATACGTCGCGTATGGACCCATACGCGGCGTATAGACCCGCTGAATGACTGATTTGACTTCGCTAGTTTTGTCTTCTGAAAAGCCTATACGCCGCGTATGGGTCCATACGCGACGTTTAGGCTCACTGATGTGACGTGAAATTCTTGACATTTATGAGGGAGACCTATACGCCACCTATGAACCATACGCGACGTATAAGTGGGTGTCGATTTAAATTGAGGATGTCTCGTTATTAGGACCATTTATAAATATATTGTTGGAAACAATCACACTCTTACGTAATGATTAATAAATGCTACTTTATTTGTTCTACATGGTTATTTTAGCAGAATAACTTGTTAGATAAGTTAAAATAATAATAAAAAGAAACATAAATTGCTTTTGTAACAAGTTAACAAAAAACATATAAGTTGTGTCATTTTCAGGTACATAGATTGTAAAATGTAATTGTATGTTTATGACAATCGAATGACTTTTAATAGTTTGTTTCTTAGGCATAGTATTCATGACAATCGCTGACGAAAGATGTCTAGTTATGTTTGACTTTTAAAAGTACTATATATTTGATATTAAATACTATTTTTAGTAACTTATATTATACGAATTGAATAATAATTTTATATAATAAAATTTTATTAATTATAAAATAATATTGTAATTTAATATATGATTAAAATAACGTATAAATAATCACTATAAGTAATAATTAAAGGATATCAAGTTTAAAACTTTTATAACATTTTTTTGTTTTTTTAAATAAACATTTTATTTTAAATAATTTGTGTTTAAAGAATATCATTTTTAAAAATTTTCTAAAAACTATCAACTTTAAATTTTTTTAAAATACAAACTTTAACATATTTCGTATTTTAAAATAAGTTTGAGTTTTAAAAAACTTCTTATTTTGTAAAATTTAAATCTTTATAAATAACATTAATAAATAGATATTTGTTAATTAATTAATAAAAACTATTTGTAATATAAAATGAAATCAATAATAGTGTCCGCTCTGTTAAAAAAGTAATTAAGGGTGACATGTGGCATCACCATATTTCTACTCATCAAAATTTGTATTGATTTTCTATCCTATTAAATTATTAAGTTATTAATAATATTTTTCTTATTAAAAATAGTTTTTTTTTATTTAAGAAAGATATATTTGTATTAATGTTATTTTTAAATAAATAAATTTTTATAATAAAAAAAAGTAAAACATGAAACTTTCATAAAAATACAATATAGTTTAAAATGGTATTGCAGGATCGTTGAAGGGTGTAAGTTACAACACAACAACACAAAGAGTAGATTAACTAAACTTTAATCAAACAGTACACTGGATTAACCAAGTTTAGATGCTAAGAACACAAGTAATGCAAGAGAGACAGAACACAAAGAACACAAGTGTATGGTTTTCAAGAATTCAGTATATTGCTTTCTCTATGTTCTATTACAAGTGTTACAAAAGCATATTAGAAAGATACAAGAACATGAGATACTTATACTACATCCTACAGCCGGCTATACTTTGAAAGCCGGCTGGATACAATTGACTAGACACAAACAAAATCAATTGTAGAGTCAAAAGACAGATTGCCTTTTGACTTATGACTATGACATGACATAGCTCACATCCTTATCTATTACAAAAAAGGAAAAATACATAAAGTAGAAAGTTACAGACTCAAGACCTTAATGTATAGTTACCAAAAGCATGGACCTTTTCACCAACTCATGTAAGTTGGTGACTTGCAGAGGTGCAGCGGAAAGGTGTCTAGCTTTATAGAAGAGTATATCAGATAAAGCATGTTACTAAAAGTCTTCGGAAGATATCTGTCTTCATGAATTGAAGCTTCGGAAGACTTTGTCTCTGAGGCTTCGGAAGACTTCATGTTTGGCTTCAGAAGATATTGGTCTTGGCTTTGGAAGATTTCACACTTAGAGTGATTTTCTGTTTCATGTGTGAAACTTCCTAAGCTTATTCTTTAATGCACTTGTGCAGCATGCAGGAAAAACTTAAGATGTTTAGGTTGCATCAGCCTCTTCATTAATCTCTACAAACTCCCCCTAGGCTGATGCTACCAAAACACTTTAAAAACTTCAGATATTAACAGTCCTTATTAGGATGATCACCATTCCTTTCTTCATAAGATGATCAGGATCCTTCAGGCTGTCAAAGTGTCTTCTCATGTCAAAGAGGTCATGCAGAGGCAACTGAAACATATCTTGCCATGTATAAATGTCTTCAATGCCTTGATCTCTAATAACATGCCATCTTTCTAGATTTGTGGTGTGTGTCCAAGACAAGATGGGTCTTCCTATTGCTTGAGGAGCTATTTTAATTGGAGTTGGTGTAGCTTCCTCTGGCTACACATCCTCAGGCTGTTCTGATTCATCCTGAGGTTTTGAAGAGGGTGCAGGCTTTTTCTTCTTCTTAGGCTTTGGTCTAGAAGCCATCCTCTTCATTCTCTTTCCAAATTTTAACTGAGAAGACTGGCCTGCAGTACCAGATTGATCTCTGTTGTCTCTCTCAGTTGGGACTTCCTCTCTCTCAGGTTCAGATGGAGAGGGAGGTTGACCCTGCTGTGGATCAGAAGATGAAGCTTGCTGAGCATTAGCAGGAGGTCCGGGTTGTGTTGTCTCTTGTTGTTCAACCTTAACCTCCACTTCAGGTGGATCCTGACTTGGAGTGGAGTGTAAGTAAATGAGCTCTCCACTCTTAATCTTCTGCTTGATTACCCTGATATGCTCATCCATAGTGGATAGAGACAGGGGTCCAAGTCTCCTTCTGGAGAATCCATACAGCTTCAAGAAGCTCATCATCCTCTGCCTGTCAGCAGACTCTTCATGCTCTTTTGGATGATGAATCTTGACTTTGCAGCTTCTTCCCTTAGCTTCTCTTTGTTTTCTTTCTTTCCTTGACTAACTCAAGCTCAAGTTGTTTTAAGTATTCAAACTTAATATAGTCATAAGGCAAGGGAAGGAGTGCATCTGCCTGATAGAAGCCTGTGACACTCAGGTAGTTAATCATCTTGATTCTGTCTTCTTCTTTATCTACCTAAGGTTCGTGTTGAACCACGTCCTCTTGTTCAGGACTTTCTTGAACTAGGGAGAGGGTAGGCATACCTTTGTACAGTCTTTTTCTTCTTCTCTCTCTTTGACTTGTACTAGGAGTTCTGCATCTTCTGCTTCCTTCTTCTCTCTTGACCTTTCTAGGTCAACCAGTTCATTCAATTCATCCAAGGGAAGAGAAATGACACTATCTATGTCATAGTTCCTAGTCTGTAGATAGTTAATCCTGACTGCCCTTAACTCATCATTCTGAGTATCTGGTTTGGGGGCAACCCTGATTACAGACTCCATGAGTCTTGAAGACTCAGTAGAGGAACTTTCTCCCCTTAGCCTCCTTTTCCTCTCTCTCTCCTCCTCCTCAATCTCCTCAGATGTCATCTTTCTTTTTCCTTTGTCACTCACAGACCTTTGTGACTCAGGGTGGAGAGAGCTTTGGCCTTCATTGCTTGTTGCAGCATCTGAGCTCAGGCCAGAGAGAGGTTAAGAAACACCTTCACCAGCAGGTGTCTCAGAAGGAATGTGGATCTCTGCAGCAGTTGGAGATGATGAGACAAGGCTCTCAGGTTCTGTCACTGGGCCTTCAGTCAAGGTTTCCCCTATGAAGCTAATCTTAGGGTCTGCCTCAACATCTAGTTGACCGGTGACATTGCCTGATTGCCTAAGTCTCCTTCTTAAGCTGAACTCTGCAGTGATCCTGTCTTGGATTCTTTTAGCGAGTCTGTTAGCTTGTCTTGATTGGCTTGGGTTGACAAGTGGCATGTTGACTAGATCCGGACCTTCATAGTAGTCCAAGGTCTGAAAATTGAAGACTTCTTGCTATCCTTGAACTTTTATGATGATTAGGGCCTTCCTGTTGTTGTCATACCTCCACCCAATGATGTGATTGGAAGATGGTGAAGGTGACATAGCCCTTGGTATCCCATCCTCAAACAGACTCTGTATGAAGGAGTCTGTGTAGTCCACATCAATGTGAACTAGAGGAGGTTGTTGAGAATGCACAGTTGCAAGTGAGGATGGTGAGTCCTCAATGTCCATTCTCTCTGAAGAACTCCCAGGTTCTGTGATTGTTATGACTTTCTCCCCCTTTTTGGTAGCATCACCCACTTGCATAGGTGAGCTAGAAGATAGGTCAATCACATCCACAGGTTCTTGTGTTCCTGGTTGAGCTCTCCTTAAGGGTCTCCCAGCTAGTTTTTCCTTAAGATGTAAAATCTCAAGTTGCTGATCATTGATCCTATTGTGTAAGGTAGTCACCTGAGATTCAAGGTGACTGTGCTTTGAGACTAAGTAAGTGCATGTTTTAGATAGTTTTTGAACAACTAGTCTCAGATTCCTCTCATCTTCATCAGAAGATTCATTGGGGGATGAGATGATTGGACCAGAGTCCTCTCTCTTACCACCAACTTGAGGTTCTTGGTTGTTGGTTTTCCTCTGCTCACTAGCAGTCTCAGTTGAGATGTCAGTGGGCTGAGTTGCCATGGTTGAGGTCTTAATGATGTAATCACTTTCAGAAGTGAGAGCCTCTTCCATATGGACATCCTGAATAGGTTCAGGAGTGTCCACCTCAGTTGTAGGTGACTGATGTGGGATAGATATAGGAGACTCAGGAGTACTCATCTCTCTTTGAATAGGTGGAAAGAAGAGAGATTCATTATACTCACTGAAACCTATATCTTCATCGGTATAGAAGTCAAGGTTGGGAACTGGTTGGTTGAGATCTATAGGCTGGGGATGGTAACTGTCCCCTGAAGGTTGATCACTTGAGTGTTGAGACTCAGAGTGATGACTTAAGGTAGTTGGGCTAATGAGCTCATTAGGCTGAGCATGAGGAACCTCAACACTGATTCTTGAAGAGATGGGAGTGGTCTGCTCCTTAGGAGAAGTAGGAGCTCCAGTGTCCACTTCTTCCTCTATGGGTGAGTATATGGGGGCTTCCACAGACTGAATAGCCTGAGCAAGGGTTCGTTTGGATTTTCTTTGGTAAGTGATGGTGATTTGAGGCTGTGTGAGTGGTTGGGAAGTAGCAGGTGTGGGTTCAACACTAGCTTGTGCTGCTAGGTCGTCACCTTGAACAATGAGCTCTAACATTTTTGGGACTAGGGCTGTTTCTACCCTAGAGAATCCAACAGTGGGCTTTCTTAGTATTTTAAAGATATCGGGCTTCATCTGTCCCAATTTAAGAATGTTACCTGTTTCCCTCAACTGTGAGCCCAGTTCATAGTTAAGAATGTACTGGACATATCTAGAAAACATGTAATACTCTAAGGAGTCTAAATTAACAAGTAAATTTGTATAGACAAATTGAGAATACCTGAATTTTACCCCATGAACCATTCCATGGATTATGAATGAGAGATCCTCAGGAATCTGGTCCCATCCACCATGCTTGTTTGATAAGCTGTGGATGACCACATGGAGCAGGAATCTCCATTGGGATGAGACCTTTCCTTTCCTAAAGGTCTTTACAGAGAAATCTCCCTCATATCCCATCCGCTCAAAGGAATGATTGACAGCTTCCTTTGGGAAAAACACCTCACCTTCTTCATCATCCAGCTGAAGATGTCTATTGATGATGGCCGGAGTGATGAAGATTGTTCTCCCCTGCACTGTGGCAGACAGTGCCTTCTCCCCGTCCATAATGACCTCTTGGCAGGTCTTCCAGAATTCAAGCAACTGATCCTCATAGAGTGGAGGATCAATGATTAGGGAGGTGAAGTAGTTTGACAGAGTTAGAAAACGGCAAACTCTGAGAAATGAGGATCTTTCTCAGAGCTTAACAGAGCAACCTGATTGTGTTGTCTGTGTAGCTGTACGGTAAAGTTGGAATCATTTCTATGAGCAAGGTTGGCCATTTTGAAGTAGCTTAAGGATGAAGAAAGAAGAGAGAAATTTGGGGTTTTAGGTTTGGAGGAAGAACAGATGATAGAAAGAGGGGGAAACCGTTGGATTTATATGTGAAAAGGATTTCAGATAAAGTTTAATGAAAGAGTATAAACTTGAAATTCGGATGTCGATCCCACCTCTGAAAAAAGTAGTTTACTTTTGCTCAAAAAGTAGTTTTCTTGGAAGTCAAAAAGCTTCGAAGGTTAATTATCTCGGAAGTTTTAATTAAAAAGCTTCCGAAGCTAAAATGACTTCGAAGAATTTCTGAGAGTTTTGAGAATTTTGTTTCGGAAGAAAATTAAAACTTGAGTGCTTTGTATATAAATCAATAAAGCTTCCAAGAGTTAATTTTGCTTCGGAAGTAAATGGTCCTTGAAAATAAGTAAGTGTCTGAGACAAGTATTTAAGCTTCGGAAAATAAATTTGAAAGCTCTTCCGAAGGTAAATTTCTTAGACAATTATTTATTTTGAAGGCACGATTTACTTCCGAAGTTAAAAGCATAACTTCCAAAGTATCAGAAATTTTCAAAAGTCTAAGGAAAGTCTTCAAAAAGAAATTTTTCATCCAAAGAAAACATGAGCTTATGAAAGTGATGAACTAGACAACTTAGGACACACATAATTTTTAAGAAATAATAAGAATTTGTTTAACCCATAGTCCAGCATCTGATTTTGAATCTAAAGTACTTGAGCACAGCAGCTTGCAGCAACAATGTATTCAGCTTTAGCAGTTAATGCAAAGACACATGATTGTTTCTTGCATTGCCATGAGACAACCCTTCCACCAAGAAATTGACATCCCCCAGATGTAGACTTTGTAGTCATGTTGCAACCACCATAATCACTATCTGTATAGGCATACAGATTGAAGTCAGAATTCTTGGGATACCATAGGCCAAGTGTTGATGCACCTTTAGGTATCTTAGAATCCTCTTGACAGTGATAAGGTGAGACATCTTAGGGTTGGCTTGATATCTTGCACAAATGCATGTAGCAAACATGATATCAGGCCTGCTAGCAGTAAGATACATAAGAGACCCAGTCATATCCCTGTATAAGTGCTCATCTACACACTCCCCCTCAAGATCAGGACCAAGGGAGTGGTTTTTGGCTATGGGTGTCTTAGCAATCTTACAGTCAGTCATATTGAACCTCTTGAGTATGTCCTGAACATACTTTGACTGACTTATGAAGATGCCATCTTCGACTTGCTTCACTTGAATTCCCAGAAAGAAATTAAGTTCCCCCATGGCACTTATTTCAAACTATCTTTCATCAGCTTCTCAAAGTCTTTGTAGAGCTTTGGATAAGTTGAACCAAAGATGATGTCATCCATATATACTTGAACTAGCAATATGTCTTTTCCTTGTTCTTTGATGAAGAGAGTTCCATCTATAGTACCTCTCCTGTATCCATGTTTACAAAGATACTCAGATAGTGTCTCATACCATTTCCTGGGTGCCTGATGCAGCCCATAGAGAGCTTTGTCAAGCTTGCAGACATAATCAGGATGATTAGGATCTACAAAACCAGGTGGCTGTTTGACATAAACCTCTTCATCTATCACTCCATACAAAAAGGCACACTTCACATCAAGTTGAAAGACCTTGAAGTTCTTGGATGCAGCACATGCCAGGAATATCCTAACAGCTTCTAATTTTGCCACTAGAGCAAAGACATTAGTGTAGTCAATCCCTTCTTCTTGTGTGTATCCTTGAACAACCAGTCTAGCTTTGCTCTTGATGATGATGCCTCTATCATCTTTCTTGTTCTTAAACATCCATTTGGTTCCAATGGTAGTCTTCCCAGAAGGAAGAGGACAAAGGTTCCAAACTTTCTGTCTTTTGAATTGAAGCAGCTCTTGTTGCATAGCTTCAACCCAACTTCATCCCTTAGAGCTTTATCAACTTTCTTTGGCTCTATCTGGGATAGAAAACAAGAGTGAAGACAAACATTTTCTTCATGGGTTTGTCCTCTTGTCTTTACCCCTGAGACAACATCTCCAATGATGTTTGTGGTAGGGTGAGACTTGTGGATCCTAAGCTGAGGGATCACAACAAGTTATTGAGAAAGATCTAAATTAGAGAAATTTAGATCTGGCATGGATGTTTCTCCCACCACATCAGCACACTTTTCAAGTGGGACTTGATCCAAGCAGTGTGTGACATCATTAATGTTCTCATCAATGGTGTGGTTAGTGGTATCAAGAAATTCTTGATCACTGTCACCACCACCATTGTTGTCTTCCACAGTTGAGGTGTTCTTATCTGGTTGTAGAGCCTCTGAGCTGGAATTTGAAGGCATACCAGATGTATCAGCTGAGTTTGTCATTGTTGTGCTGACAGAAACCTCATTTGTAGAAGTGGTTCCAACTGGAGCTAAAGATGTATGACTTGAGGATCTTCCTAGCTCAAATCTTGGATCAGGATCATCTGTATTTAAATTTTCTATAGATCTGAAACATTCTCACAAGATTTGTTAAAACAGTTGGTAACCAAATCAAGATCAAATAACAATCCGGACCAGAACTAGCAACACAGGGTGTGTGTTCATTGAAAGTCACATTGGCTGACTCCTCAATAATTCTAGTTCTGAGATTGTACACTCTATAAGCCTTAGCTGGGAAGAGTATCCAATAAAGTGTCCATCATCTGATTTCTCAACAAACTGGCAATTTGATCTTTGGTATTCAAGATGGAGCAAGGACATCCAAATGACCTGGGAAAACCAATGAAAGGTTTCCTTTTATGCCAAAGTTCATAAGGAGTCTTGACATGAGTCTTGAATACTAAAACTCTGTTCTGCACATAGCAGGCAGTGTTGACTGCCTCTGCACAGAAGGTGATAGGCAGTTAGAGTCGGACAGCATGGTTCTTGCAACTTCAATCAGTGTCTTGTTTCTCCTCTCAGCCACACCATTTTGTGAGGAGTCCTTGGAGCACTAAATTGTCTTGTAATACTCTTTTCATCATAAAATGTATCAAGGATTTGGTTCTTAAATTTAGTTCCTTGATCACATCTTATGACTTTGACCTTGTGATCAGACTGATTCTCAATCTTTAAGATGAAAGTCTTCAAAATCTCAGGAGTCTCATCCTTAGTTTTAAGGAAGAAGACCCAAGTGAATCTTGTAAAGTCATCTATGATCACTAGACAGTATAAGGTCCTTCCTAAACTCATTACACTGGGGGGCCAAAGAGATCCATATGTAATAAGTGTAGGGGTGTAGTGATGGAGTTCTTTTCCTTAGGCTTGTGAGATACCTTATGTTGCTTCCCTTTCAGGCATGCAACACAATGGTCATCACTTGTAAACTCTTTCTTGGCATTCCAGTTACCAAATCATGCTTAATTAATTTATTCATATTCTAAAAGTTTACATGGCACATTCTTTATACCATAGGAAAGACTCATCACTATTGGCTTTAGACAGAAAGCATGAAACTTCTCTAGAGGGAGAGGTTTCTTGCAAATCCATCTTGTACATGTTTTCTTTCCTGGGGGCTCAAAGCAGGATATGCTCATGAGGAATGACTACACCAAGCTTAAGAACAATGCACTCATACTCAGTAAAGAGCATGTTATGACTCTGATCACAAAATTGAGATACACTCAGATAATTGTACCCAAGCTCCTTAACAAATTTTACCTTTTCTATGCTGAGCTTACCATTTGTGACCTTGCCCCTTCCAGAAATGTAACCACCTTCATCTCCTACAAAAGCAACTGGTCCTCCATCAATCCTTTCAAAGTTCTGGAGTAGTGACCTATTGCCTGTCATGTGCCAGGAACATCCACTGTCTATGATCCAAACATTTTTTTCTATCTTCAGCTATCCCTGCACAAAGAGAATGATTAGTTACATTTGGAAACCCAAGCCTTGTTGTCTTGGGCTCATTTGCAGAAGGTAATTCAACAGTAATAGATCCTATGGTTGTTTTAAGAGGATCTTGAGCTGTTGTTGATGGAGAATTCTCAGTCACTTGGTCTTTCTTAGACATCCACACCACCTTTGGAGTCTTGGACTTGACCTTCAAAACTTCAGAAGCTTTTGGAACTTCGGAAGTTTTGATGACTGAACCTTCGGAAGAATTTGCAAACACTGCAGCAGACTTCAGTGCTCGGAAGAACTCCTTTCTTTCGAGACCAAATTTTCTTCCGAAGGGAATTTTCCACTTCCCTTCTTGTTAGATTTTGAGCTTCGAAGGAAACAGGTTTTCCTTCCGAAGCTTGAATCTTCTTCAAACTCTTTGAAGTCTTTGTTTTGGTCATATGTACAGTACCTTTAGGATTGAAGGGACAATCCTTGGCAATGTGAGTGGTACTTTCACACATAACATAATTCATCTTCTTCTTTACAAGAGCCTTTTCCTTGGAATAGGACTGTCTTTGGTCACATCCCTTCTCCACCTTCATCTTTGCAAATGATGAGACAGTCCTCTTGAGCTGAGGACTGTGCTTGGAGTTTGATGGTCCAGGCTATGCAGCAGTGGTACACAGCAGATCAGTCTTCTTCTTGCTGCTGAGATGAGTTGAACAAGAACCAAACTCTTAGCAGAAGAGTTTTGGTTGATGTCTTCAGTCCCTATCACTTTAAAACCTACAAAGATAAAAACTTGTTTCTGCTTAGAGTCAAAAGTAGTCTTGATCTCTTGAGCCTTCCTTGCCTTTCTTTTGCTCTTTCTGATCAAGTTATTTCTTATGGACTTGGTCATCACAGTCTTCTTTTTCTCCTCAGAAGGATAGTGGCCCTTCTTGGAATCCTCCTCTTCACTTTTTTTAGAGGGATTGTTCACTATTTCTTCTTCATCCTCTTCACTCATGGGATCTATGAGAGGAAGCTCATTTTCACAAGTTCCACACCTAGGAGATCTTACTGACAAGATTGTGTGTGGAGGAGCTATCTCATTGGATCCCAGTCCCTGCCTGTTTTGATAGCACACTTTATTGTGCAGGGATAAGGATATCATGTTCTTGAAGGTCTCTTCTTCAAGAACACTTTTTTATGCCCTGGCTTTGCTGATCACAAGCTCAGCCTGGCACTCAGTTAACTTGGTTATGAGATCTTTGATTTGAGTCCTAAAATCTGTGTGTTCATGTTTTAGAACTGAAATGGTTTTCTCTAAGTCCTCTATTTTCTGCTTATAATCATTTTTAGACTTTCTAAAATCAAATTTTAAAATGTTTAAGGACTCAAGGTCAGATCTCAGTTCCAAGTTGTAGGACCTGTACCTGTTAACTTTAGCAATGCATTCAGGAGTACAAAGATGTTCTAATACCTTGGCTTCATCATGATCAACCATTAGTGCTTGGTTTGGAGAAGCATCTTCCACCTTAAAGCTCCAGTCAAAGCCTCCTTCTTCAATAGCAACAACAGCTTGCTGCTTTGACTTCTCATTCTAGAGAGCTTTGTCAATGTAGTTTGGTCTGGATTGTGTTTGGCCACCATTTGTTCTAGGTGCCTTACACTCTCTGGAAAAGTGGCCCATCAAGTTACAGTTGTAACACTTGAGTTTGCCTTTGTCCAGTCCAAACTTTCCACTGGTTGCATTGCTTGGAAACTTCCTTCCAGTTCTCTTGTAGAACTTCTTGGCTCTATGAGTGAGAAGAGCCATCTGCTGGACTATTTCCATATATTCCAGATCATCTGGATGGATATAGTCCAGGTCTTCAAGAGTGAAAAGAGAGTTGCCACAGCTTCATCAAAAGACACAAAGCTTGAGAAGAGCTTGTCTCTTGGAATGAGCTTCCTTGAGTGTAGTTCTCCTTTGGTGTCTCTAGGAAGGTGATGAAAGGACCCTTTGGTGAATTGTCAGGGTAGCATAAGAGATGATGTTTGTGTTCTATGCTATCCCTTTCAACCACATGTAGGGATGAACCCATTTGATTGTTGAGTTGCTAGATGAACCTTGCATGTTCATCTCCATCTGGTAGCCACTGAAATCCCATATAACTTGTCAGAGTAAGAGTTTGAGATTTTCAGTTATCTTGATCACCACACAGGAGTATGTCCATTGCCTAGGAAGTGAAGACATGAACTTCTTACAATGTCTCTGTTTTCAAAACAAAACTCCTTCATCCACTAGGGTATCTGTGACATCCGGTAAATTTCCGTTACCAAGCTCGTTAGTTCGTTAAGTCTTGTATACACGTGTCATGAGCACCACTAGTTTTCGTTTAACGTTGGTGACCTAATACTAATGAAAATGTTAATTTGTTGTGAATCTAAGTGATTATGTGAATATTGGGTTATGTTTATGTTGTAACACATTATAAACGGTTAATTAAAGAATTATCGTTGTAAAGCGGAAACGTGTCTATGTATTCGTATGTCTTGTGTTTTTTATAAGATAAGTATATAATGAATTTTATAAGTTTATATCTTTATGTTATGAAGGTTAAAAACACTTTACAAGAGGTTAAAGTCTAGTTTTTATAAAATACCAAAACACAGGGGTTTAAAGGGTAAATATGTAAATTAAATATTAATAAAACAAAAAACCCCAAACCCTAATGCAACCTTCGGCCGCGATAAGGTTCCTATCCCTCTCCATCTTCGAAAATCAGCCTAGAACAAGCAAATTCGTGTGGTTTTGGTTCGATTACAAGACATATAAACACTTAGGAAGCATCGATTTCAAGCAATTGCAAGTTTAAAGGTTAGATTTTTCATGTTTTGTGATGTTCTTCATTATGGCCGAACCCTAGATTCGAAATTGATCCTTATTGGGTCGAATTGGATGTTGTTTGATGATGTTAACATGTTAGTTAGATTGTATACAGTTAGTTAAGTCGATTATGCAAGAATTCTATGTTTTAGTGGATTGATCATGAACTTTGGTTATGAAGCAAACCCTAATTCGAAATTGTTGTGATTATGCATGATGGATGATTGTTTGATGAATGTTTGATGTAATAGGTGTATGAATGTTAGAATACATTGTTTATGCAAGAAAGTTGGGATTTTGATGCATTGTTCATAGGTTACTAAGAATAGTAACTTTATTTGGCATGTAGTAGTGATCTAGTCATGGATTGATGTTATGGATGAGTTCATGATGATGATTAGATGCTAGATTGTTGTTATGAATGCTAGAAATCTTTATTGATGATGTTGATCATAGCTTGCCAAAAGTAGAAACTTTTGTTTATGAAGATTGTTAGATTGGATGTTTAAGTGTTGTTGATCATGTATAGATGTTGTATGAGCTTGAATTGGTATATTATTGATGAATTCATGTATGCTTGGGGTGTTGATAGATTTTGGGATATTCTTTCCCAAAAGGGAAACTTTATTTGTGTAAACGTTGAAGTATGATGTTATGACCATGTCTGGGATGTTAGGAGCCTGCTATTATGTTCAAGGATAGATTCTAGTGTGATAGAACGTGTTAATTAGTTGTATGGCATGCTTGGATAATCATGTGTGATATTTGGAATTGGTAATCATGTATGGTTTGGATGTTGTGTAGTAGTAGGACATCATGTTTGGGTCTGGTAATTGATTGTTGTGATGTTGTGATGCAATGCATATGCTTAAAGAATTTGGTTATGATCATTATACACGCGCTGTGCGGATCTGGGGGGCCCCCTACTTAGAGGATTGGCAGGGTTTAGGATGTGAAGTCATGAGTGGCTTCACATGACATGTGAAGAATGGTTGTTGAACTTGTGTGACATGTTAGTTGTATTAAAACTAGTGGATATGTTAATGTTCTAGATTCGCATGACTTGTATAGTACTTGATTGTATGATGATCTAAGTGATACACCTGGTTGATATAGCATATGTATGATACTATTTGAATGTTAATCATGTATGTGTATGTGCTCATTGGCTTTATTTGAATTATAACTCAAATGTCACAAAGGGTCAAACGGGTCAACTAGGTCAAACGTGTCTATTGTTTGGAAGCTTGAGTCTTTGATTTTTGTATGATTAGGGTTTCACATGTCTTTTATTTACACGTACTTATGTACTCACATGATCTAGATAACCTGGAAGGTTGGCTATCCTCTCGTTTCTCAAAATAAACCCTAAGTACCTTTGCATACATCAGGTGAGTTCATGCCCCACTCTTTACTTAATCTCTTTTGGGGGAGATAGCATACCGGTATTATACGAACGCTTTTATTATTTAAGTTGTGTATAATATTAATATAGTGCTGTTTACCATGGGAAAAGTCCTCACACTTTGAATTGTAAATATTAATAGCGGGGAAACTTGGGTAGTACTACTGGGTCTCGAGCCCCACCTGTGTGACTCGAGGTCAACCGGGTGCAATTTGTCCCTATGAACATTGTCAGACATGGTAAGTCGTGACCGGAGGAGGCAACAACTATCACAGTCAGCTTCAATTGCAAAATCACTATGTATTAATATTTACTGATAATAGACTAGCTATCTATTACCATACACTGCTTATATTTATCGCAACTGTTTACATGTTTATTGAACTCAAACTCTTGAACTCACCAACCTATGTGTTGACATTTAGTATGCTTTTCTCAGGTCCTTAACTTGCTTGCCATAGGAGCACTGCACGGTTCACTGCATTTTAAGACACTTTGCTTCAAGACAAGGACATTTTAACAATTATAGTTTACTCTTTGGTTGGCATTGTTGCCATAAGTTATACTTTATTGACTTGGGTTGTTTTCAAAACGCTTCCGCATTGTTTAAAGTTGGTATTTTGGTTTATTATGTTTAAATTATGGCATTTAGAGTCGTTCTGAGTAACTATTGACTGTGATCCTGGTTGTTCACCGCCTCGCGGTTAAAACTCCACAAGTGGATTTTGAGGGTGTGACAGATTGTATCAGAGCCATGGTTATAGGGAACTAGGTTGTATATACATAGACTATAACCGCCAACAGTTAATAGTTACCTGTGCCTTACTCCCATTTACTGTATACTCATGCGGCATACACGTCACACTCTCTGCAGCATGGCATCGTCTTCAAGAGCTCCGGGTAAAACGACCGGAATCACCTACACGATCTGAATCCCAACTCCGCATGTACCTGATGATGGATTTGATGGCCCAGACGGCTTATCCCGAGAGGAGATTGACTGGGATCAACCATTCGCATTGATGAAGCTGCGACCCTCCGCAAGACTGGCGTTCTTATCTAGATTTGTTGACCACATCATGTTTAGGGAGCGCGTACCTGTCCTAAAGCCAAGGAATAGGACACATGCCAATCAACCCATGTTTTCACTCCCACGAACGGCGCAGTCCAACGAGCATTGATTGCTGCAAAATGGCTGCATTGGATACTGAACAGCATCGTGTTGAGACGACTCACGGGTGATGTCTGTACACTACAACAAGAGGTGTACAACCTGAGACATCAATTGGACAAACTCAAGGAAGAACACGGGAAGACGCTGAACGGTTGTCACCATATGAAAGATGGTGTTATGGCACTCCAAGACGCGTGACTGCTCGTGAACAGCGGGCCAAGACCATAGCCGATAATAGGATTGCCATTCTAGAAGCTCAACTAGCAGCACTCCAGATAGCTATAGCTCCTGCTCTTGCCGCAGACTTGAGGATGAGGAGGAACCCGAGGAGGGACCCGAGGAAGAGGAACCGGAGGAGATGGAGGATGATAGTGATGGGGTCAGACATTGTCGATTGACTTCTTTATATGACTTAGACTACGTAGTGTTTCTTTTGAAACCTATGTGGGAAGGGTTGTTTCCCACCCGAACGACAAAACTTCAATTTGACATTGCTAAATACATTGTGACTTATTGCAATTTATTGCTTGGTTATTATTTTTGTTATAATGTTGTGGTTGTGATGATACGTTATTCTTTCATTTACTTTTTACTACGCTTCAATGAGTTAAATGTGTATGATGTTACTCATTATTGTATTGTGAATATAAGTGAAAAGAATGACGCTCGTGGACGTGGAAGTGGACGTGGACGTGGTCGTGGACGCGGACGTGGACGTGGCACTGGAGAAAAGGGTGGTGGTGCTCTTAACATGACTCCCGCGGAATTGGCTGCTCTAATTAATGAGCATGTTCAGGCGTCAGTGGCTGCTGCCACGCGGGTCAACCGGCAGGTAAACAATGACAGAAAAAAACAAATCTGGATATCCTTTATAATGTAGGGATGTTTGATTAATGGTGTGTTGTGTTAAAACAGGACCACCGTGTGTACATACAAGTCCTTCATGGACTGTAAACCACACACCTACAGCGGTACAGAGGGTGCTGTAGGGCTTGTACGCTGGTTTGAGAAGACTGAGTCCGTTTCTCCAAATGTAATGCCATCGCCGTGGATCAAGTAAAGTATGCCACCGGGACTTTGGAGGGTGCAGCTCTGTCTTGGTGGAACGCGCAAGTCCAGATGCTGGACAAGCGATGGCAAATGGACTCCCCTGGAATGAGTTCAAGGATATGATGATCGAGGAGTACTGTCCTCGAAACGAGGTGCAAAAGTTGGAGATGGAATTCTGGCAGCTTAAGATGAAGGGTTCAGAAATTGAGGCTTACACGACCCGTACTCATGAGCTGGCCACATTGTGTCCAGGAATGGTTAAGAGCACATAAGAGAATCGAGCACTACATACGAGGGTTGGTGCCTGAAATCCAAAGTATGGTAACAGCTTTAACCGACTACGATTCAGCAGGCCATCCAAATTGCTCATAGACTTACTGATCAGGCGGGTAGAGCAAGGGCGGTTACCCAACAAACGGGGCGCTGTGGTGAGCGTGCCCGACAAAAAAAGGAAGTGGGATGCTCCTAGCAACAGCAATAACAAATCATCATCATCATCGTCTGGCGGTCAACAACAATCCCAACAGCCAGCAACAGCCAGTCCAGCCAGCAGCAGGGCGGTTCGATAATAACCGCAATTTCAACCAAACTGCCCCAAATAACAAGGACTAGCGTTACGGCGGCAGACATCCCAAATGCCCACGGGGTAACTACCACATGTGGGACGGTGTGATAACTTCAAGTGTCAACGTTGTGGAAAGATTGGACACGCTGCGAAGGATTGCCGTGGTGAACTAATGAAAAGGCCACAAACAATCTCAAGAAACCCCAAGGTTGTTTTGAGTGTGGGAAAGAAGGGCATTACAAACGAAACTGCCCCAACTAAGAAGGAACGGAAATGGCAACAAAACACACAACAACAACACCACAATCATGGAACAAAACAACAATGCAATAATAACAACAATGGTGGAAATGGCACTGGAAATGGCCGGCATAGAGATGGAGCCAAAAGGGAGAGCTTCTTCATTGGCTCAGGTGAGGCTCTAAATGATACACAAACTGTTACTGGTAGATTCCCTGTTAATGGTTTTTGCTACGGTACTATTGATACTGGAGCGCGATAGGAGTTGTGTCCATTAAAATTCTGTAGTCTTTTAAGTGATATACCCTCTGCTTTAGAATCTAAGTACACTGTGGAATTAGCCGACGGTAAACAAATCCGTGTAAAGCATATCCTAAAGACTGTAGGATAGAACTTGCTGGTCATACTTACGCATAGATCTCATGCCTGTTACGCTGGGGAGTTTTGATGTTGTGATAGGCATGGATTGGCTCTCTAGCCAGCAAGCGGAAGTCGTATGTCACGAGAAGTTATACGGATCCGGTTGGCGATCAAATCTTACCGTCAAAGGTGATAGGAGTGGTGCTGTGATAGGCATCACCTCGTATATGAAAGCTCAAAAGTTGTTACGGAAGGGCCGCGTGGTATTCCTAGCACTTGTAACCAATAAGCAAAAGGAAGAAAAGAGAATGGAGGATATTCCCGTAGTACGCGACTTTCCGGAGGGTTCCCAGAAGATCTTCCTGGATTACCACCGCACCGCCAAGTGAATTCCAGATTGAGTTGACTCCCGGCGCAGCTCCGATTGCTAGAGCACCTTATCGATTAGCACCAACGAACTACAGGAGTTGTCATCACAACTTCAGGAGCTTTTGGATAAGGGTTTTATTCGACCTAGTACATCACCTGGGGAGCTCCTGTACTCTTTGTTAAGAAGAAGGATGGCACATTCGATGTGCATCGATTATCGAGAGTTAAAAAAAGTAACAGTCAAGAACCGATCCCTTTACCTCGTATCGACGACTTGTTCGATCCACTTCAAGGATCAAGCTATTACTCGAAGATTGACTTGAGATCTGTTATAATCAACTCAGAGTTCAGAAGAAAGACATGTCCCAAGACGCATTTCGTACTCGTTATGGTCATTATGAGTTCTTGGTCATGCTTTTGGGTTGACTAATGCACCTGCTGTGTTCATGGACCTCATGAACCGCGTGTGCAAACCTTATCTTGATCAGTTTGTCATTGTGTTCATCGATGATATACTGATATACTCTAGGACCAAGGAGGAGCATGAAGAGCACTTACGAATGATTTGGAACTATTGAAAAATGAGCAACTGTATGCTAAATTCTCAAAGTGTGACTTTTGGATAGAGAGGTACAATTCCTAGGTCATATTGTTAATGAGAAAGGAATACACGTTGATCCTGCCAAAATTGAGGCGATAAAGAATTGGACTACACCCAAAACACCAAGCGAGATAAGGCAATTTCTTGGGTTAGCAGGATATTACCGCCGATTCATAGAAGGATTTTCTAAGATCGCACAACCTCTCACAGCCTTGACTCACAAAGGAACGACATACAAATGGGCTGAGAGTCAAGAATCACTTTCCAATTATTAAAACAAAAACTCGGTACTGCCCCGATATTAGCATTACCGAGGGAACAGATGACTTTGTGGTGTATTGCGATGCATCCATTCAAGGATTGGGTTGCGTCTTAATGCAACGAGACAAGGTGATAGCTTACGCCTCGAGACAACTAAAAGTTCATGAGAAGAACTATACTACCCATGACTTAGAATTGGGCGCAGTAGTTTTTGCCTTAAAGATCTGGAGACATTATTTGTACGGTACCAAGTGCACAATCTACACCGATCACAAGAGTCTTCAACATATCTTGAGCAAAAAGAGTTGAATATGAGGCAGCGACGTTGGGTGGAACTACTAAATGATTAGATTGCGCAATTAAGTATCATCCGGGAAGGCGAACGTAGTTGCCGATGCTTTAAGCAGGAAGGAAACAGCTAAACCCCGACGGGTGCGAGCTTTACAGCTTACTATCAGTACCCAACTGCCGAAACAAGTTAAGGAGGCACAAATAGAAGCTTTAAAGGTGGAAAATATTGGTTCTGAATTGTTAAGGGGAATGGATAAGCAGCTAGTGATGAAAGATGATGGAATTCGGTATTTCATGGATAGACTTTGGGTGCCTGTTCATGGAAATCTGAGAGATTTAGTTATGAGCGAGGCACACAAATCTAAGTATTCTATACATCCTGGATCCGACAAGATGTATCATGACCTAAAGGCTCACTATTGGTGGCCTAACATGAAACGGATGTAGCTACGTACGTGAGCAAGTGTTTGACCTGCTCGAAGTGAAAGTGGAATATCAAAAACCATCCGGACTATTACAACAACCCGAGATTCCAATGTGGAAATGGGAACAAATCTCCATGGATTTATTACTAAGCTACCCCGGACTAGTACTGGTTGTGACACGATATGGGTTATTGTGGATCGATTGACAAAGTCTGCTCATTTCCTTGCAATAAAGGAAACCGACAAGATGGAGAAGTTAACTCCCTGTACCTCAAGGAGATCGTTTCGAGACATGGGGTACCGATCTCAATTATCTCCGACCGTGACGCTCGTTTCACGTCACATTTCTGGAAATCATTGCAGAAATCCTTGGGTACACGTTTGGATATGAGTACTGCATATCATCCACAGACGGATGGTCAGAGTGAGCGTACTATACAGACGTTGGAGGATATGCTACGTGCTTGTGTGATTGACTTCGTGAATAACTGGGAAATTCACCTGCCATTGGTGGAATTCTCTTATAACAACAGTTATCACACTAGTATACAGGCAGCACCTTTCGAGGCGTTGTATGGGAGAAAATGTCAATCACCGGTTTGCTGGGCAGAAATTGGTGATAGTCAGATACAGGTCCCGAGTTAATTCATGAGACGACTGAGAAAATTATACAGATACGGAACCGTATGGCTGCAGCGCGAGACAGGCAAAAGAGTTATGCTGACAAGAGACGAAACCTTTAGAGTTTCAGGTTGGTGACAAGGTTTTGTTGAAAGTCTCACCATGGAAGGCGTAGTTCGGTTTGGTAAACGAGGGAAACTAAATCCGAGGTACGTTGGACCATTTGAGATAGTGGAAAGAGTAGGTCCAGTAGCCTATCGATTAGCCTTACCTGATTCGCTAAGCGGAATTCATGATGTATTTCACGTGTCAACTTGAAGAAGTGCATAACTGATCAAACGACGGTCGTACCACTAGAAGAAATTCAGGTGGATGAACAATTGCGTTTTATTGAGGAACTAGTGGAGGTGATGGACCGTGAGGTGAAAACACTTAAGCAGAGCAAGATACCTATTGTTAAAATCCGTTGGAATTCGCGACATGGACCGGAATTCACATGGGAACGGGAAGATCAAATGAAGCTTAAGTACCCTCAACTATTCGAAGGAACGATGCCAGCAGACGAAGGTATTGATTTAAATTTCGGGACGAAAATTCTTTCAACATGGGAATGATGTGACAACTCATCCAAAACTCACACGATTTCGATTTCTGTGTGCCAATGCAGTAGACCAGTGATGGAAACCAGTGATGGAACACTCTCACCATGTAACGCAATTTTCGGGACGAAAATTCTTTCAACATGGGGATAATGTGACATCCGGTAAATTTCCGTTACCAAGCTCCGTTAGTTCCATTAAGTCTTGTATACACGTGTCGTGAGCACACACTAGTTGTCGTTTAATGTTGGTGACCTAATACTAATGAATAATGTTAATTTGTTGTGAATCTAAGTGATTATGTGATATTGGGTTATGTTTATGTGTTTACACATTTATAAACGGTTAATTAAAGAATTTATCGCGTAACGCGGAAACGTGTCTATTTATTCGTATGTCTTGTGTTTTTATAAAGATAAGATATATAATGATTTTATAAGTTTATATCTTTATGTTATGAAGTTAAAAACACTTTACAAAGAGTTTAAAGTCTAGTTTTTATAAAATACCAAAACACAAGGGTTTAAAGGGTAAATATGTAAATTAAATATTAATAAAACAAAACCCCAAACCCTAATGCAACCTTCGGCCGCGATCAAGGTTCCTATCCCTCTCCATATTCAAAAATCAGCCTAGAACAAGCAAATTCGTGGGTTTTTGGTTCGATTACAAGACATATAACACTTAGGAAGCATCGATTTCAAGCAATTGCAAGTTTAAAGGTTAGATTTTTCATGTTTTGTGATGTTCTTCATTATGGCCGAACCCTAGATTCGAAATTGATCCTTATTGGGTCGAATTGGATGTTGTTTGATGATGTTAACATGTTAGTTAGATTGTATACATGTTAGTTAACGTCGATTATGCAAGAATTCTATGTTTTAGTGGATTGATCATGAACTTTGGTTTGAAGCAAACCCTAATTCAAAATTGTTGTGATTATGCATGATGGATGATTGTTTGATGAATGTTTGATGATTAATAGGTTGTATGAATGTTAGAATACATTGTTATGCAAGAAAGTTGGGATTTTGATGCATTGTTCATAGGTTACTAAGAATAGTAACTTTATTTGGCATGTAGTAGTGATCTAGTCATGGATTGATGTTATGGATGAGTTCATGATGATGTTAGATGCTAGATTGTTGTTATGAATGCTAGAAATCTTTAATTTGATGATGTTGATCATAGCTTGCCAAAAGTAGAAACTTTTGTTTATGAAGATTGTTAGATTGGGATGTTTAAGTGTTGTTGATCATGTCTAGATGTTTGTATGAGCTTGAATTGGTATATTATTGATGAATTCATGTATGCTTTGGATGTTTGATAGATTTTGGATATTCTTTCCCAAAAGGGAAACTTTATTTGTGTAAACGTTGAAGTATGATGTTATGACCATGTCTGGGATGTTAGGAGCCTGCTATTATGTTCAAGGATAGATTCTAGTGTGATAGAACGTGTTAAATTAGTTGTATGGCATGCTTGGATAATCATGTGTGATATTTGGAATTGGTAATCATGTATGGTTTGGATGTTGTGTAGTAGTAGGACATCATGTTTGGGTCTGGTAATGATTGTTGTGATGTTGTGAATGCAATGCATATGCTTAAAGAATTTGGTTATGATCATTATACACGTGCGGATCTGAGGCCCCTACTTAGTAGGATTGGCAGGGTTTAGGATGTGAAGTCGTGAGTGGCTTTACATGGCATGTGATGAATGGTTGAACCTTGTGTGACATGTTAGTTGTATTAAAACTAGTGGATATGTTAATGTTCTAGATTCGCATGACTTGTATAGTACTTGATTGTATGATGATCTAAGTGATACACCTGGTTGATATAGCATATGTATGATACTATTTGAATGTTAATCATGTATGTTGTATGTGCTCATTGGCTTTATTTGAATTATAACTCATAATGTCACCAAACGGTCAAACGGTCAACTAGGTCAAACGTGTCTATTTGTCTGGAAGCTTAAGTCTTTGATTTTGGTATGATTAGGTTTCACATGTCTTTTATTTACACGTACTTATGTACTCACATGATCTAGGTAACCTGTGAAGGTTGGCTATCCTCTCGTTTCTCAAAATAAACCCTAAGTACCTTTGCATACATCAGGTGAGTTCATGCCCCACTCTTTACTTAATCTCTTTTGGGGGAGATAGCATACTGGTATTTATACGAACGCTTTTATTATTTAAGTTGTGTATAATATTAATATAGTGTTGTTTACCATGGGAAAAGTCCTCACACTTTGAATTGTTAATATTTAATAGCGGGGAAACTTGGGTAGTACTACTGGGTCTGACGAGCCCCACCTGTGTGACTCGAGGTCAACCGGTGCAATTTGTCCTATTGAACATTGTCACGACATGGTAAGTCGTGACAGGAGGCAACAACTATCACAGTCAGCTTCAATTGCAAAATCACTATGTATTAATATTTACTGATAATAGACTAGCTATCTATTACCATACACTGCTTATATTTATCGCAACTGTTTACATGTTTATTGAACTCAAACTCTTGAACTCACCAACCTATATGTTGACATTTTAGTATGCTTTTCTCAGGTCCTTAACTTGCTTGCCATAGGAGCACTGCACGGTTCACTGCATTTTAAGACACTTTGCTTCAAGACAAGTTGACATTTTAACAATTATAGTTTACTCTTTGGTTCGGCACTTGTTTTGCCATAAGTATACTTTATTGACTTGGGTTGTTTTCAAAAACGCTTCCGCGTTGTTTAAAGTTGGTATTTTGGTTAGTTATGTTTAAATTATGGCATTTAGAGTCGTTCTGAGTAACTATTGACTGTGATCCTGGTTTGTTCACACGCCTCGCGGTAAAACTCCGCAAGTGGATTTTGAGGGTGTGACAGTATCCACAATCTCAACATATATGAAATACTGCTGAGTCATGGTTTCACTTGTTTTGAAGGTGAGGTTTTCAAACTGCTGCTTTAGGAGATCCTTCTTGTTCTCCTTGGCTTCAGAGGAACCCTCATACATCAGTTTCAATGCATCCCATAGGTGCTTGGCTGTTTTGCACTTCTTGAAACCTTTGTACACAGAGTTTGGAAGGACGGTTTGAAGGGCTGTCATGGCTTTTCTGTCTATCTCTACTCTCTTCCTATCTTCATCAGAGTAGTTAGCCACATCTTTAGGAATCATACCAGCACCAGTAGCAGAAGGGGTGCTGGGTATGAAAGGTCCATTCTCAATAGACTCCCATATTCTTGAATCAAGAGACCTGATGAAACCTTCCATTCTTAAACACCAGGTATCAAACTCATCAAGAGTGATCAGTGGGGACTTGTTCATGGTTCTAGTTTCCATATCAGTTTTGGAAATGGCTGCCATTTGGAAAGTTTAGTATTTGTGTGTGTGAGAGATCTTTAAGATGGTGAGATCTTATATCAAGAGCCTGAAATGCTCTGATACCAAATGCAGGATCGTTGAAGGGGGTAAGTTACAACACAACAACACAAAGAGTAGATTAACTAAACTTTAATCAAACAGTACACTAGATTAACCAAGTTTAGATGCTAAGAACACAAGTAATACAAGAGAGACAGAACACAAAGAACACAAGTGTATGGTTTTCAAGAATGCAGTATATTGCTTTCTCTATGTTCTATTACAAGTGTTACAAAAGCATATTAGAAAGATACAAGAACATGAGATACTTATACTACATCCTACAGCCGGCTATACTTTGAAAGCCAGCTGGATACAATTGACTAGACACAAACAAAACCAATATAGAGTCAAAAGGCAGATTGCCTTTTGACTTGTGACTATGACATCCCATAGCTCATATCCTTATCTATTACAAAAAAAGAAAAAGTACATAAAGTAGAAAGTTACAAACTCAAGACCTCAATGTACAGTTACCAAAAGCATGGACCTTTTCACCAACTCATGTAAGTTGGTGACTTACAGAGGTGCAGCGGAAAGGTGTCCAGCTTTATGGAACAGTGAATCAGATAAAGCATGTTACTAAAAGTCTTCGGAAGAAATCTATCTTCATGAGTTGAAGCTTCGGAAGACTTTGTCTCTAAGGCTTCGG
The DNA here is from genome assembly GCA_025506515.1 of Flaveria trinervia. Lineage (NCBI taxonomy): Eukaryota > Viridiplantae > Streptophyta > Magnoliopsida > Asterales > Asteraceae > Flaveria > Flaveria trinervia. The sequence continues at coordinate 80,290,865 of CM046452.1, read as the reverse complement.
AAGACTTCATGTTTGGCTTCGGAAGACTTCATGTTGGCTTCGGAAGATATTGTTCTTGGTTTCGTAAGATTTCACACTTAGAGTGATTTTTTGTTTCATGTGTGAAACTTCCTAAGCTTCTTCTTTAATGCACTTGTGCAGCATGCAGGAAAGACTTAAGATGTTTAGGTTGCATCAGCATCTTCATTAATCTGTACAGGTATTTTTAGAAAGTAAATTTTTATATAAACCAAAATATAATTAAAGTTGGGAGATATAATAAAGATTTTTAAAATAATGATATTTTTTAAAAGGTTTGTTTTCAAACAAAATTTTAATTTAATCTTTTTTGGAGAAAACAAACAAACTTTGAAAACAAAAGTTTAAAAAGTTGATGCAATTGTTTTATTTCGTATAGTATTTACTTATATATAATTTCAATAAGATCTTATCTTAACATATCATTTTATAAATAAATTTGTATTATATTTAATATTTTTATAATTCAATATGTGTCAAACACAATTTTACGATTGTTAGTAATAGTAATTAATATAATTATTTAACAGGAGAGAGAACGATAAAAATTTTATTATGAGGAATGTGGTTTAGCCACATGCCCCCTTTGGTTCTTTTTAATGAGTTAATTACATAAATAGTCTATGTGATTTATTTAAAATAACATGTTTGTGTACTAATAAAAAAATAACAGGTTTGGATACTTACTTTTAACACTAACATACGCTAGAATTTCTGTTTAATTCAATTACATTTTAGTCTTTTCATATTATAGGACTGTTTATCGATTGACAAAGTCTGCTCACTTCCTTGCAATTAAGGAAACTGATAAGATGGAGAAATTAACTCGACTGTACCTCAAAGAGATCGTTTCGAGACATGGTGTACCGATCTCAATTATTTCCGATCGTGACGCTCGTTTCACGTCACATTTCTGGCAATCATTGCAGAAATCCTTGGGTACACGGTTGGATATGAGTACTGCATATCATCCACAGACGGATGGCCAGAGTGAGCGTACCATACAGACGTTGGAAGATATGCTACGAGCTTGTGTGATTGACTTCGGGAATAACTGGAAAATTCACCTACCATTGGTGGAGTTTTCTTATAACAACAGTTATCATACTAGTATACAGGCAGCACCTTTCGAGGCGCTGTATGGGTGGAAATGTCGATCACCAGTTTGTTGGGCAGAAATTGGTGATAGTCAGATAACAGGTCCCGAGTTAATTCATGAGACAACTGAGAAGATTGTACAAATACGGAACCGTATGGCTGCAGCGCGAGACAGACAAAAGAGTTATGCTGACAAGAGACGGAAACCTTTAGAGTTTCAGGTTGGTGACAAGGTTTTGTTGAAAGTCTCACCATGGAAAGGCGTAGTTTGGTTTGGCAAACGAGGGAAACTAAATCCGAGGTATGTTGGACCATTTGAAATAGTGGAAAGAATAGGTCCAGTAGCCTATCGACTAGCCCTACCTGATTCGCTACGTGGAATCCATGATGTATTTCACGTGTCAAACCTGAAGAAGTGCATAACTGATGAAACGATGGTCGTACCACTAGTAGAAATTCAAGTGGATGAACAATTGCGTTTTATTGAAGAACCAGTTGAGGTGATGGACCGTGAGGTGAAAACACTTAAGCAAAGCAAGATACCTATTGTCAAAATCCGTTGGAATTCGCGACGTGGACCGGAATCCACATGGGAACAAGAAGATCAAATGAAGCTTAAGTACCCTCAACTATTCGAAGGGAAGATGCCAGCAGACGAAGGTATTGATTTAAATTTCGGGACGAAATTTCTTTCAACATGGGGATGATGTGACAACTCATCCAAAACTCACTCGATTTTGATTTCTGTGTGCCAATGCAGTAGACCAGTGATGGAACACTCTCACCATGTAACGCAATTTTCGGGACGAAAATTCTTTCAACATGGAGATAATGTGACATCCGGTAAATTTCTGTTACCAAACTCCGTTAGTTCCGTTAAGTCTTGCATACACATGTCGTAAACACACACTAGTTGTCGTTTAACGTTGGTGACCTAATAATAATTAATAATGTTACGTTATTGATAATCTAATTGATTATGTGATTATTGTGTTATGCTTATGTGTTTACACAATTTAAACGTTAACGGTGAATTTTATCGCGTAACGTGAAAACGTGTATATTTAAATTGCCTATCTTGTGAGTTGTGGAAATAATGTAAATATTATTATTGTTGATTAATAATGTTGGTATTATTAAGTTAAAACCTTTCAAAAAGTGTTTAAAAGAATAGTTTTATAAAATATAAAATAAAGGGGGTTAAGTGTAATTACCTAAAACTAAAACTTAACAAAATTAACAAACCCTAATTCCCCCCAAACACCAAAACGGCCGCAACCATCATCCCTCACCCCCTCCAGTTGCGATTTCAACCTAGAACTAGCCTACAAGCCAAGATTTTGATCGATTTCAAGCAATACAACTCGTGGGAATCATCAATTGCAAGCTATAACACGTTTAAAGGTTAGATTTTTCATGTTTTTTTGTGGGTTTTTGTTGGTGGCCGAACCCTAGTTGCGAAATTGGTCTTCATGGGGTCGAATTTGATGTTGTTTGATGATGTTAGTATGTTAGTTGATTGATTACATGTTGTTTAACGTTGATTATGCATGAATTCTATGTTTTTAGTGGATTGATCATGAACTTTGATTATGAAGCAAACCCTAGTTCGAAAATGGCATGATTATGCATGATGGATGATTGTTTGATGAATGTACGATGATTAGTAGGTTGCATGAATGTTAGGATACATTGATTTTGCAAGAAATTGGTGAATTGAAGTTGATGTTCATAGGTTACTATAATAGTAACTTTATTTTCATGTAATGATGATCTAGTGATGGATTGATGTTATTGATTTGTTCATGATGATGATTAGATGCTAGATTGTTGTTATGAATGCTAGAAAACTTTGAATGGATGTTGTTGTTCATAGCTTGCCAAAAGTAGAAACTTTTGTTCATGAAGATTGTTAGATTATGGTGATTAGGTAATGTTGATCATGTCTAGATATTGTTATGAGCTTGGGATGGTATAATTATGATGAATTCATGGATACATTGGGTGGTTGATAGATGTTGGGATGTACTTTCCCAAAAGGGAAACTTTATTTGCATAAAGTCTGAAAAATGATAGCTTGAACATGTTTGGGATGTTAGGAGCATGTTAGTATGATCATGGATAGATTCTAATGTGGTAGAACATGGTAATTTGCTTGTATGTAATTCCAGGGTAATCATGAATGATAGTTGGACATTTATGACCATGTATGATTTGGATGTTGATTAGTAGTAGGGCATCATGTTTGGGATTGGTAATTGATTGTTGTGATGTTGTAGAATGCAATGCATGTGGTTAATGAATATGGTTATGATCATCATACACGCGTGCGAATCTGAGGCCCCTACCTAGTAGGATTGGCAAGGTTTAGGATGTGAAGTCGTGAGTGGCTTCACATGGCATGTGGTGCGTGATTTGATTTTTGTGTGACATGTTAGTTGTGTTATAACTAGTGGATATGCTAATGTTCTAGATTCGCATGACTTGTATGATACTTGGTTGTATGATGATCTAAGTGTTACACCTGGATGACATAGCATACATATGATCTGTTTGAATGTTAACTATGTATGATATATGTGTATGATTACTTGAATGGTTTACAACACATAAAGTCACCAACGGGTCAAACGGGTCAACTAGGTCAAACATGTCTGTTTTGTTTGAAATCTTGAGTCCTTGGTTGTAGTGTACTTAGGGTTTCACATGTTCTTTGATTACACGTACTCATGTACTTATATGATCTAGGTAACCTCTGAAGGTTGTCTGTCTATTCTGTTTGACAAGTCAAACTCTGTGTATCTATACGCATATCAGGTGAGTTCATGCCCTACTTTTATTTAATCTCTTTTGGGGGAGATAACATACTGGTAAATCCCGAACGCTTTATATATTCAAGTTGTGTACAATATTATATAGTGTGATATCATGGAAAAGTCCGCACACTTTCGAATTGTTAATATTGAATAGCGGGGAAATTTGGGTAGTACTACTGGGTCTGACGAGCCCCACCTGTGTGACTCGAGGTCAACCGGGTGCAAGTTGTCCTAATAAACTTTGTCACGACCTGTTAAGTCGTGACAGGAGGCAACAACACAACACAATCAGCTTCAATTGCAAAATCACTATGAAATAATATTTATTGTTAATGGACTAGCTATCTGTTACAATGCGAAATCACTTGTATATCTCTACTATTAAACTGTTTATGTTTGATTATCTCTTGAACTCACCAACCATTGTGTTGACATTTTAGTATGCTATTCTCAGGTCATTAGCTTGCTTGCCATAGGAGCACTGCATGGTTCACTGCATTCTATGACACGGTCTTCAAGACAATTTTATCAATTTAGTGATTAATGATTACTCTTTTGGGTTGGCACATATTTTGCCATAATTATACTTTTATTTCTTTGGGTTGTTTTCAAAACGCTTCCGCACTGTTTAAAGTTTGTACTTTGGTTGATTTTATTTAAATTATGGCATATAGAGTCGTTCCGAGTAACTATTGACTGTGATCCTGGTTTGTTCACACGCCTCGCGGTAAAACTCCGCAAGTGGATTTTGAGGGTGTGACACATTTTTTATCACATGCAAATCACATGTCATTTCCCTTTTTTTTAAATGTTAGTAACTTTTTTTCACGACGTTATTTTTTCAAAAAAAAATCACCATAAAATTCAGTATTTTTTTATCTTTCCAACGCTTACCATATTGATATAATATTTCTAAAAAAATCGTACATCCGTTGTTTACATATGTGTAAGTCTAGTTATACACATGTGTAGTACTGGATTTACACATATGTAAATTCGATATTACACATATGTAAAACGAATTTCGTTAAAAAAACGGGAATTTTTTTATTTTTTTATGAAATAGGGAAAGTTGGGGAACATTTTTGTGTTTTTATTTTTATATTATTTTTTGATTTACAAAATTTTTAAATATGTTTTTGTTAATTACAATTTTGTCATTGAGAATTAGTGGCTGAAATTGGTTCCTAGAGTTCTCACAAAAAAAGCTAGTTCTCATTTAATCCATCCCCTATATATATATATATATATATATATATATATATATACACTACTATATAATACATCTATTTGGATAGAGATGTAATTTTGCCAAAAATACAAGTTTTTAAGTAACATGTACAAATGAGTGCATCACATTTAAGAAGGGTAGAATAGGGATTTGATTAAATTTTTAAGACACTTTAGAGATAATATGGTAAATTTATCCATAAAATTTTATAAAACTTGACATTTTTGCCCTTGTCTCTTTCATGTATTTAATAAATATATTCATATATTATTTAAGTCACTTCATTAAATTTTATTTTATTTATGATAATATAAATTGACATTTAAATTTATATTTACTAATTATATTTTTATAACTAAATAATATTTTAATTAAGTATATTATTTTATTTAAATATTTAAGTATATAACTTATATAGATCTTTATATTTATAATAACTATAATACTAATATTTTTCTAGAGGCATATTATTATAAGTTTAATAATTTTAATATTTATCTATATATCTTTTATAATATAAATGAAAGGAGGATAGAATGATAACTTTACATATGGATTAAAACACACATATGAAAAGTAATATTTAAATTTTAAAATTTTAGTTATTTATTCCCTTATAATAAAGTATAATATATGATTGTTTATAATACAAATGCTAAAACATATATACGTGGTCAAACAAAATCATCATTTACTTTCAGTGTCGTTTATATATTGTGATTTAGCATTAATCGCTCTTCCCATTTCCTTTATTAGTTGTTAAAAACTAAACAACAATCAAAATGGTAATTGTGGTGATAATTTCTCCATAAACTTTCTTCGGTATATGCAAATCACCACCAAAAGCTGATTCCGATGATCATAAAACTCTAACCTACATTCATAAAATAAACCCCCGTAAAATCTAGGTAATAAGTGATTTCCGATCATAAATACCACTCATGTTTTCACTATTCTTGTTGGGATAATATAATGTCTTAAAGACTTTTGAGATAATATAACGCACCGAGCCGATACTGACTATAATCGAATTCCCAAAAAATCATGCAATAACTGTATCGCCGCAACGCGCGGGCATTTCCAACTAGTATATATATATATATATGTATATATATATATATATATATATATATATATATATATAGAATTACATCAGTGAAGAACAATACTTTCACAACCACCACCGCTGCCAGAAACACCACCACCCACCATTGCTTGCCACCACAGTCGGCATCACTAGAGACCATCACTACGCTCTCACCACCATCATCCATCTCCGTCCCCGTTACCTTATCATCATCACCATCAGTGTCACACCCCCGCTAAGAGCGGAAACACGGGGGCGTAACGAGACGGGAATCGTCATAACACATGGTAAGCGATAGAGATGCAATAATAATAATGATGACAAGCGTGTCATGACAACACCCGACAACAAGGGGACTTGTGTCGTGTTTAGTCAGTATTTACGACAACATAGCCATAAGCATAAACATGACACATAAATCATAATACATAGATGATATCATTGTATGCAATTCCCACAACCCGAGAACAAGTTACAAAGTATAACGTTGTTTGAAATAGATACATCAATTGTTTTCAAAATGACAAGTTTGGACCGAAAATGCATCCTAGGGTCTCCACTAAGGCAGCACACCTAGAACCTCAGCTAGCATGATCACCTGAAAAGATATGCTCAAATGGTCAACAAAATTGTTGGTGAGCTCGCAGGTTTAAAGTAAATAAGTAATTGATGCTGTATAAAGTTGTTGCAGAATACCGTGCATACAGTTATAAGTAAGCAAAATCACATGACAAGAGCTTTACAACCAAACCTAATGACGTACACAAAGAATCTTGTCTGAATATATTCACCCAAGGCTCGTACCTGGCTATTGTTGGTACTAACTAGTATACCAACACGAGGGTGGGGGTGTCAACCCAGTAGTACTACCAATACCTAACCGTCGGTTCCACACTGGAATTAAATGGTTGTAAGAAAGAACCACAAAGCAGACTCAAGCATGTATAAGATAAGTACCCACAAAACAGTAGCACGTTGATTCCAAGTATGTAAATTGTATGTATGTTGTATAGCATAGAAAACGGGGAGCATACTTTTCCCCCATGTTTGTAAATGTTTGTAAAGTAGTATAAGCACAAAAAGGGGCCACGAAACTCACATGTTAAGTGGTAAGTATGAAAGATCAAGATTCCCAACAGTTGTATGCAGAGAACAGTCAACACCTATTGACAGTTATTGTTAAGCATTAATGACCTGTATAAAGCGTATAGTAATGTTTGGTCGGTTCGGGTCGTATCATTTCGGTCGTGGGTAGCACACACACACAAGCGGACACACGTATAAGATCTTATGTAGATCCAAGTACTACGAGTAGTTGTCATTGCTTATGACATCCGTGAAATGATCTCGTGGTTATGAAAGATAGCACTTGTTAAGTATTTGGAGTTCCAATTGGATTGTCGATAACTGTAAAATGTTAGGTTGTTTTCAATTGGAATAGTATGTGCATGTTGATAGCATTGACTTTAATCTTTGTGGTCAAGCAATGACACTTTTACTGATGTTGCCTTATCATCATCAGACGTTCAAAGGGAAATTCACACTCAACATCATCAGTCACACAACAGGACCAGACGCTCGACTCAACGCTCCATCCTTACGAATCAACCTTCAATCGTACGAATCAGCTTCATTTGTACGATTGAGTCTTCATTCGCATGGCTGGCATTCAGTCGTACCACACAACAAACATTCGCACGACCAAACCTCCATGCGCACGAATCAACCCTCAATCGTGCGAATTAGCTACTTTCGTGCGATTGAACCTTCATTCGTGCGATTGGACTCCAGTCGTGCGAAACAAGCACAATCGCATACATTCAGTCGGTCACCTGACTCAATCGCACACAATCATTCATACGCATGACTCAATCGCATACACTCATTCGCACGCATGACTCAATCGCATACAAACTCACAGTCGCACGACTCAGTCGCATGACTCAGTCGCACGAATCAGTCGCACGACATGCCTAGTCGCACAACTTAGTCGCACGATTGACTTAGACGCAAGTTCAGTCGCACGGCTCAATCGCCTGACAGACCCAGTCGCCTGAACTGTAGAATCGCGAACCGAGCTGCTCTAAACGCGAGTTTTACACCACAAGGACTTCCAGAAACACTCTACAAACATACACAACATGAAACACAGCAGAAAGACCTCACACGCACCCACACGACCTCATGTGTTCGAGTTGAACCCGAACACCCGAAATCCTAGTTTGGACAGCCGTGAATAAGCAAGGAAAAGGGACAACCAAGGTCGTCTACCTGCTAGAATAGAGTAGACTAGGTCGTAGATGGAGTCTAGACAACAAGAACAAGACCAAGCGGTTGGATTTGGTGCTAGAATGAAGAAAATGTGTGTGTAGGGAGTGAAGAGGTGAAGAAGATGAAGTGAATGAGGAATGTGGCTGGGAATGGGGTTTATATACCCGGTCCAAGTTTGCAAAATTACAAGTCTAGTCCCTGCACTTAACCCTCGAGTTCCCTAAAATTTGTTTCGGTTGATTACGACCTTAAAATGTTCGTTATATCAAGGTTAAAAGCGTGTTTAATGGCATTTGATAGTCTAAAATGGTTTTATTAATGACAATGGTTAAAATTAAAAATGATATATTTGGTGGTAATGGTGATGAAATTTATAAAAGGTTTATGCTTAACACATGTTCTCGGAGGAAGTACAGGCACAAGGGAAAATAAAGCAGACATGATTTCTTAAAGCAAGAGTTCATGAAGAAAAGGAAGAATAATTAAAATATTTCTATGCTTATTTATGTCGTTCGACGGACCTTAAGGTGACGGATGTCACAATCAGCCACCATCATCGCTTGCCACCATAGTTAGCATCACTAGCGGCCATCACTACGCTCTCACCATCATCATCCATCTCCGTCTTAGTTACTCTTATCATCATCACCATCAGCCACGTTAGCAAATTAACCTTCCATTCCCCTGTTAACTTCACCCGACCATCCATCACCATCTGCTAACACCACCACCGTCAAGCCCCGTTGACTTCCCCTTGTTAACTTCCAATTTGAATGTCCAAAGCTCCAAATTAAAGCTCTAACCACATTTAAGTTCACCCACACTATCATGCACACACCAATTTTAGGTAATAATGGTGGCCGATGGTGGTGGTTTAGCCTTTTAGCGATTTTAAGATTTTATGTGGTGGTTTATTATGAACAAAAGTACAAGCGATAATGATAAATGGTGGCGATGGTGGCTAACGGGAATAGATGGTGGTGATGATGGCTGATGGTTTTTTTATTAAGTTATATTTAATTACATCAATGGTCCCTAAATAAAAAAAGAGATATAAAGCTATAAAAGTAATCCCTCAAATGTCATTTTAGTCATTTTGTTTAAATTCAACAGAAAAACAAATGACTGTTAGGTGGTGTTTGTTTTTTACCAAAACCTCTTTCCCACTTCTTCATCTGTGCGCACGTAGACGCGGGAAAAGGTTTCGAGTGCGCAGATTGTTTGTTTTTTAGAAGATGTTTGATTAAAAAACGTTTACTTGAGGTCTGCATGGAGAAGATATGGACCTATGACTTTTAAGATCTTCTAACCTCTTTTCACCTCCCCCATCGGCCGCCCCACCTCCCCCCACCGGCCGCCCCACCTCCCCCCACCGGCCGGACCACCGTGAGACATCCGGTAAATTTCCGTTACCAAACTCCGTTAGTTCCGTTAAGTCTTGCATACACGTGTCGTGAACACACACTAGTTGTCGTTTAACGTTGGTGACCTAATAATAATTAATAATGTTATGTTATTGGTAATCTAATTGATTATGTGATTATTTTGTTATGCTTATGTGTTTACACAATTTAAACGTTAATGGTGAATTTTATCGCGTAACGTGGAAACGCGTGTATTTAAATTGCCTATCTTGTGAGTTGTGGAAATAATGTAAATATTATTATTGTCGATTAATAATGTTGGTATTATTAAGTTAAAACCTTTCAAAAAGTGTTTAAAAGAATAGTTTTTATAAAATATAAAATAAAGGGGGTTAAGTGTAATTACCTAAAACTAAAACTTAACAAAATTAACAAACCCTAATCCCCCAAACCCCAAATCGGCCGCAAACCATCACCTTCACCTCTCCAATTGCGATTTCAACCTAGAACTAACCTTCAAGCCAAGATTTTGATCGATTTCAAGCAATACAACTCGTGGGAATCATCAATTGCAAGCTATAACACGTTTAAAGGTTAGATTTTTCATGTTTTTGTGGGTTCTTGTTGCGGGCCGAACCCTAGTTGTGAAATTGGTCTTCATGGGGTCGAAATTGATGTTGTTTGATGATGTTAATATGTTAGTTGGATTGATTACATGTTGTTTAACGTTGATTATGCATGAATTGTATGTTTTTAGTGGATTGATCATGAACTTTGATTATAAGCAAACCCTAGTTCGAAAGTGGCATGATTATGTGAAGTTGATGATTGTTTGATGAATGTATGATGATTAGTAGGTTGTATGAATGCTAGGTTACATTGATTTTGCAAGAAATTGATGAATTGATGTTGATGTTCATAGCTTACTAATAATAGTAACTTTATTTTGCATGTAATGTTGAATTATTGATGAATTGATGTTATGGATGTGTTCATGATGATGATTAGATGCTAGATTGTTGTTATGAATGCTAGAAATCTTTGAATGGATGTTGCTGTTCATAGCTTGCCAAAACTAGAAACTTTTGTTCATGAAGATTGTTAGATTATGGTGATTAGGTATTGTTGATCATGTCTAGAAATTGTTATGAACTTGAATTGGTATATTAATGATGAATTCATGAATGCATAGGATGTTTAATAGATTTTGGGATGTACTTTCCCAAAAGGGAAACTTTAATTGCATAAAGTCTGAAAAATGATAGTTTGAACATGTTTGGGATGTTAGGAGCATGTTAGTATGATCATGGATGAATTCTAAGGTGGTAGAACATGGTAATTTGGTTGTATGTGATGCTGGGGTAATCATGAATGATATTTAGACATTTATGATCATGTATGATTTGGATGTTGTTTAGTAGTAGGACATCATGTTTAGGACTGGAAATTGATTATTGTGAATGAATATGATTGTGATCATCATACACGCGTGCGAATCTGAGGCCCCTACTTAGTAGGATTGGCAGGGTTTAGGATGTGAAGTCGTGAGTGGCTTCACATGGCATGTGGTGAGTGGTTTGATCTTTGTGTGACATGTTAGTTGTGTGATAACTAGTGGATATGTTAATGTTCTAGATTCGCATGACTGGTATGATACTTGGTTGTATGATGATTTAAGTGATACACCTGGATAATATAGCATACATATGATCTATTTGAATGTTAACTATGTATGATATATGTGAATGATTACTTGAATGGTTTACAACACATAAAGTCACCAACGGGTCAAACGGGTCAACTAGGTCAAACATGTTATTTTGTTTGAAATCTTGAGTCCTTGGTTGTAGTGTACTTAGGGTTTCACATGTTCTTTGATTACACATACTCATGTACTTATATGATCTAGGTAACATCTGAAGGTTGTCTGTCTATTCTGTTTGACAAGTCAAACTCTAAGTATCTATACGCATATCAGGTGAGTTCATGCCTCACTCTTTATTTAATCTCTTTTGGGGGAGATAGCATACTGGTAAATCACAAACACTTTATATATTCAAGTTGTGTATAATATTATATAGTGTTGATATCATGGAAAAGTCCTCACACTTTCGAATTGTTAATATTAAATAGCAGGGAAATTTGGATAGTACTACTGGGTCTGACGAGCCCCACCTGTGTGACTCGAGGTCAACCGGGTGCAAGTTGTCCTAATAAACATTGTCACGACCCGTTAAGTCGTGACAGGAGGCAACAACGCAACACAGTCAGCTTCAATTGTGAAATCACTATGAAATAATATTTGTTGTTAATGGACTAGCTATCTGTTACAATGCACTACTTTTATATTTCTATTATTAAACTGTTTATGTTTGAATATCTCTTGAACTCACCAACCATTGTGTTGACATTTTAGTATGCTATTATCAGTTCATTAGCTTGCTTGCCATAGGAGCACTGCATGGTTCACTTGCATTCTAAGACTCGGTTCTCAAGACATTTTTAATATTTTAATGATTATTGTTACTCTTTTGGGTTGGCACATGTTTTGCCATGGTTATACTTTTATTTCTTTGGGTTGTTTTCAAAATGCTTCCGCACAGTTTAAAGTTTGTACTTTGGTTGATTTTATTTATATTATGGCATATAGGGTCGTTCTGAGTAACTATTGACTGTGATCCTGGTTTGTTCACATGCCTCGCGGTAAAACTCCGCAAGTGGATTTTGAGGGTGTGACACACCGCCGCCCCACCTCCCCCACCGGGCGGACCACCGCCGCCCCACCTCCCCCACCGGGCGGACCACCGCCGCCCCACCAACCCCCACCGGCCGGACCACCGCCGCCCCCACCATCCCCCACCGACCGGACCACCGCCGCCCCCACCATCCCCCACCGGCGGACCACCGCCGCCCCCACCATCCCCCACCGGCCGGACCACCGCCGCCCCCACCATCCCCCACCGGCCGGACCACCGCCGCCCCACCTCCCCCCACCGGTCGGACCATCGCTGCCCCCTCCCTCCACCTGCCCTCGCCTCCCCCCCCCCCCCCCACCTGCTCCGACCCCCCCTCCTACCTCACTCGTCGACCGACCCCCTCCCCACACCTCGCCCGCCGACCGACGTTTTCTTACAGAAAAAACAAACAACACCTTAGTCTTAATATTTTAACTCATTATAAAATTTAAAACACGGTACTCTAATCGGTTACAAAAAAACTTTTTAGTATTTAAATCTGATATTTTTAATAAATTACATAAAGTATTTATATAATTAAATGATATTATCAGAATAAAGTTTTTTTCCAAACACACATAAGAATAATATTTTATTTCTTCATGATAACGAAAACAATACTTCATTCATACGACACCAGCAGGTGAGGTGAGTTCCAGATCTCACAAACAAAAATAATCATCGATAACACATGTAATTTTGCCCAAAAGCATTTCAAATCACCGACGATGAACTCCATAATTTCATTCCTGATTCTTCTTCAAACAATCACCAACACTGTTCATCTCGCCGGAGCTCAATCAGCAGATTTCGGAGTCTACAGGTGCAGAAACAGTAGCAATTTCACCACCACCGCATATCAAAAAACCCTAGAAATCGCCCTTGATTCACTTCCACCAAACGTCGCAAACCACGGCGGTTTCTACCACCACACCGCGGGAAACAACACCGACACACCGGTTAACGCCGCCGCGCTCTGCCGCGGCGATATCGGACCTGAAGCTTGTGAGGATTGTGTGAAGAGCTCGATCCCTTTGCTTCGTCGGAGCTGCCCTAACCAGAAGGAAGCAGCAGCGTGGTACTCGAATTGTATCGTGCGTTATTCCGATCGGAGAATCATCGGAGTCCTTGATAATTGGAGTTTCGGCGAGTTGTATAATACAGCTATGGTTTCCGATATCGGTGAATTTAATGATGCTTTGAGGAATTTGACTGTTAGGTTACAGTCACAGGCTGCCGGAGGAGATTCGTTACGGAAAATGGCGGTCGGAAATGTGACATTTGGGCTGGATTCGTTGACGATTTACGGGATGATGCAATGTACACCTGATTTATCGCGGGATCAGTGTAGTGAATGTTTGAATGATACGGTTACTGAGCTTCATGCTTGTTGTAGTGGTAGAGTAGCAGCACGGGTGTTTTTTCCGAGCTGCTTTGTGAGGTACTCGAATGAACATTTCTACAACGTTCCTCCAGCCATCTCCGGCCCCTTGAACTTACCTTCAGGTACTGATTGCTCTGTTAATTGTCTTGTTACCATTGTTCAAACTTTAAAGGATTCATCTGATCGTTCGAGTTGAAATTTGATTTTTTATGTGAATTGTGAAATGATTTTGTTGGAAATTAGAGATGAACAATACACAATACAAAAGAAGGTTAATAACACTTATATTCATAATCTTGAGAAATCCCTTTAGAACATTGATTTTTCTTTTCTGGTTAGTAAACCCACTAATGGTGATAGGTATGGTTTTACCAATCTTGCATCCCTCGAACTACTTGGTCCTCCATTACTGTTCCATTTAGTGGAGTACTAGTGTTGGCTAAAAGCTATTGAAACTGAAGAAAACCGTACTTTCGATGATGTAGCATGTCCCCCATCTCCCATCTGTGAAACCGTTAGATATCATGTTCTTTTTTGCTATCAAGCTCCATTCTGAAAGATCCATTGACTGTTACATGGAACGACTAGTAGTTCTTGGGAACAAACAAGAGTATGGACTTGACTACAATGAAATATTTACACCGGTAGCTATCGCTAATGTAAGAACTGTATTAGCCCTTGCTATTGTCAGTCATGTCCTTTACATTACATATATCATATATGTCAAAACTGCATTTTTAAAAGGCGATATGCTTGAAGTTTACATAATGCTTCATCATGGATGTCTACTTCAACTAAAGATATGTGCAAACGAAAATGTTCCTTATGTGGTTTTGAAAAGGCATCATGAGTATGGACCGAATGCTTTCATGTATTCAAGGCCAATAAGACTTCACCTTTTTTCTACAAAAGACATCTAAGATGATGTGATAAGAACTGAAATTTCGATTAACTAAAACACGGAATTACAAGATAGTCGGCCCAATTCGAGAGGGCTAGTCTCCAATTACAAGGAGTAAATACCTTAATCTTGATAAACAAAACACACATAAAAAACCTACGAAAATGCAAGAACACAATACTTAAACTAAAAGTAGTGGGAACAGTTGCAAATCTGCAGCCCCACTCCCTAAATTCGTGGGTCACCCCCCACCTCCCAAATTTTCGAATGTTCTCCCACCATTCACTTTCCCTCCACCCGGATTTCCTCTAATTCATAGCTGACACAACCCGTTTGACCCAACAGTGGGTTCGTATCAATACATCCAGCCCGGAAAATCGACTTGTCCTCAAGTCGAAAGGAGGGGAATTATTGTGCCAAGCAATAAGTCATTCGATTGGAGGTTGATGGATGATTTCCTTGTGTTTGAAAGCTTTAAAGATCTGACCAAATCAGCTTTTAATGCCTCTTGAACTGCAGCCACAACACCACTTTGAAACCTCAAATCTTTTTTGAATTCTAGAGGGGCTGCTGTTGCCAGTTGCTTCCACAGAGCTTTACCACCGGTCGATTTGTGAGCAGTTTGTATGGCACGACCCATATTCCTGGTATATAGACTCACAATCGGTTGAGAGTGCCAAACCTTGTGAATCTGAAATTCTGGATAGGCCCTAGGCGTCAATTGTACATCATCCAAAGCAAGTTCTAACTGATCATCAGTATCACTAGAATTGTTGCTGGTAGGTTCATCCTCAAGTTCCATGTCATCCATCCAAGCCTCCTTGATTTCTGCAACATCACTCTTCAATTGTGACACTATGAACTTGATTCGGGATGAAATTATGGCTAATTAGGCAACAACAAGGTCAGGGTGCATGCTGCTGCCTTCGAGATTTTTCCGGGTAGATGCCATTGATATTTTCCCGGCAATGGAACCAAATGATAAGAACTGAAATTTCGATTAACTAAGACATGAAATTACAAGATAGTCGGCCCGATTCGAGAGGGCTAGTCTCCGATTACAAGGAGTAAATACCTTAATCTTGATAAACAAAATACACATAAGAAAACCTAAGAAAATGCAAGAACACAATACTTAACTAAAAGCAGTGGGAACAGTTACAAATCTGCAGCCCCACTCCCTAAATTCGTGGGTCACCCCCTACCTCCCAAATTTTTGAATGTTCTCCCACCATTCACTTTCCATCCACCCGGATTCCCTCCAATTAACAGCTGACACAACCCGGTTTGACCCAATAGTGGGTTCGTATCATGATGGTTATTCTTTTTCATTTGGATTATCATGGTAATTGGTTCTAACATGGAAGTGAAGCTATCATGAACAAAAACTTAATTTGTTGCATTCCACTTTCCACATGAAAGACCTTCTCCAACAGCCAGATCACTTATTTCCTGTGGTTAGAGGTTCATCATCACCCATGAGGGATTTTTGTGAATCAACTTGTCCTGATAGTCGGACTCACATGGAGTCATCCTGTAGACACCCCCATAGAAACAAAGGATGTATATAGACTAGTCGATGGACGCTTCTTGAGTACCCTTCTCTATACCAGAAGCTGGTTGGTAGTTTAATCTATCCAACCAACACAGGACCTGATATATCGTATGCAGTTCCCATGGTAAACAAGTTAAGCACTTCCCTTGGCGTCTCCAAGTAACTACAGTCAAACGTATCATTAGTTAGATTCTTGGCCCACTTGGCCGTGGCTTATTTTTCCACACACAATATCCACTAAAGCTACAAGCCTATAATGATGCTGATTGGGATGGTTATCCACAAATGACCAGACCTTCCAAATGTCCCTGAAAATATCATTCTTCTCTATAACTTTAGCACATACATACACCCCGGATATTATACTCTTGCATCCGCCATGTGGCTTGTAAGTTGTAACCATACCCAACTCTATATCGAATGCCTACAATTTTCTTTTTTAGGTACAAATGATTCACGGGGGACTAGCTCACATACATATTCTCCAACTTGGACCAAGGCAACAACTGATGCCTGTTTCAACCTTCACACAAAATTTTATCACCTAGGCGGCTCAAAATAATTGCATTGTTAGACTTCTTCATGTTATCTCTTTCCTACTACAATAACGTCACTAGCAAACTTTATCTCCAGCAAGAGCCCTAACTAGACCTTGACGTGCAAGCCACGGTCATGTCTTTAAACCCTTCACAACCTGACTTCATTTTTCTGGTCAATCTTCTCAACATCAACTTCGACACTATCTCTAATCTCTTTGACCCTCAACTTTCGATTTCTTTTCAATATGAATTCATAGGCTTTGATAATAATTGATTAAAAGCAGAGATAACACTCAACAATACAAGAAAATAAGCGGAACACAATGAAGCAATACACTTGTATCTACAAGGAGAAATCTCCATGTGTTTACATGGGAACAAGGTAAAGCAACAAGAACCGAGAACTCTCTTTTACTTTGGATTTTGAGCAGCCATAGTGAGCCTCAAACCCTAATTAATGTGTTATGAATCTTTACCCTTGGAGACTAAGCCTTGTACACTTAACACCTCTTGGTTCTAGGACTTCTAAATAACCAGCTTTAGCAATTTTATTGTTTAATTTGAATTTTATTGTCTATCTCTATTCCAAGTTTTTTAATACCCCATGATCCGTCTTATTGGTTAATCTGATAGATCAAGTAATGGTATTGTTTTGAAATGACATTAAATCTTAACAAATACTTTCAAATCAGGTAAAAAGAGCAACACTGCAAGAACGATTTATGTGGTCATTCCTGTGGTATGTGTCTCTGCGGGGTTGATTGGAATTGGCATCTGGTTCTTTCTCACAAAAACAAGGCGAAAGGACAGTGTGTCAAAGAAAGAAACCACCAGCTTCTCTTCCCTACTTGTGAAACAGAAACAAACTTCAACTAATGACACAGGTAAGTTTTATATCCATTACTGATGACCAGTTTACTTTTTAAAATTTAGTACTTGAACGTCATCGTTGATTATGATTGTTATTGCAAAAAAAAAAGAGAAAAGGTTATATTTTGCAACATACTACGATTGCTGGATAAACTATTCTGTTTGATAACTTTTTGCCCAGAATTGATCATTCTTACAAAATATATTGTTTTTATATATATTTTAGCATGGACAGTGTGTCCATTTGCAACAGGAACATGCAATAGACTATTTGAAAAGTAATTCCAATACGAATCTTCAAATTATACCTCATAGTTCTGTCCTTGTGATGGTTTTTTGTAATTGTTTAGTTGGAATGGAGAGCATAAGTGTACAATCTTTGCAATACGATTTGAAGACAATTGAAGTTGCAACAAACTACTTTTCTCAAAAGAACAAGATTGGGAGAGGTGGGTTTGGTCTTGTCTACAAGGTACAAAGTAATTCATTGCTTTTAGTGGCTATACCAGAGGCTAGTAAGTCAATCAGTCCTAGATCAACCGGTTTAGGAGGAGACACACTATGACTTTCCAATGTGGAGGTCATGGGTTGGAGTCTCATTAGATGCAATATGCTTCTAGTGGGCCAAGGGTTTTACCACAGTGCCACCAAAATGGGTTTCCTTTGGAATGGTGGGCGAGCCTGGTCACCGGCGTTGTCTGTGTTCGCGGGCGTGGGTGGCCTTTCGCTAATGGGTTTACCCGGGTGACCGGGCTTAAAAAATTTATTCATTGGCCGTTCAAAAAAAAATTACCAGAGGCTAGTATGGACTATGGATAATGAACTATTATACTTCCTAAGTTCATAAAGAAATAGTTACAACCTTTTAAGACGACGTTTTCCTATCTTTTCCTTTTGTAGTCTGGTTTTCATCATAAACATGGGTTTTTTTTTTAATTTATGAGTACTACAATACTATTTATATAATATAATGGAATTTTAAGAGACCTGTGGATGTAAGTAAGTTGAACCGTCTTTATTGTCCTACTATTACTGCAATCACAACTAGTCCTAGATAAAAACCTAATTTTTTGGTAATATTTGAACAGGAAATTACTATTATTACAATCTTCATTTATATCTGCAGGGTGTTCTTGCAAATGGGCAAGAAGTAGCAGTGAAGAGATTATCAGAAACATCTTCCCAAGGTGTAGAAGAATTTGTAAACGAGGCCGTTTTAGTGGCTAAGCTTCAGCACCGAAATCTTGTAAGACTTTTAGGTTTTTGCCATGAATCAAAAGAGAAGATACTCATTTACGAATATGTTCCAAACAAGAGTTTAGACTACTTTTTATTTGGTTAGTACCAATCATACAACTCACAAATTTTTGTTACATTTTGCCCTTTATCATGCATTTGTCTCATCTAACACACGTTTGGCTGGCCAATGTAGACCCTGTTAAACATGGACATTTGGATTGGGCAACACGATGGAAAATCATAGGAGGGATCACCAGAGGATTGCTTTATCTACATGAAGATTCTCGGTTAAGAATCATCCATCGGGATCTCAAAGCTAGTAATATTTTACTAGATCAGGACATGAATGCAAAAATCACAGATTTTGGATTGGCTAGGACTTTTGAGGTGGATCAAACTCTAGGAAACACAAAGAAAGTTGCTGGAACCCTGTAAGTTTATTTTATCATTATTAGAATGCATTATGCTATATCCTTGAATTTTAATGTTTTGCAACTACTATTATGTATAATAATATTTGGTTATAAACCCTAATCATGTAATCGTTTAAGGAGAATTTAAACTCTAATTTTGAGTCATACTTGCTTACAGCGGATATATGTCACCGGAGTATGCTATGCATGGACATTTTTCTGTGAAATCTGATGTATTCAGCTTCGGTGTCATAGTTCTTGAGATTGTTAGTGGGCGAAGAAACTCTAGTTTTTATCAGCAAAATGATGCTGAGGATCTCCTACTCTTTGTAAGTAACTTCATGTGCTTCTGTTACAAATTCTAAAGGTGGCAATTTCAGCTAATGAAATTGGTTTAGTTGTGTTTTTTCCTTTTAGTTTCCATCTCAAACAGATCAAATGGCTCAAGGCAAATGATTAAGCTAAAAGGGTCAAACAGGTTATAAATGCCGTCCAAAGTTTATTTTTATGGCATACAGCCCCAATCAATTTTTTTGAAAGAGTAAGGTTATTTTTTAATACAAATTACGCATAAACCATTTACAAAAACGGACAAACATTATTTTGGTCAACCCAAAATGACCTGTTGTTTATGGCCTGCACTTGAAAATGGAGCATTTTAACCTTAACCTGGTTTGACCCATTACCCTACATGTTATGTACAATGTCTTATGTACAAGGTCTAAAAACCATCTTAATTTCTAATGCAAATGGGCATCACTCGGTCGTATACTCGTATCCCCAAGTGTTTTGTTCATTTGCCATCTTCATTTTGCGGGTTCAGTCTCATGACCAACTATTAAAAAAACAAACCCGTAAATTGGAAGGGACTGTTTCACACTTATTCATGTATTCACGAGCCTAACATACAATAATCCAGGCTTGGAAACAATGGACGGGTGGAAGAGCATTGGAGTTAATGGATCCGTTGCTTGCTGAATCTTCTTACTTGGAAACTGATGTGGTTAGGTGCATCAACATCGGGTTATTATGTGTTCAAGAAGATGCAGATGCAAGGCCTTCTATGGCTAGCATCCTCAACATGCTTAATAACAACTCTGTTACCTTACCCGAGCCTAAAAAACCACCATATTTTCTTTCAAAAGGGCTCTTGTTAGATATCTCAGGTGACCCCGATAGGTCGATTCCCACAGTTAGTTATGTAAACGAATCATCAATCACCGAGATGCATCCTCGGTAACCGGAAAACCGGCCAATTTGTGATTTTGAATGTGCGTGTACATAGGATTATTATTTATTTATAATATTGTTACATGTATGTTGTGTGACCAATGTGAATCTCAGTAATTTGTCTAAAGATATTCATTCAAGATTATGTACTTGTTAACTAAACAAACCAATTGACTTATTTTTCGTCGCTATACCACTAATGCTTAGGTAACTCTATTGGGTTAAAGAAAGTGATAGAAAAATTATTGGTCACGTAAGTAGTAGTGTAATCATAATAAAAACATATGGTGATATTTATGTGGATGGGATTTGTAATTTAGTCACTATGAATGGTTTTATAACATACAGATACAATGTAATGGCTTCTTTTGCACCACGTATAACACACGCCAACCAAAGAATATCTTCGTATTATGTTACTTTCGGTGACAGTATTGACTTATATATCGTTAGTTCTCGTGTGATATACGATTAAATAAATAAAATATTAAATAATTATTAATAAAAATTTATGTATTATAAATTATGTTTAAAGATAAAATATGATTATAATTACATAAAAATAACTACTTTAAGTAAGTAAACAATAATGTATTTTTTCTAAACTTTTGTTTTTATAAAAAAATGTGATTTTTAAATACATTGTTTAAGAGAAATGATTTTTTTAATTTCGTTGTATTCTGTTTTTGATAATTTTTTTGTTTTTAAAAAGTATGCTTTTAATAAAAAAATAGGTTTTTAATTTATTAAATTATATATTTTTAATTTGGAAACTGGTATGAGTAATAATATTAGTATTCAATGTTATTATTAATAATATAGAGAAATGTGAAAGTAAGTATAATAAGGTTTACGATTGTTTCACGCTTAGTTTGGTTTTTTTATAGATAGACAGATAGGCTAAAAACTCATTAAATAATTAGATTAAATTTTAATATAAAATATATCTGTAAAATAAATATGAATAGTTACAGTATAATATTTTAATATAAAATAGAATTAAAATTATATATGCGTAATAATTCAAGAAATAAAATAATTATGCCATTTTTTAACTTTTTTATGTAAATAGTTTCATTTTTAAACATTCGTTTTAAGATTTTTTTATAAAAAATATTTTTTATAAAATTTATTTTTTTTAAAACCCATTTTGTAATTATTCTGGTTGTTTTAAAAAGATTGTTTTAAAATATTTCACATGTTTATAATTTTTGTTTTAAAACAAAACGATTTAATATATTTTGTTTAAAAAATGCTTAGTGTTTTAAAAAATTTCATATCATATAAAAACTTTCCTTTTTTATTTATTCAGATTTTAATTAAAAGATATGATTTCTAATTTCTTTCATAAAATCTATTTAAAGAAAATAGTTTGATTTATAAAAAATATATAAAAGAGAGAAACATAACAATTAATAAAATTTACATTTCATAAGAGAGAAAATTTTATAGAACCCTTGTGAATGAAAAATTGATATGTGAAAATATAAAAAAATAACAAATGTCAAAATCATGATTAAAAGAATAACAAGTGACAAAAGAAATCTTGCTTTATTAGAGATTATAGGTTTGAATTTGGGTTGCAATTTATCACGCTAGTTAGAAACCAATGAATAAATAATTGAAATTTAATTAGCTACCAAGAAAAAGAACAAACTAAACAGATTGAATGGCTCAGACAGATTGTTCAAAAGTCAAAAACCTCTAAACATTTTACTTCATTGAAAAAACACAAACACTCTTAGATATTAGATTCAAAAGTAGTGTGAACCGAAATAAACGTCATTAAAAAGCTATGCTCTGTTATCATAACTTTTCAACTAGGTGTCGTGAAAAAGCTATGTTTTGTAATCATAGAAATAGATACGGGATTAGACAAAAATAAATGTATGTGATTATCTCATTTCCAATGATGAGTAAAATATGATCTTCTACATATAAAAAAGTGAAAGATGTATAAACAAACAAAACAGACTAATCAATAGACTCTGAAACAAAATACTGAATTTAAGCTCGTATATACGTACATGTGTGTATACATATGTAATCCAAGAAGATGGTGTTTTCTTTAATCAATTAATCCTACACATGTTTTTATCATAGGGCAAGCCTTAAAGTAATTGATAGGATGTTAGTTTATGAACTTAAGGTCACTAGTTCGAGCCGTGAGAAACAATCTTCTACACAAAGGTAATGATACGTACATCAGATCATTAAACAATTTGCCTCCTGCGTAAATTGATAACTAAGTCAAGCATCGAGTACGACCATATGTTTCTATCTCTGTCCTTATTTAATTCTAACTATTCAAATTTCTCTAACTTAAACGATGATTATTTGTCAAATGGTGAGGTAACTTTTTGTTTAATATTAAGACTGAACTAGTTTCTTTACTCGTTGCGCGTTGCGGCGGGGCAGTAGACGACGTGGTAAAATATACATTACAATTGATCTGATTTATTTTCAAATTATTACGTCAATGATACCTCTTTTATTTGATCCAACTCATTTCCGAACAGAATTTACATCGGAACGTATACCAACGCGAAACGTACATGGAAAATCTGATTTTAAAAAAGTAATTTAATTGCAAGGCTCGTGCGAAACGGCGAAGTAGTATGATTTAACGACATGTTGCGACATGTATGTGATCTACGTTATGCTCCGTGTGGCTTAAGAATTACAAAAAGTAATTTAAATGAAATAAACATTAAAACATTAAAAGTAATATAAAAGAAAAAAGGGAAAACAACGGCAAGTTGCGGGGCTTGAACCCGCGACCTGAAGCGGGTTTTGGAAGCGAGTGACAGGGTTTTGCCACTCGACCAGCCCAACAACTGTGATTTATTTCAAAAGATAATTATTTACCAATACATGGCCTCGAGAAAAAAAAAGGAACCTGTACGATTAGAACCTATGCGAGAAATTAGAACCTGTGCGTTGCGTCGGGATTCATATGATTATATTAACGTGATTGAGTTCACGTTTGCAAAATTCGTTATGCGACCTGTGACAGTAACATGAACGTAATTAAATACCTAAGATAAGCATGCAAAGTTGTCATGGATTTATTTTGAGTATTGAAACATAAAAGTTGTGTCCTAACAATTATAAAAAGAAACATGTGATGGCCAAAAAAAAAGTGTGACACAAACCAAGAAACAAATAATCCTAACCATTTCCCCCCAACTACATCCACTTATTAAATGTTGGGAAAAAAGTTATTTAACACAACCCAGGTTTTCGAAAAAAAAAATATTTTTTGAACCAATTAAAACGTGACACGTGGCAGGCCGGTGAGCATCCCGCCAACTTTTGTAAATGTGTATATATACAATTATATTTGATTATCCAGAAGCTAGATATTGACATGATCTTGATTCTTGACTACGACATAACTTGTAGAGGACAAAACACGGTTCAACGGTATGCATTATGAGTTGCCACTCTTTACTTGGTCATACTTCTGACAAATATGATATTACTTGGGATTCATTCTTCATTTATTATTTCTTACTAAACATTACCTAACTCTTATATTAAATAGTAATTCTTGGTCGTATTTGTAGAGATTAAATGTACAGAAATGACTAATAAAGTTTCTCTTATTCTTATTAAGAGTTACTATACAGAGGAATCTTTTCTAGATTAACTCTAGAGGCCAATAAATAAAAGGTTTGAATATGGTAATCATTTTATATTGTATTTTTTATATTACCCAGTTAAGTTTTCGGTTAAATATAATCCATCAATTACTAGATTTGGAAAAAAATTGATTGTCCGGTGGTTGGCATGCATGTAAGAAGTTGCCAATGCGGGTTCATATCCTGTTATTATGTTCTTTTAAAAAAAAATTAACTCGGTTATTGAAAACTCGTAACAGCGACACTAGATTAACATCAAGTTACTAAACATCATCTAATTTGATCAATGATGATGACATACTTTTATTTTTTCACATTTTCCTTTTCTTAATTAACTTTTTGAATTTCCTTTCATTTTTTCTTTGATTAATGATTTTTTAAAATTCTCTCTTATGTTCGTCTTTTATACCATGTGTTTACTTTTCTACTTTCTTTTTGTTTATTCTTTTTTACTTATTAAGTTTTTCAAGCCTGTATATAAACCCCAATCATACAATCTAAATGTTGTTTTTCTCTAAATGATGTATATGGAAATTATTAGTTCTTATATAAAAGACTTACATTTCAGCTTTTTTGATGTTGTTTCCTATTTTATTGACGTTATTTTTTTCGTTCTACTTCTTTGATAACTTTGAGATTCTATGCCATGATATGTTTTTTTAGTTTGTGTATTGCTAGTCAAAACCATGACGGAATTTACCACACAATGGTTGTGTGGAAAATTCCCTAGTTATTTAATACATAAATATAAATATAAATTAAAGAAAATTGTATCACAATTCAAAAAACAAAAACACGTGCAACAAATCTTGTCTATGGGGAATACAAGTCATTCACAGAAGATTATCTATGTTTACTTAGAATTTGTCCATGTTGAAGTGTAATCTTTAAGTATGGCTTCTTGCGGATTAGGGTTTGTGCGCGTATGCCCAAAGAAAGCAGGCTCTGATGGGGCCACGAGGGTTATAGAGGAGCTAGCGAGCATGAGAACAACTGAAGCCATGGTTGGCCTATTTGAAGCGTCTTCTTGAACACATAATAAGCTAATGTGAATACATCTGATCATATCGCGTAGAGAATTTGAACCATCTTTCAGTGTCGAATCAATCAAACTCGAAGTCTTTCCATCCCTCCAACATTTCCATGCCTGGAAAGTACAAATTACGACATAGGATATCATTTTCTGGTAGTATTAATAGTTAAGAAAGAAATTAGACGTAGCTTATAAAACAAATGTTCTATGACAGTAATTAAATATACACTACTAGAAAATTAAGAAAGAAATTAGACGTAGCTTATAAAACAAATGTTTTATGATAGTAATTAAATATACACTACTAGAAAATTAAGTATTTACGATACTAATTGTGGCAGCAAATAGCTTTTTGGCGATCGAAATTGCAGAGACAAAAGTAAGGACTTACATTGCTAAGAAGATCCTCGATCACCACTCCGTTTTGGAAGCTATGATTATTGCGACCCATTACAATTTCCAAAACCAGTACACCAAAGCTAAAGACATCTGATTTAACCGAGAATTGTCCATGCAATGCATACTCTGGTGCCATATATCCACTAATACGTAAACGTGTTAATTTCATAGCTCAATGAACTTTCATTATTTACAAGCTAACTTTATAGCAATGGTGTAACACATTAGTGAGACTACCAGTAAATTACTCATTATTTTCATAACGTTTTATTGAATGTCTGTCAGCAAAAGTCATTTCTGGTGATGCCCTATTATAGTGACGGATTTCAGCAGTTTCGTGACAAGCACATTTTTGAAGAGAGACTTACTAGGTACCAACAATCCGATAAGTGTTGGCTTGGGATTCTTCAGGCGTGAACAACCGCGCAGTCCCAAAATCTGCAATTTTTGGAGTCATTTCAGCATCCAACAAAATGTTACTAGCTTTCAGATCTCGATGAACTATCTTTAGTCGTGAATCTTCGTGTAGATACAGAAGTCCCTTTGCAACACCCGCGATTATTTTGTATCGCCTTTCCCAGTTAAGAATCAAACGCTTCGCAGGATCTAAAATATGATGGTCAAAGAATGTATTCCGATAAAAAACATCTCATACCGTAAATTTGATCAAGAAGATTCAACTTACGGAATATAAATTTGTCTAAACTCGCGTTTTGCACAAACTCGTACATCAAAAGCCGTTCAGAACCTTCGAGGCTGAACCCCAGGAGCCGAACCAGATTTCGATGCTGCAATCTTGCAAGTAACAAAACCTCGTTCTTGAATTCTTCCTCGCCTTGGCCCGACTCCCTTGACAGCCTTTTTACTGCTATATCTTTTCCATCTTCTAGCTTCCCCTGATAAATTATGTTTCATTAAAGTCACTCAAAGTTTTTACCGCTATTATTTTTTTACATCTAAAACTTTCCTATAAATGTTAAAGTAGTGGTTTCTAGTAGCTTGTATCGTGTACCTTATAAACAACTCCAAATCCACCATCTCCAAGCTTATTATTTTGTGAGAAGTTATTTGTTGCTGCTCTAATGACTCCAAAGCTATATTGCAACGATTTGACAGTGCTAATTTCGTCACTATCGCTGTGCTCATGAGCTGCAACTATCATCGCAAATGTTGAAAAATTAGAAACCCGTAAGAAAGAACAGATGAAATGAACACTGTACCAACCTAAAACCTTTCGTGACGGTTCTTCAGGCTTTCTTTTTCGTCTTATGAAGACGCAGAAGAAAATCGAAACCAATATCACAAGACTAACGGTTGCAGTGACAACAATAATTATGATCGTTGTGTTACTGTTCTTGTCTGCAAATCTCACCGGAAAATATAAAAAAAAACACACTAATAAGAAAAAGCATACGTTTTCATTTGCATTTTGTATTGCTGATTTATCAGAAACGCTTTACACTACAATTTAGAGAACTTTCTGTACTGTACGAAGTAAACAGTTTTATCAGGGTTTTATCAGGCTGTAAACGAGTCGAGTTGAGTCATCAAATTAGCCAAGCCGACTTGTTTATCATAACTGGCTTAAAATGCAAGCTCAGGCTTGGCTTGTAAGTTAACTTGTTTATTTAAAAAAGATAATTTGTTACTTTTACGGAATAATAAAAACCAATTTTAATATTTAATTTTCTTAACTCATTGAAAATTTGATCTTCTAGTAATGCTATGCTAGTACTATTGCCTATTGGTGTGTTTAATCGGGACACATGTCTACTTTCTGTTTTCATCTTATTTTTATCATTTATTTACTGGCAAAAGTATACTATATTTAGTTATGATATACTAGGCTAATGGTCACATCCATATGAATTACACGGGAAATATTAAAGATTAATTAGTTAAAAATTAGATATAGTAAAACTTTATTTTGATATAAGATATTATTAAAACTACATATAAATAAGTACTTTAGTTAGCTGATAAAAATATTATTATTTCTAAAATTTCCGTTTTAAAAAACGATTGCTTTATTTTTACCAATATTTTGTTATTTAAAAACTCCGAGTTTGTTTTGTAAAAATCTGTTATAAAAAACTTTAATATTAAAAAGAATAATTTTAAATTAATTTTGTAATTTAAAAACAGTTTCGTCATTTTAAAAAAATAGTCAGAGTTTAGAAAACTTTATATATGAAAAATGTACTTTTTAATCAAATACTTTGTTTTATTCGATGAAAAATGCCTTCTAAAAATTAAAATTATTGATTAAGAAGGATTTTGACGACAAAATTTTAAAAGTTAATTATCATACTTTTTAAAATAATATTATAGTTTAGACAGAAATTGAATGTATGATTAACATGCATCAAAAAAATATATAAACGATTATTACTGTAGTTGTAGTGTAACAGAAAACTTAAATACTTGAAGGTGGCGATGAGGGCGGCACCGGCACCGGCGGTGGCGGCCGCGGCGGAGCTTCCATCGGTGGCGGTGAAAGCACCACGGTGGCGTTGAAGAAACGTGTAGTGGAGTACCTAAGGACGCAGCTCGGAAACAGAATTCGCACATCTAAACTTTTTAACTTCGGAATCTCGTTGATCGCCGTTCCTAAGCAACTATCGCATTGATCCTCTGATAACTCCGGCGTACATTGCATCAGCGCATAAACCATCATGAATCCGGGCCCCGGTGTATCACCGGAGGCGAATTTCCGACGCGAATCTCCTTCGGCAGCTTCACTTTTCAACCGATCGATCAACGACCTCATCGACTGATACAGCTCATCGGCGTTCTGTAAGTTATCAGTAGTCCATATCAATCTGCCGTTTGTATCCACGCTTCCTGAGATCGTCTCGTTGGAAAATCTCAACATACAGTCGTCGTACCACACCGTCGCGCTTTTCCGGTACGGACAAAACCTATTCGCCGAACCGAGAGAGTCGTTGACGCACTGGCGGCAGGTTTCCGGCAGGACGTCACCTCTGCATAAGACGAAGGCGTTGACTGTGTCTGGGGGTTGACCGGCGGATCGGTTGAAGAAGCCGTTGTTGGCGGTGGTGGTGGTGGAGGCGAGTGACGATACGACGGAATTGAGGTTCGTTTGGTAGCTGCTGTTTGCTGTGTAATTGCCGTCGTCACAACGAGTGTCTAGGTATCGAGATTCAGATGGGGGAATTAGAGTTAGGGTTAGTAGATTGAAACAGAAGACTGAGATCGATTTGGGGGTGAAATTAACCATTGTACAATCTAGATCCAAACACCAATTGGCTGAAGATAACATATATCGTGTTGTATGGGAACCATTGACTTTGACTCGTGTTGGTGCTCCAGTGACCTTGACACATTTGAATTGAATATTGATTATTCAAAACATGATGGTCTATAAAGTATCGTCAAAATGATACATACCTGATACCAATTTTAAACTTGAAACATAAGAAAACGGTACTTAGAAAAAGAAAGTCAAAAGTAAAATTTTATGATATTGTAAATTGTAAATATAATATATACACTTATATCATGTAACGTGAGTGTTTAATCATAAATGATGTACGATTGTTCATGTAAAAGTATGTTAGTTGTTGTACGTATGAAAATTTTATGTTATAAAGTTATTTTAGTATTAGAGAACTCATAATACGATGATACGAACCTAGCTACGGTAGATGGCAGGAATTAAAATTAAACAATTAGAAAGTGGATGGTTAGTCCAAAAATTCAAGAGATAGGAAAGTTGGATTCAAACCTCCGATTAGAATTAGAGTATATATATTTAGTTCTTGTCAATGCATAAAAGTACGAAATCGAGCCCCGAGGCATTTCCACTTCGCTTCATGAGGCGTAACTCGTAAGTCTCTAGACGAATTGAGATGTGAGTCTAAGACAAAATTAAAAAGTAGATACAAAAGTTATATATCTTATAAAAAATATACAAACTAATTTCATCATCAGATTCATTAAAAACATCAAAACACACATTAAAAAGACAGAATATTTAACATAACCCTATGAAGCGCATATACAAAATAACCCTTTGAGGTGTCGCCTCATACTCGTATTTTAGGCACCTCGCCTCAAGACGCACCTCGAGGCGTGCACCATAACCGTTTTTAAAACCATATATGGTTCTTGTTTAGGTTATGTGGCATGGGATGTAATTATTATTTGTATGGGAGAATTACATATACCCCCAATAAACTTCATTAACTACATATATACTTAATAAAAGTTTAATTATATATATCTTTTTTTTAAAACTTAGTTAATTACATATATACCCAAACTAAAAGTTTAATTATATATATTTGCTTTATTAAACATAAATATTACATTCTTACCCATTTTATACTTTTATTAAAAATAACTTATATAATTAGTATTTTACTTTTAACTTTATTAAACTATAAAATTATGTTTTTCCTTCTTTACTTCTTTTTCGAGTTTTTATTATTTATTAATATTTCTATATTAATGTTTTATGTTCTTTTTTAACCTTGTTATAATAATTTTTTATGGTACTTGTACGACACACCTTAAGTTTCATTATGTAACATAAAACCATGTGTTCAGATAATGTTGCATAACATGACTGGAAATGTCTCGTATAAGAACTGGAAAAGAATTACCATCAAAAGGTAAAAAACAAAAAGTATGGAAAATATTAGTAAAATAATTAAAACTCAAAAGTTAGTAAAAAGAAAAAATATAATCTTACAGTTTAATAAAAATAAGAGTAAATACTAATTATATAAGTTATTTTTAATAAAATTAAGCAACCAAATGAATAAAATGTAAAATATATGTTTAATAAGCGAATATATGTAGTTAAACTTTTAGTTTAGGTATATATATAATTAACTAAATTTTAGAAGGAGATATATGTAATTAAAATTTTAATTAGGGTATATATGTAATCAACTAAGTTTTACATGAGGATATATGTAATTAAAATTTTAAGTTAGATATATATGTAATTGATGAAGTTTGTAGGGGGAATATGGAATTCTTCCTATTTGTATTGTAACATGAATTTGAAGACTAGCTCTCTCAAATCGGGCCGACTATCTTATTCAATTTTGCATTATCTATTCGGAGTTTTAGTTTCTATCATTTGGTTCCATTTTCAGAACATTAACATGGTACAAACTTGATGTAAAAGTGGTACATGTGTTTAATCCGATCAAATTGCCGCCTAGTTAGTTGCCATTGCCGTCAAGCTCGTTGCCAACACCTACTCCTTTCCTTGAACCGGTGGCATCACCATTGCTTCCAACACCACCGCCACAACTGCAAACCCCCACACTGCCATCTCCAACACCCGCAACAACCTTAAATCTGACACAACCCCATCATCGTTTGCACAACCACCAAATCCAACACCATCTGCACCAACAACATTGTTAAAAGTACTTGTGCAACCAACATAAACATGTTTACTAACACCATCATCACAATCACCATCCGTCAACCAAAATCCCCACAAGGATCGAACCACTAGCCATAATTTTCTTCCTTAAATATTAAGTACAAACATTAAAGAAACAAAATTGATTGTTCGAGAAACAGTGGTCAACATACCAGTAAATAGAACTCCAAACCCACTTGGTAATAGCAAGGAAAAGAGGGTTGATTTTCAAAGGGGCCAGGGTTCGGCAAATTGAAGCTAAACTACGAACCATGGATCAATGATGCAGTAGGACGATACAAGTGTCTTGTTGTGTGGGGATTGCATCGAACGCCACTAGAAGACATGAACGATGGCCACAATGGCAATCACCATCTCGTTGTATTAGGATTGCATCGAACGCCACTGGAAGACATGAGTGGGAGCCACCATGGACCACTGATACGTCTCCGAATTGAGGAAAAGTTGTTTCTTCGTTGAATGTAGTAATGATACGAACCCAACATGATAGGTGGCGGGAATTAATTTAAACAATTAGAAAATGGGTGGTTGTCGTTCAAAAAAAAAGAAAATGGGTGGTTAATCCAAAATTCACGAGATGGGAGAAGTTGGATTCAAACCTCCGATTAGAGTTAGTGTATATATATATTAGTTACTAGACTAAAGACCGTGTAATACCTAGGTTCAATCATTAAAAATTGTTTTTGATTAAAAAGCTTCGTAGGTTATAATATTATTGTTCATACTTTGTATATGGATTTTAATGTTTAATTTTTAAAATCATCTATATCTAATATTAGTAGCTTTTTTTATCAATACTTATAAGTATATATAGTGTATAATATAAAATAAAATAAACTTATAAATAAGAACTTTAGGTGATAAATAAGTTTATTGAACATCAGAACATCCATAAACATACAAAAACTTATTTGTATACAAAATTTAATGTTATGTTTGTAATTTTACCATCATTATCTAATATTAATAATTTAATTCATATCTACTTATAAGTATAGATAATGAAACATAAAAATTAAATTGATGCCAAAGAACAGACATGTAATGATTACACAAAAGTTTGGATTATCTTTACAATTTTTAAGTTTGGGGACCAAACATACAATTTGACTAAACAACATGGACCATTTATGTAATTTTCTCTTTTGTTGAACAAAACATAAATTAATTTCTTGCTTAAACTAAAATTAAATCAAAGTCTCATGCTTTTATAAACAAAAATATAAATAATTCAAATTGATATAAAACACCAAAATAGTAAAGTTATCTTGAAATCAAAATCGAAATCCTTGGATCATATGGATCACTTCTACTATTGCAATCAAGATGTGTATATATGAGCATTGAATTGAGACTTTCTAGAAGAATTGCTATGATTTAAAACTTGGGGTGTTGTAAGACCCGGAAATTTTCTTTGAAGCCAATGAAAGAAAGAAAAGAAATAAAGTCCAAAGTCGAGGGATCAAACTTACCGAAACGGGAAATCCCTTGAATAAGTGGTGGTATAAAAGGGGGAAGGCAGCCCACACCTGTGACATCCGTCACCTCAAGGTCCGTCGAGCGACATAAATAACATAGAAATATTTTAATTATTCTTCCTTTTCTTCATGAACTCCTGCTTTAAGGAATCATGTCTGCTTATTTTCCTTTGTGCCTGTACTTCCTTCGAGAACGTGTGTTAAGCATAAAACTTTTATAAATTTCATCACCATTACCACCAAATATATCATTTTTTCTTTTATTTCGACCATTGTCATTAATAAAACCATTTTAGACTATCAAATGCCATTAAACACGCTTTTAACCTTAATATAACGAACATTTTAAGGTCGTAATCAACCGAAACAAATTTTGGGAAACTCGAGGGTTAAGTGCAGGGACTAAACTTGTAATTTTGCAAACTTGGGCTGGGTATATAAACCCCATTTCCAGCCATTCCTCACTCACTTCATCTTCTTCACCTCTTCACTCCCTACACACACATTTTCTTCATTCTAGCACCAAAATCTACCCGTGTGGTCTCGTTTTCGTCGTCTAGTCTTCATCTACAGCCTCATCTACTCATTTCTAGCAGGTAGACGACTTTGGTTGTCTCTTTTCTTGTCTTTTTACTGCTGTGATTTCTAGGGTTTCGGGTGCTCGGGTTCATCCGAGCACATGAGGTCGTGTGGGTGCGTGTGAGGTCTTTCTGCTTGTGTTTCATGTTTGTGTATGTTTGTTGAGTGTTTCTGGAAGTCCTCGTGGTATAAAACTCGCGTTAGAGCAGCTCGGGGGCTGCTCAGCCCGACCACAGTCGCGATTCTGCAGTTCAGGCGACTGGGCCTATCATGCGATTGAGCCGTGCGACTGAGTGAGTCGTGCGACTGAATCATGCGTCTAAGTCAATCGTGCGACTGAGTTGTGCGACTAGGCATGTCGTGCGACTGAGTCGTGCGACTGGGTGTTTGTATGCGATTGAGTCATGCGTATGAATGATTGTGTGCGATTGAGTCAGGTGACCGACTGAATGTATGCGGTTGTGCGTGTTTCGCACGACTGGAGTCCAATCGCACGAATGAAGGTTCAATCGCACGAAAGTAGCTAATTCGCACGATTGAGGGTTGATTCGTGCGCATGGAGGTTGGGTCGTGCGAATGTGTGTGTTGTGTGGTGCGACTGAGTCCAATCGCACGAATGAAGGTTCAATCGCACGAAAGTAGCTAATTCGCATGATTGAAGGTTGATCCGTACGAGTGGAACGTGGGTCGAGCGTCTAGTCCTGTTGTGTGACTGATGTTGAGTGTGAATTTCCCTTGAACGTCTGATGATGATAAGGCAACATCAGTAAAAGTGTCATTGCTTGACCCCAAAGATTAAAGTCAACGCTATCAACATGCACAAACTATTTCAATTGAAATAAACCTAACATTTTACAATTACCGACAACCCATTTGAAACTACAAATACTTAACAAGTGTCATCTTTCATAACAATGAGATCTTTACAAGGATGTCATAAGCAATGACGACTACTCGTAGTACTTGGATCTACATAAGATCTGATACGTGTGTCCGCTTGTGTGTGTGTGCCACCCACAACCGAACCGATACAACCCGAACCGACCAAGCATTACTATACGCTTTATACATGTCATTAACGCTTGACAATAACTGTCAATAGGTGTTTGACCGATCATTGCATTCAACTGTTGGAAATCTCGACCTTTCATACTTACCACTTAACATGTGAGTTTCGTGGCCCCTTTTTATGCTTATACTATTTTACAAACATTTACAAACATGGGGGAAAAGTATGCTCGCCCGTTTTCTATGCTGTACAACATACATACAATTTTCATACAAGGAATCAACGTGATACTGTGTTGCAAGTACTTATCTGATACATGCTTGGGTCTGCTGTGTGGTTCTATCTTTGCAACTATTTAATTCCAGTGTGGGAACCGACGGTTAGGTATTGGTAGTACTACCGGGTTGACACCCCCACCCTCGTGTTGGTATACTAGTTAGTACCAACAATAGCCAGGTACGGGCCTTGGGTGAATATATGCCGAAAATTTCTTTGTGTACGTCGCTAGGTTTGGTTGCAAAGCTCATGTCATGTGATTTTACTTGTGTATATAACTGTATTCACGGTATTCCATATCATTTACTTTATACAGCATCACTTACACTTTTATTACTTAAACCTGCGAGCTCACCAACAATTATGTTGACCATTTTGAGCATATCTTTTCAGGTGATCATGCTAGCTGAGGTTCTAGGTGTGCTGCCTTAGTGGAGACCCTAGGATGCATTTTCGGGCTAAACTTGTCTTTTTGAAAACAATTGTTGTAACTGTTTCAAACAACATTATACTTTGTAACTTGTTCCCGGGTTGTGGGAATTGCATACAATGTTATTATCTATGTTTATCTTATATCATGTTTATGCTTATGGCTATGTTGTCGTGAATACTGACTAAACACGACACAAGTCCCCTTGTTGTCGAGTGTCGTCATGACACGCTTGTCATCATTTTTATTATTGCATCTCTATCGCTTACCATGTGTTATGACGATTCCCGTCTCGTTACGCCCCCGTGTTTCCGCTCTTAGCGGGGGTGTGACAACACCCTCCTCCATACTCACCATTTTCGGATTTGAGAGAAAAAGGGAGAAAAGTTTGGTTCGGGTGGATTCAAGCGTGCAAAATCGAGGTGTAGCGAGTCTAATCGAAACTCTACTCAAAGAGGTTGTCAAGATGAGTTCTAGGACCCCTTTTTACACATTTTTGAATGATTTTGGGGCTGGAACACATCTGAAATTTGAAAAGTTGGGTGTTGAACCCGAATGTATGCGTATGTGTATGTGTTTGATGCGGGTTGGGCTTGATTTTGGACTTGCTTGTGCTTGAATGGTGTCGTGGTATGCTTTCCTAAGGTTTAGGATGGTTGATTTGAGCTTAGTAGAGGTTTGGAAGGGTTTGGAGGCCGAAAATGGCAGCTGCAGTTCGGGATGAACTGTATTCTACATCAGCTAGGGCTAGGCGACCGACTGGAGGCCATACGCACGAAAGGAGTGCGACTGAGGCTCATTTGCATGTGAATAGTGCGACTGAGAGTCATACACATGAGAGCCATGCGACTGAAAGAAATGCGGATGAGGGTCATGCGACTAGAGGAAATGCGGACGAAGGTTATGCGACTGGAGGTCATGCGACTGAAGTCCATACGCTTGTGAGTCGTGCGACTGAGGTTCATTCGCATGCAAGGAGTGTGACCGGAGGCCATTCGCATGAAGGTCATGCGACTGAGGTCCATACGCCCGAATACTATGCGACTAAGGTTCATACGCATGGGAAGCATGTAATTGGAGGCTATGCGACTGGAGGTCCATTCGCCTGAGTGTTCTCATACGTATGGAAGACCATGCGACCGAATAGGGCCCATACACCCGAATGATCATAGTTTATTTTCCAATTCTCGGGAAAGTGCAGATGTAGGTTCTGACTGGTGGGGTTGTAGATGATGTGATGGGTTTGATGATGGTGATGTTGTATGATTGTGTGTAATGTATGTTATGTATGTATGATGCCCGGTATGGTGATGTTGATTGTGTATGTTTATGTTCCTTTTATTGTATGTTTGTCTTCCTGTGGCTTTTCTATGAACGTTAATGAATGAAACGAAAGTATTATGTAATGTAAAGTGAAAGATAATGAAAGAGGAACATAATGAACGAATGTATGCATGAATGAACATATGAGGGTATGAATGGCTTGCAAGTAAAAGAAAGGAGGTTCACAACTCATTGAAAGTTGTTAGCTCAACTGTGTGTACTTACAACGTGTGATCTTGGCTAACTCATAAGGGACTGTAGACACAGTAAGAGTTTAGTCTCGGTGACTGCCCCGATACGTGCGATGTGATATTCACCGTGTGTTATGTAGCGTGAGATTTTGACTAACTCATGTGGGTTCATACACACAGTAGGGGGTTCAGTTTTGGTAATTGCCTCTATATGTGTGATGTGGTATTCACTGTGTGTTATGTAGAGTGCGATTTTGGCTAACCCATGAGATAGCGTGCGATTTTGGCTAAACCCCTAAGTGCTCACACACACAGGGGGAGTCTGTCTTAGTGACCACTCCATTGGTGCGATATGTACGATGGGTACGAAGATATGAAGGTGTGAAATGTGCGAAGCGTGCGATATGTGTGAAATGAATGAACGTAAGAAAAGATGTTATGAACGAATGAAGCGAATGATAATGTAACGTGCGATGATTAATGAATGAAAGAATGTAACGAACGTAATGAAAGATAATAATTATATTATCTATGTGTACGTATGTTGTGTGATCGCGTACGAAAGTAAAGAACGGTTTTAACGAAAGAAAACTATGTTTTATTATAAAACTAGAACTCACTCAGCAACGCTGACTTTTATGTGTTTCCAGTTGGCAGGTAATGTTGCTGAGGATGGCACGGGACGGCTATTCAGCTCTTTTGGACGGCATTCTTTTGATTAATGTTTTTACATTGTAATACGAACGAACGATGTTTTTAAAATGAACGATTGTATTTACTTGTAAAAGCATTTGTAAAGTTATAAAAAGTTATTTTTAAGTTTCCGCTGCAACGTTTTTATGTAAGATGGTGAAATTATATGTTTTATGTGCGACGATCGACCAACTGTAAGCGTCCTGAAACGGGGCCTTACAGGTGTGAATAATATTAAATATATCAATGAATGTGTAAAATGATCGGTGAGTTGAACTTGAAACATAACTTGATTTGGGATAAATCGAAACAATGATAAGATTGTAAAGTGAAAAGGATATGAAATGGTTCATTTTTTCATTTGAAAATCAATATCATGATCTGGGGAAATCAAAACCTTGAATTGATTATTTGAGACCTATGATTTGATTAAATATCTAAAATAATTTTGAAATATAAGACATGTATTTTGTTTATTCTCTTTTGCATATGATGAGTAAATTAGAAAACCTTTAATCGCTTGTTTGAAAAAGCAAAAATCCAACACATTTTAATTCATAATTTTAGTGTAGTACAACCCGTAAAAACTCATTATATTACTTGTCTGGTAAGGATAGAGTCAACTTGTTTTTTGGTGGGAAAAACAGTTAACTATACATTGCAATCCAATTCATGGTTTTATTTTGAAATCATCACAAATGCGTTTTGTGATGAGTTTTTTCTTCAAAGTAGGGTTGTTATAAAAATAATTTAACAAAATGAGTGTTTTCAAAAATATTTAGCAAAAGCATTTTTAATATCAATATTTTTAAATATTTTTTAAATAATTTTATTTATGTAAAGTTATAAGGATAAAATTTCAATAAAATAAAAACCAATTTAGCATCTATCATGATTTTGAAAACTATTTTATATTTCTTTTTATGAAGGTTTTCTTAAAACCTTTTCAATAACGTATTCTCATACAAAAATATTAATACTCTTTCATTAGTATTTTTTAACGTCTCTTTATAAATTACGTGATCTTATACAGAATACATGTTCTTATATAGAAACGATATTTCTACAAAATCGAATGGTTTATATAATTTTGTTAAAATACGATATATATTGTCTAATTGTTTTAAACATAAATTTATATATAGTAATAATTATTTATATAAGTATATACATAAAAAATAAAATAATATCATATAGATACAACGCTAGTTTAGTCTTGCGAGTCGGCTCGATCTCGAGATATGAAGCTCGGACTCAAAATCATTTATTAAATGAGTCGTAAAATGAGTTCGAGCTTGTTTAAGCTTAGTTTAGTTAGATTTTTTAGCATTGGTCCCGAGTGGCTCACGAGATGGCGTGACTCGTTTATCCCTTAATTATTTTTGGGAGTCTATTAGCAACATGCATGCCTTGGGTTATTGAGGATTACGTTTATAGTTCATAAAATAAAATAAGATAAACCATTAACTTTTTTTTTGTTTCGGTATGATATTTATATAAAATTTGTTTACAGAATGCAATTTTTTTTAAAAAAGTATTTTTTTCGTATTACATTTTTCAAGATACTTAAAAAATGTTAAAAAATACATATTTTTAAAAAGAATAAAACAATATACCTACTTTTGTGTGAAATTGAAACAAAATTATAGTGAAAAGACTATTAAAATGAAATCTGAGTGGATTAAAAAATAAAAATAACTTTTAGAAAAACTTTCTGTTTTAATTGCGACATTTGAATCAAATGGTTTTACAATTTAATTAACCTTTGTACTTTATTATATTTAAATAATATATTTTTGAAGTGAAATAAATTTAACCAATACCATTATAGTGAGAAAAAAACACTTCTTTAAATATCTATTTTAGTAAATAAATTTTCTATATACACTATTTAAGAATAAAAAACTCTTTTTGTAATTATAGCAATAGTTAATTTTATTCAAATGAATTATGACTATGAATAAAGATAGATGCATTTTTAGGCGGAAAATCAAAGGAATAAATGTTTAAAAAAATGACATGTGTCACTATAAATATTATTTTATGAATAAGTATAGATTGTATAGGTTCAGTTGTCTTGGTTATTATTATTTGTATTGTAATCTGAATTTGAAAACGAGGCCCTCTCGAATTGAGCCGACTGTCATATTCAATTTTTCATTATCTATTTGGAGTTTGGGTTTCTATTATAGGGTTGATAAAACATCTCTTATATTTATGTTTTAAGATAAACTTGATAAATCTCTTAATGTGATTCGTTATCCTAATACCCTATTCAAATATTTTTTAGAAACATAAACAGATTTCTTATTTAAAAAAAAAATTAAAAGAAATCCTCATAATTTTAAGGATAAGAAATGAAATGCGAAAAGGTTTTAAAAAGTGAAAGATAAATATATAATTTTTTTATATAATTACAAAAATAAAAAATATTAGTACGGACATGTTTAGTTTATCTTCAACTTTACAATGGTCTGTCTTAGGCCCAAAAGTTTTGTTTTTAGAATTACTTGTCCTTTTAAAATTCACAAGTAATTGACAAAGTAGACATAGGATTAACATGCTTGAATAGCCTCTTGTCTTTTAGATGAGATGTTCTAAGTTCAAATCAAAATACAATGTAAAAATTAGTTAGAATTATTTAAAACTATAAGTAAGATAGACTTATTATTCAAGCAACCCACAAGTAATTATCAATATATTTAAGAGTCAATAATAGTTGTTAAAAAAGAACAAGAACTAGATAACGAAACTTGACTAGAAAAAAAGGTTGAGTCACAGGACTTGATGTATGTTGTTCTTACACTACACAAACAATAATAAAACCATGTGTAGTATTAGTTATAATGTCATCTATCTACCATATGTATCTTTTTTCATTTATGATTGATTAACTTGAAGCATGCTCCAATGCCAATCACTATTATTAACCCTAATATTTTCTGTAACACTTGTTACCTATTGAATTAGTTGGTTATTTCACCAGGATCTAGTAATATCAAGAATTCTACAACTTTTACAAGCTTTTAATATCTGCTATTGTTTGAAACTGATACAAACTGATTTTGATAAACATCTTCCCATCCCTGTAAAATTATTCTAAGCATTTGAGTTAACCCGACCCGTCGCTACCTGAGCCTCTTCGACTTAGTTTTAAATGACTCGTTTGGACCCGAACCTCGGTTTTGCCCATTAGGTAAAGGAACTAGGACACCAGATCCTTGTACATCTACAGGAAGTTATAAGAAATGCCACAAGGATATATAGCTCATCATGTTATCTTGTGTTCCTATTCGCACTAAAATAGAAAAATGTATACATTCCAAACATATATACAGGTACAACCCACAGTTTAAGCAAAGCAAACATGTATATTAGTCTCACTACGAAAAATGAAATACAGCTTCGGCCCCAAAGAATGTAGTACTAGAACAATGTAACACCAAAACAATCAATCTATTGGGAATACAAGTCATTCGTAGAAATATCACCCGCTACTGACTGTTGTGAAGATCTTGATTTACTTTTCAACCTGCTAGGATGACTTGTACTCGAAGTGTAGTCTTCGAATAAGGATTTTTCTGGATTTGTGCTCGTGCGCGTGTAAAAAGCAGGCTCTGAAGGGACCGGGAGGGTTAGGGAAAAGCTACTAAGCATGAGAACGACTGAAGCCATAGTTGGTCTGTCGTTTAAGTCTTCTTGAACACATAATAGGCCAATGTGGATGCATCGGATCATATCACGTAGAGAATTAGATCCTTCTTTTAATACTGGATCAATTAAACTTGAAGCCGTCCCGTCTCTCCAACTTTTCCATGCCTAGAAGCCAGAAATCGCAACATGGGAACTCAATTTAAACTTAATATTATGTACTTGAACATAAGTAGATAGATAAAAACTTACATGACTAAGAAGATCTTCAATCACCATTCCATTCTGGAAAGTGTGGTTCTTTTGACCCGTTACAATTTCGAGTACTAATACACCAAAACTAAAAACATCTGATTTTACTGAAAACTGACCGTGCATTGCATACTCTGGTGCCATGTATCCACTAGTACCAAAAAATATTTGTCAGGTACTACATATGGTAAGACACTGCTATCAAATAACTCACACGAATTAAAAAAAACTATTTTTTTAGGGAGACTTACTATGTTCCAACGATTCGACTAGTGTTGGCTTGGGTTTCTTCTGGCGTAAACAATCTTGCCATACCAAAATCTGCAATTTTTGGATTCATTTGGGAATCCAACAAAATGTTACTAGCTTTTAGGTCACGATGGATTATCTTTAGTCGTGAATCCTCATGTAGGTACAAAAGTCCCCTCGCAACACCTCCGAGAATTTTATATCTTCTTTCCCAATCAAGAGTTGTGCGCTTTGTTGGATCTAAACATTTAAGACCAAGCGTAATTAGGCATGTTATCAAAGAACGAATATCTACAAATTCGTTGCTATTCTTTGTATAGAAAGTTACTAAGAAGAGTCTACTTACCAAATATAAATTTATCTAAACTTGCATTTTGTACAAACTCATACATCAAAAGCCGTTCGGACCCTTCTAGGCTAAATCCTAGAAGCCGAACCAAGTTTCGGTGTTGCAGCCTCGCTAATAACAAAACCTCGTTCTTGAATTCTTGTTCGCCTTGCCCTGAATCCTTCGACAACCTCTTCACTGCTATTTCTTGTCCGTTTTGTAACTTACCCTAAAATTTTTAGCATCCAAAGATGTTATTGGTCTGAAAAACCTTAGGAAACTGTTTAATTTCTAGCGTATTGTTTACCTTATAAACCAAACCGAATCCACCTTGACCGAGCTTATTGTTCTCAGAGAAGTCATTTGTTGCGGCTCTTATTACGCCAAAGCTATACTGCAACGATTCAGCTGTACTAATCTCTGTGGAAGCTCCATCTTCATAAACTAGAATCATCGTCACCAGTAATTAATAAGAACTTGAAAACATAAATATGCACCAATAAATCAAGAAATAAACGAAACACATTAAAGAAAACACACCTAAATTCTCTGATGGATGTCCTTCCTGTTTTCTATTTCTTCTAATGAAGACACAAACGGAAACCACAACAACTATCACAAGACTTAGGGTTGCAACAACCGCGATGACTACAATAATCGCAGTGTTACTACTGTTGCCTGAAAATCTCACAAAAACATTAGTGAAGCTATAAAGATTCTCGTAGCAATATTGTATCACGATAAAAGTCAAGTGCATGTATCTAGCAGATGGATACCTGCAGGTGATGGTGGTGGTGGTGGTGGCGGTGACTGTGTTGGCGGTGGCGATGGTGGTTCAAGATCCACTGTATCATTGAGGAATCTGTAATCTTCATATCTAAAAATGCAACTAGGATAATAAATATTTGCTCCACGAGGACCCTCCGTAATAAGCCTAACTGCACTATCCAAGCAGTTATAACACTGTATTTCTGATAGATCCGGTGTACACTGCATGTACGCATAAATGGTTGAAAACCCCGGTCCACCCGTGCTGTTTGCTGCATACTTACGAAGAGATCCGCCACCTGAAGCTTCGGTTCTAAGTTGATTTATTAGCCGGTTGAGCCCTTGGTTAAATTGCTCCACGTT
The DNA here is from genome assembly GCA_025506515.1 of Flaveria trinervia. Classification (NCBI taxonomy): domain Eukaryota; kingdom Viridiplantae; phylum Streptophyta; class Magnoliopsida; order Asterales; family Asteraceae; genus Flaveria; species Flaveria trinervia. The sequence goes on along the minus strand of CM046452.1, from coordinate 80,248,020 downwards.
AGACGCGTTACTAGGGTTAACCAAAAGCCTTGTAACCCTTGTATCTGGATCAGTTCCCAAAATGGTGACATTAGAGTACCTTAACATACAGTTGTCATACCAACCAACTGCACCCTTTTGATTCGGGCAGATCTCTCGTAGTCCTGTAACAGCTTCGCTTATGCACCTTCGACAATCGGCTGGCTCAACGTCACCTCTACATAGCCCGATCGCGTTGGCTTGATTGGGGGCTTGACCAACAGACGCGTTGTAGAACCCGTACCTGATGCTGGTATCGGACGTCAACGATGACAAAGCATCATCAAGATTACTTTGATACATACCGTTTAACGTGAAATTTGCGTTTTCATCACATGTTGGAGACCGTATATCGCCTTGAGACACCGAAAGGGAGATTAAGCTTAGGATGATCACGATGACAAAAAATAATTTTGTTTGTTTGGCTACTATCAACATTATTGTTGTTGCAAGTATGAGACTTGGATACTAGAAATGAAAAAAGAATATGATGGCTTTTATAATTTCATTATTATTTTCTTGATTGACAAATGACTTGTGCAACGATAACGGGGTCAAATTTTGTAAGTTGAAATTTAGCTATTTGATTGAATTTAATTGGTCAAATTTGGTGTCTCCACGTGTCAAAATCTTATTTTATTAGATTTTTTCTATTTTACAAAAGTAATTTTTAATAAAAAAGTAACAGAATAGAAAGTGGTTTGATAGTTGATCAATGACTTAGTCCCCTCGCTCACTTTTGAACAAATTTTTTTATACATATCATAAAAATGACATCTAGATAAAAGGAATAGGAAGAAAACTAGAAAAGTAATAGAAAGTGTGCGTGAAGCCGTGAACCATGTGATTGTTCGTTAAAAACAACAGTGTATTTAAAATATTGTAATGTAATCTAATAAATTTTTACATGTAATATCATATGGTATTCTCAAATTCTCTTTTACTTTAATCTTTTTTCCAAACTATTTATTTTATTTAAAAAAATCAATTAACTAATTTCAATTTTTTCTCTTTCATCTGTTATTATAAATCCAAGTCCCTTTTAAAACATTAAGATTTAAACAAATTTTTAATTAAAAAATAAATATTTTGATTAAAAAATAGATTTTCAAAATCAAAATTTTCTAAAACTATAATTTTTTTCTAAAACAACAAAACCTTTTAAACTATAAAATATTTTAAAATCAATCTTTTTAAATTAATGTTTTACAGTTTCTAACTCTTCACAAATAAATGTTTAGTATTTTTTTATTTAACACGTGTGATACACGGGGTTATAACCTGGTGCTATTTTTATAAAGAAAATTATAATAACATGCAATAGAAATCAAACTATAGTATGAAATAAGAAGAATCAAACAAAAACTATGAATTATATTTTACTAAGAGCTCATAATAAACTGAAAGATCATATGATATCATTTAAAAAATTTAGTTTAAAACTATTCAAAATATAAACACTATTCAAATTTCATTTTAACTTGACATTAGCAAGATCTTTTAAAATGTCTCACTTAAGTACATGGCAGGATTTAATTTTTTTTTCAAGGTGAATTTTAAAAAAAATCATGCCTATGGTAGGATTAAAATTTTATTTTCCTTAAAGCTAAAAATAATAAATTAGATTTTCTTGCTGATGTGACGAGAGTAAGTGGATTTAGGAACCATGCACTGATCGATCAGTGAAGGGTAAAGTATAGTTATGTGCGTTTAATTGTATAATGTAAACATAGTTGTCTATTTGTATTTTTCGCTCAAAACATTAGTTAGTTGGACATGGTATTAACTTAAATGGGAGCTTATGATTCGTTATCTCTTTGTGCGTAATTAAATTATTTTTATCCTCTAACACACTATAGAATTATATTTGCTATTATATAACCCCTAGTATCCTACGTACGTATTCATATGATCTAGGAGCAAGTTCCTTATACTACACACGTTACATAAGATGTCCGTTTAATTAAAAAACAATAATATATTGAGAACCACATAATGCATTTGTAGAGTATGTATATAAAAAATAATTAAAAATGACGAGCCGGAGAGAGTTCAAGACACATACATGATAGCCTTGTATCACTTAAAAGCAGTAGGCAAAATAACATCTCTTGCACTTTTTAGCATATTAAATAATGTGCGTGTGTGTATATATATATATGTGTGTATATATGTGTATATATATGTGTATATATATGTGTATATATATATGTATATATATATGTATATATATATATAGGGGAGTGTTCAAATGAGAACCACCTTTTTTTGTGAGAACTGTAGGAATCAATCTCAGTCACTCATTTTTTATCACATGCAAATCACATGCCATTTCCCCCTTTTTTTAAACGTTCGTAACTTTTTTTCACGCCATCGATTTTTCAAAAAAAATTTCACCATAAAATTTAGTATTTTTTATCTTTCCAACGGCTACCATATTGACATACTTTTAAAAAAAATCGTACATCCGTTGTTTACATATATGTAAATCTAGTTATACACATGTGTAGTACTAGATTTACACACGTGTAAATCCGATATTACACATGTGTAAAACGAATTTCGTTAAAAAAACGAGATTTTTTTTTATTTTTTATAAATTTTTTTTAATTTTTTATGAAAGAGGAAAAGTTGGGGAACATTTTTTTGTTTTTATTTTTTTATTTTTATGTTATTTTTTTATTTATAATTTTTTTAAATATGTTTTTGTTAATTACAATTTTGCCATTGAGAACTAGTGGTTGAGATTGGTTCCTAAAGTTCTTATAAAAAAAACTCGTTCTTATTTGATCCCTCCCCTATATATATAAATATATATATATACATATATATATATACATATATATATATACATATATATGTATGTATATGTATATGTATGTATGGATATATATACATATATGTGTATATTATGTGTATATATATACATATATATATATATACATATATGTGTATATTATGTGTGTATATATATATGTATATATATATATGTATATGTATATGTAAGCCTCTTGAAGCTTTTGTCCCTTTCAAGTCATAGATGACAATGCTATACGTCCCAAGTCAATGAAGATAGAACAGCCTTACACGTCTTTAACTTAATATATATTGTCATGATATAAATTAAAAACAACAATGTCTAACATTAACTAAATAAAATCCCATAACCAGTTTCATCTTCGTTCAAACCTAACCTTTCATGACCTTTTCAACATCAACCTTATGGCTATATAGTCAAGTTTTATCATTTTAAATAATCCGACAAATTAATAAAACTTGTAAATTATCGGTCAAATCTACAATCCAGATTGATCTTGTCTAAGTGTATTGACATTTCTAAATATCATACTATAATATTCATTATTCTATAAGTGTATTGACATTTCTAAATATCATACTATAATATTCATTATTCTATAAGATGATAATCAGTTAGGAGAGAGTTAACTTTTATGAGGACTCAGACAAAGTGTTATTTTAGACTTTCTGTATATATATAGCCAACTATACCTAACAAGTTCTGCTCAAATATGGAGATTATTTGACTTTCCTAACTACCATGTTTTCTTAATAATACAAATATATCCATTCCAATAATATAGATATGTGGATATTCCCCCTCAGTTGGAGTGGGAGTTTACACAAACATTCAAATTGACATGAAAGCTTTGAAATAGTTGTGGGGAAAGTCTTTTGGTAAAGATATCAATATATTGGTATGAATATGGCACATGTAAGACACGAACATGACCCACATGTACCTTTTCGTGAACAAAATGAATATCAATCTCCACATGCTTTGTTTTTTGATGTTGGACCGGATTTTCTAATAAGTAAAGTGCGAAAACATTATCATAATAAACAATGGTTGTGCGTTGAATAAGAACATGAAGTTTAATCAATAAATTCCACAACCAAGTAGTTTTCACGACAACATTAGCCACGACTCGAGATAAGTTATGGCATTTGAGCGAGAGATTGTAGGCTGGCGTTTTGAGGACCATAAGACAAGATTGTTCTCATGATACACACAATAACAAGAGGTAGACTGTCTTGAGTCTGGGCAACCTCCCCAATCAACATCAGAGTACGCGGTCAAAGAGGTAGACAGACTAGGAGATAACCGTAAGCCATAATGCAAAGTCCCTTGAATGTAGCAAAGTATACGCTTTATGAAGTTAACATGCGGTTCGTAGGGAGAATGCATAAATAAACAGAGTTTCTGAACATCATATGAAATGTTTGGGTGAGTGAAGACGAGGTATGGTAACGCCCCTTCTAGACTTTGATAGTTGCTCATGTTGGGAAGAGGATCTCCATCTGTAGTACTTAGTTTTAATGATGTGTTTACCGTTTTTACACACAGTTAGAAGATAACATATTAGCTCTATTTAAAATATCTTTGGCGTACTGACTTTGAGATAAGAATATTCCATTGCCATCATGAGTGACACTGATACCAAGAATGTGATGAAGCGTGCCCAAATCTACCATAACAAACTCTTGTGATAAAGAGTTGATGATCTGATTAAGTAACTTTGTGAAGGAAGCTATTAGTATATTGTCATCAACATGGTGAAGTAGATAAGCCAAGTTAGTCTTGTGATGATAAACAACTAATAAACTATCACAAGTGCTACACTTAAACCTTATGGAAAGACTAAATGTAGAAAACCGAGTGAACCATGCTTATGGCAGCTGTTTGAGTCCGTATAAGGACTTAGTAAGGTGTTAGGCATGTTGGGGTCGAGACAGGTCTACAAACCCCAGTGGCTGGTGCATGTAAACGTTTCCTATAACTAACCATGCAAAAAACATTCTTTACCGCAAGTTCTCGAGATAGAGCAATGACCGAACCACACGTATTGTAGTTGTTTTTACCACCGAACGAAATGTAAACTTATGACGAAACAACCATACGCACCGAATTAACTAATGAGGCGATGAGCATATTGAAGAGAATGATGGTGGTGAGAGTGGAAGAGGATCAACTATGAGTAAAAATAAGGTAAAAAAGTGTCTCTAAGTGACTTAGGATTTCTCTTTTATGCTTAGTGTTAATTTTTTTATTAGGTTGATTGATCTATTAAACATTCATATAATTATATATTTGTATATAGTGGGTCAAATTTACTAGAGTGCTATATATAAATTATATATATACATATATAAATATAATAAAAAATTCAAGCCGAACCAAACCGAGCGGACCTTTGCTTATGCTTGGCTTGTTTACAACCGAGCAGAAGTTTGTACGAGCATTTTTCGAGCAAAACTCGAACAATCATCAAGCAGTGAGCACTTTGAACATGCCTTGGTTGAAGGTGGCGATGGTTGGTTGTAGTGAGGTTGGGGTTGGGTAGGGAATTGAAAGTGGGTGTTAGTGTTGGGTTCATCACTAAGAAAGTTGTGGGCTTTAAGTGGGGGTGGTCATGGTAAGGGTAGGAAGAATCATCAAATATAACATGTCAAGATATGTGAACTTTATCGGTTTGAGGATTAAGACATTGGTACCCTCGGAAGCCAAATGGATGGCCAAGTAAAATGCATTGAGTGGACCGGGGGCAAGTTTGTGAGGTTGGGTGGCGGACATGTTAGGATAACAAGCGCACCCGAAAACCCATAGGTGATCTTAAGTAATACTAATTTTTTTAGTGGTAATATATTTGTTGGTAATGGTAATTCGTTAATAATTTTAGGCTCGGATAACGGCATACACCAAACACCTACTCATACTTTTCACCTAAATAACATACTTATCTCCCCACATATCATTAAAAACCTTTTTTCAGTTGATAAATTCACTCTAGATAATCAAGTTTCTTTTAAGTTTGATCCTAACAGTTTATCTTTGAAGGATCTCAAAACTGGAATACTTCTTTCATGCCATGATAGTATTGGGGACCTTTATCCTCTCACACCACCTCATCATGTTTTACTCATATCTCCAATCAAGTGGCATGATCGGCTCCGTCACTCCAGCTCTCATGTGTTAGAAACACTTTTTAATCATTCTTTTATTCCTTGTAATAAAGACGTTTCCAAGTTTTTTTTGTCATTCTTGACTTATCTAATACTAAAAGATTATAGTTTGATGACCCACGTTCATTTACTATTACTCCATTTGATATCTTCCGTCGTGATTTATGGACCTCGCTCATATTAAGTAATTCATGAGAAACATATTACATGGTAATAATTGATAATTACACAAATTATGTTTGGGTTTATCCATTAAAGTTTAAATCTGAGGCCATCATCAACTTTGTCAAATTTCCCAAACGTATTTAAACTCAATTTAATAAAAGCACCAAATACTTTAAATGTGATCTAGGTGGAGAGTTTGACAATCATGAATCTCATAACTTTGCCAACACGAATGGTCTTGTGTTCCGCTTTTCATGCCCTCAAACTTCACCACAAAACGGTAGAATTGAACTTAATTATGATTAGACGCCTCAATGATATCATTCGTGCTGTTCTCACACATGTCCATTTGCCACCATGGTTTTAGGTTGAGGCCCCCGTACCACCGCATATTTATACGTCCTCCTCTCAACTAAACGCTTCATTTTTCTTTACCCCAACATTTGCTCTGATATCATAAATTTTTTTATGGTATATTGATTTCTTATGCATGTCTCTAAACATTACATGATAGGAATATATATATATATATATATATATATATATATATATATATATATATATATATATAATATAACCAACTATGCGTAACAAGATATCCTCAAGAAGATTATTTGACTTTTTTGACTACCATCTTTATCTAAATAATACAAATATATATTCATGTGTCGAATATTTTACCCGGTTTACCAACTTCACTTGTTTAAAACCAAAAACATCAAATTTTGTTGGGATATGTTGTGCTTTAGCTTCTGAAGCTTATGTTTTTGCTTCCGAGTGTTAAGGGTCAAGCTTCCGAATTCAGGATGTAACATGTCATTTGTTGATAGTTAGGGGATAGAATATGTCAAGTACTTTGATGGGTTGTTAATTCTCGTTAATATTGTTAAGTAGTTGGATAAAAGGAGAAGCCTCATCTTCATCATATTACTGTAATCTTGTTTCGTGCAATAAGAAAGTGAACATTCAATTGGATATAATCATTGATTTCGGTTCTTCAATTTCGTATTATTGTGTTAATAATCGGGGTTAACTTTCTACAATTGGTATTAGAGTTGCGGCTCAACCCGATTCAATTGTACACTCATTGATCGATCGAAGGGAAGATCGCGAAATATCAAGTCAATTAAAGTGATAATGGTGACTACGAAGTTTGATTTGGAGAAGTTCGATGGGAGAAATTGTTTTAGTCTCAGGCGTTTGAAGATGAGAGCACTCTTGGTGCATAAGGGCTTAGTAGAGGCATTGGCCGGAGGCCAAGCGAAGATACCTAATGAGACATTGAAAGAAAAGAAGAAAGAGATTCAAGAAAGTGGAAGGATACACTTGAGAAGGCACACAATGCAATTATTATGAGTTTGGGTAATCGGGTGCTTCGTGAGGTCTCTAAAGAAACCACTGCGGTTGGGATTTGGACCAAACTTGGAGGGTTGTATATGAAAAAGTCCTTAGCCAATTGGTTGTACCTAAAGAAAAGGCTATACACCTTCCAAATGAATCCAGGTAAATCCCTTGAAGACCATACTGATGAGTTCAATAAGTTGATCTTAGACCTAGAGAATATTGAAGTAACGATTGATGAGGAAGACAGAACAATTCTGTTCTTAGCCTCCTTACCACAAGTGTATGAACTCTTTATGGAAACCTTAATGTTTGGAAGGGATACTTTATCCATGGATGAAGTCATCGTTGCAATGAACTCTAAGGAACTTCAAAAGAGGTCTGAAGCAAAGGATGATAAGGTTGAATGGCTAACGGTAAGGGGAAGACCTGATCATAGAAACCAAAAGTCTAAGTATCAAGCAAGATCCAAGTCAAGGTCAAAAAAAGGTGTTTCATTTGCCAGTCTGAGAAACATATAAAGAAAGATTGCCCTAACATATACAAAAGAAAGAAAGGTGATACAAGTTACTCCAAGAGTTCTGGCCCACATTCACCTAGTGCTAAGTCTAAAGGGTATGAAAGCTCAAAAGTGTTAATGGTGTCCAAAGGTGGAACAAGTGATGAATGGATCCTAGACTCGGGTTACTCATACCACATGATCCCTAGAAAAGACTTCTTTAAAAAGATGGGCTCAAGGGGTGTGTGGTGGGACTAAGGGATGACAGGCCTTGAGAAATTCAAGGACTAGGGACACTCGAACTGAGGCTAGCTTCTGGTACGGATCTCACTCTCCATGAGGTGAGATATATTTTAAGTCTAAAAAGGAATTTGATCTCACTGGGTACCTTTGAAGGGAATGATCATATAGTGAGCCTGAAGAATGGTAAGGCTAAAGTTATAAAAGGGTCAATGTGCCCGTTGTCCGGAACAAAAAAGTAAAACAACACTTATGTGCTAGATAGGAAGGTGAAGGTTAAAGCAACTATGTTGCAGAGTCAGAGGATACATCACATGTCATGTTGTGGCATACAATATTAGGTCACATAAGTACCCAAGGTTTGCATGAATTAAACAAATAACAATCGGTAGATGACTTGAGTAACTGTGAAGTTGGGTTTTGGGAGAACTATGTTGTGGCAAAGTATAACGTTCTGCATTTTACATTTATTTTTTTCCTTGTTCAATCCTTGTAACTTAAGATTTGATCATAGTGAAAATATTTTTTATGTAATTCTTGTTGATTATATGTTTGTGCAACGCTTAACCAATTAAAAATTACGCATATCAACACAAAACCGAACAACTTATCGGGACTTATATATTCCAGAAAATTAATTACAAGTTTTATTATTATGATTCATATATTAAAATACTCATTTTTAGTTACTAGTTATGGTGCAAATTAATAAATAAAATAAGTTAAGGGGTTAAAATTGAAAAATTGTATTTTCCCTTCACTCATCTCCCCAACTACTTACATTTATGGCCAACCATAATTTTCACCTATAAATACTAACTCAAATCCCCCTTTAATCACTTTTATCACTCTGAACTCTCTCTAAACTCTCTCAGTCCATCCAAGAACTTCATCTTTTTAGCAAGAAATATTCAAGAACAACTTATGAGTTTTAATTAATTAATTAGTTTATTTATATATTTATACTTTCTTTCTTACTTTCTTCTTCATTTTCTCTACCACTTGGAATAACCTCTAGGACATAACCACTTAGTCACCAAGGTGACACAAGTATGGTAACCCCCATTTTGAGGTCCAAGTTGGAAATATTATACTTGATTTTTTCATACATGTTTTCTTTTTTTTATTTTTAAACCTTTTACATACTAAACCAAGTCACCGACAACTTCAATGTTGGAAGGCTTGCGTTGAAGTTATATTTCTGAAATTTTAAGTCTTTTACACTCCATTTTTTCATCTTTACAAAACACTAAGTGATCTACAAATCAAGAAGTGGATGAAACCAAACCGAGCCTCCAACCAACGTTGAAAGGCTTGTGTTATGGTATGAAATGGTGATGTTGAACCTTGGTTCTACAACTAATTTATCCACCATACCCCACTTGAACACTTAGTCAAACTAGGCAATTTACTTTAGTATTTTCATTTATATACTCATGACCATCCGAATCACCCATATGTGGAGATTTTGTGCAATGGTGACAATCAAGAGGTTTGTGGATATCCCTACCTCTAATACATGACCTACATGAATATAACACTTGAGATTTGTGGATTACCCTACCTCTAATGCATGGCTTATATTTATATCTACATAATACTTAGTCAAAACCAAACTATGAACCATAATATCAACCAACCATGGTTGAATGTTATGTGTTAAGGTAGACATTATACTAATATTATGATTCCTTATTTTGGACTTCCAACGAGTGACTAAAACTCATAAAGAAAACACACAATACATGGTGTCCAAATAAGTGTCTAAGTAGTATATACTTTCATTTACTCTTGTATTAGTAATTTTTGTATACTTTCCAATTGCTAAAATCTAAAACTTTAAATCCTAAACTTACACACTTTCATTCACCTTTTTGGGTGACTTTGGTGAATCCTTTAAACTCAATTATCTATTCTTGTGGATTCTAATCACCAAACCGTGAGTCATACTTCACCCATTTTGTTTTAACACTATTTGGGTTGCAACATGTACCATTTATCAAATACACGCAATTATGCATTCAACCAAACTCATTCTAAAACTCAATTCATACAAACATGCTTACTTGTTATACTATTTGTGAATACATTCTAGAATACATTATCTTGCAAGCAATCTAAACCTCCCTTAACATGTATAGCGCTATAGGACTAGCACATCCGCTCTATTATGATGGGTCTATGTTAAGTTATTCAATATTTACGGTCTTAGTCATTTTTAATGCTAAGATTACGCTAGTGGACACTTTGGTTTGATTATCGGCTTTGCATGCTAGCAATGTACAAACTTTAGTATACTTTACTCATGTTGAATTGAGATTTATCCACTATGATACTATGTATTCAAACTTATATGCTCATCAACATATTCATATGTTGACCTATATTTTATACATGTTGCAGGAAATGCTTGAAGTTTTATCAAGAAACTCAATTAGGTGGACTTAGAAACACACCAAATCTACTATTTTGTTATGCTTGTTTTAGACTTGTATTTCTCAAAATTTTTGTATGTTTATTTGAAGCATTTTAATGTTATGTTGATTAATGGAAATGAAATTTAATCTTAATTTATTGTCACTTTAGTTCTATGATGTCTTTGAACAATTTATCACTTCTCACGCCCCGATGTTTCCGCCATCGGTTGGGGTGTGACAGAAAGTCTCATAAAGTGAGATTTTGTAAGGGTGCGTATACTTCCCAGGGTGTTCTTGACTATATTCATTCAAACTTATGGGGGCCATCTAGAACAACTTCACTAGGTGGTGCAAGGTAGTTTCTATCCATAAATGATGATTACTCTCGAAAGGTATGGGTGTTTCTTTTAAAGCACAAGGATGAAACATTTGGGAGATTCAAGGAATGGAAAGTAATGGTGGAAACTCAAACTGGGAAAAAGGTAAAGACGCTCAGGATTGATAATGGTCTTGAGTTTTGAAACCATATGTTTAGCAAGTATTGTAAAGATCAAGGATTATTAGGCATCACACAGTGGCTGGAGCCCCTCAACAAAATGGCCTTGCTGAGAGGATGAATAGAACTCTTCTGAATAAGTTGAGATGCCTGTTAATAGAATCTGGAATGACTAAACATTTTAGGGGTGAAGCTCTGAGTACAAGTGCATTGTTGGTAAATATGTCCACCCTCTAGTGCTATAGGCATGAAGACTCCATGGGAATTATGGTCAGGTTATCCAGCTGATTACTCAAGGTTGAAGTTGTTTGGTTCTTTAGCTTATGCTCATATGAATAAAGGCAAGTTAGAGCCAAGAGCAGTAAAGTGTGTAATGCTTGGGTATCCAGAGTGTGTTAAAGGATATAGACTACCGGGAATGGATGGGAGTGTACCTATTAGCAGAGATGTTGTATTTAGAGAGGAGGTGTTATATAAAGTTGTGGTCTCAAGACATGTTTCAGAGTTTGAAACTAATTTTGAGAAGGCTTATCTTGAGGTGGATCAGGGACAAAGGAAGTCTTACATGGGTGTTGAGAGTGAGATGAGTGGATCTAGCTCAAGTAGTCCTTAACCAACTTATAGCATTTCTAAATATAGGCCTAGAAGACAAGTTTTACCCCTCTAAGGTTCAAGAAAGGAGATGATCTCTCTGCCTTTGTGTTCAATGCAGCTGCAGTAGAAAGCGAATGCGAACCTTTGAACTCTGATGAAGCAGTGATTTCAAAGGATAGTTCAAAATGAATGCAGGCCATGTTGGAAGAAATGGAGTCTTTAGAAAAGAACAACACATGGATACTATTTGTTAAGGCTAAGGAGCAGAAGTTAGTAAGTTGCAAATGGTTATTCAAAGTAGAAGAAGGCGTGCATAAGGGGGAGGCTCCTAGATAGCTAGGTTAGTTGCAAAAAGGTTTACTTAGGTTGAAAGAGTGGATTATAATGATATTTTCTCTCATGTTATGAAACATACATCCATAAGAATAGTGCTTTCAATAGTTGTTGTGTATGATTTGGTTCTGGAGCAGCTGGATATAAAGACTGCCTTTTTTACATGGTAGTCTTGATGAACAGATCTACATGAAACAACCTCCAGAGTTTGTGGTGAAAGGGAGTGAATGATAAGGTGTGTCTTTTGCAAAGGTCTCTTTATGGTTTAAGCAGTCCTCGAGGCAATGGAATAAGAGGTTTGATGATTATGTGTTGTCTCAAGGGTTCGATAAAAGCTCTTATGATTCATGTGTGTATTACAGGAGGGCAAGGTGTGGAGGCTATGTCTATTTGTTATTATATGTTGATAACGTGCTGGTTGCAAGTTTCTGATGTAGATGATGTCAAGTCTTTACTAATGAAAGAGTTTGAAATGAAATAATTGGAAGAGGCTTAGAAAATTTTTAGGAATGGAGATTACAAGGGATCGTAGTCTTGGTATATTGAGATTGTCTCAAACTGGTTATGTTGCTAAAGTGTTGTCTAATTTCTCAATGGACAATAGTAAGCCTGTGTTAACCCTATTAGCTCAACACTTCAAGTTGTCTCTTAGAGATTGTCCATAATCTGTTGAAGAAGAAAGTCATATGTTAGATGTTCCCTATGCCAGGGCAGTTGGGAGTTTAATATATCTTATGGTGTGTACACATCCTGATATTGGATATGCAGTAAGTGTGGTGAGTAGGTATCTTAGTAGGCCTCATAAGCAACATTGGGAGGCTGTTAAATGAATTTTGAGGTATCTTAACAGAACTTGAAATATGGGGTTGGTGTTTGGTAGTAGTCGAAGTTCTGGTTCATCTGTCATTGAATTTGTGGATGCGGATTATGTCACACCCCGACCGACGGCGGAATCATCGGGGTGGACAAATGGGATACGATTGTTCATAGCACATGGAACTAAAAAAGTTGTAATAATATTAAATATTATTATTCATTGAACATTACAAGACAAATAAGTCCATACAATACAAAAGCTTCAAACAAAGAAATAACATATTTAGTTAAACTAGGTCCAAGTCTTATATGAGCATGAAGAGAATCCTCAAGTATCAAGCCTAAAACATGTTAAAAATAAAGGGGCAACTTTGAAAGTTGGTGAGTTCCCATGGGTTAAACACACACATATATATGTATATATATAAAAAGATTTACAAGTTGCAATTCATGTTAATGGTTACGAGTTAACAAGCTTATAGAACACATATAGTTACAACCAAACCTCAACTTGGTTACAAGTATATATGATTGGCTAAGTGTACTTGGTTTCCATGATGAACGTCATCAGGAGCCGGAAATACATCGGCTTTAGCATCAAATAGGCTTCTCAGGCCCAAAGATCTAAGACGTCACCAGGCTAGCTATAGTTAATGATTGTAAACAAAATATGTATCTCATATAAGACTCACAATAACACAAATAACCATGACAAAAAGGTAAAGATGAATTGCATGTGTATTTACAAGTATCAAGATGTTACAAGTGTAAGTTTATGAGGTTAACATGTTTCACCCCAAAAGATGTGAAATAAAGTAAAAAGGGGCATGGAGAACTCACATGGAAAAATCACGTGCTATAAGTTTCACTTCAGATAATAATAAGAAGATAAGATGGTTCCAACAATTCTTTCACGATTCAACCTAAGATTTGGTGTCTTAGGATTAGAATAAAGATAAGATTAAAGACTAAATACGAATTAGGGTTTTGTTTGGAATTTCGGGGTTTTAATAATTACATTTAATAAAAATATAATAATACAATCGTTTATGTTTTGGTTTAATAATAAAAAAATAAATCAATTAAGACCAAGAATGATAGTGAATAATTCAATGATTTAATTAATTAATTTAATAAAAAGTAAATACGATTTGTAAAAAAATAATTAATTTGATAATTAATTATTTAAAATTTGATAAAGACAATTGAATACCTATTTAAGTGACTTGTAGGATAATTTATAATTATTTAAATCATTTTATAAAGTTTTTAAACCTTTAAATTATTTTTATAAAAATATTACTATATCCAAAACCTTAAAATAAGGATGAAGAATAATAGAAAATTATACGGTTTTATTAGTTTCAAAAGTTTAAATAAAAGTTAAGGAATCAATTTATTAACTAATATGATATAACATGGTTAAATGATTAGATAATAATATTTTAAATAATTATTAAATAATCATTTGTATAGTTTATTATTCAAAGTATTTATAACATGTAGGTTTAATACGTTTGGAATAATTCAAGTTTGGGTTCTAATATATTTATAACATATAAAAGATTTAATATTGTTTTTATAGTATTTCTATTCGTTTATTTAAGAATTATAAGTTTCAAAATTCTTAAAAATTAACTTAACAATTTCTAGAATGTTTTTAGTTAACAAAATAACTTTATTTAGATTTATTAACATAACTATAATTTTTTTGCATAAAAGAAAACGTAAGAAAACAATTAAATAAAAAGGTGGGAGAGGCCCGGTTTGAACTCGGGACCTCATGCCTATGATGGATACTGGTTACCAGTCAGGATAAAGCCCAGGTGTGCTCATAATCCACTTTAAAATATTTTAAACATTAATTGCTTAAATCCCCAAATTCACATGAACCCTATATTCGAATTGAATTCGATTGAGCATCAATTCGATAACGATACTGAAATCAAACTAAGGGCTTTTGTTCCCTAAGTGAAATCGAGTGTATGGATGTGTGAAACTTACATTATTGAGTTCGATTCGATGAAGATGGTGATAAGGATATCCACGACTAAGATAAAGTTGGTTCGAGGTTCAAACGTTGATGATAATCAAAATCGTGTTGCAAACGGCTTCCATAGGTCTTGGTGAGCAAAAGCCCTCTATCAATTTCAGAACTTGAAGTCCGGATGATGGTGCTCGAGTATGGTGTAGGTTCGCGACGAAGATACAGATCGAATTAGTGGTTTATGTGCTTTGCAAGTGAAATTGATGTTACAGAAGGTTTGAAGGGATATATTGGAATGTTTACCCTCAAGTTTAAGCGATCAATTCATTTAGGTTTTTGTTCAACGAATTAAACTTTGATTAGGGGGTTTCGGATATATTTCGCTTGGAATTACAAGATGTTAATGCTAATTACTTATGGTTTTAAATCTATCATTACTTCCTAAACGCTTCTGATCTCATAATTATGTTATACATTCACTAATAGAGATGAAACCGATTTAGTTTTGATTGTATAATCGGTTTTGAATGTAAACAATATAAACGTTAGGATGCTTCGAATTGAATGTAGTTACAGGTTCGAATCAAGGTCGCGAAGAGTTAGAACGGTTTAATTACTCTTAACTCGATGTTTTGTTGAGTTTTGGTGGTCGCTGGAGACGTGGCTGGAGTTGGTGGCCGGCGATGGGTCCGAGGTGGTAAGGGGGTGGGGTTTTAAATGATTTTACATATTGGTCCCCGAACTTTATTTGTTTGATATTCCATGTAAAAACTTTTTTATTTTAAGTTTCAAAATTTACATAGTAAACCCTAGACTTTATAAAACCTATTTGAATAATAACCCAAATTAATTATTTGTTAATCTTTGTAACAGTTATAAAACTTGTAACTTTTATGATTTTAATATTCATTTCTAATAATTAAAATTTATAATTACCGGTAACTTAATAAGTCTTTTCCATTTAGTTTATAAAATATATAATTAAACTTTATAACTTTATAAAGGATTATTTATAATCCATAAATTATTACAAGTTATTTAGATGATTAATGAATAATTTAACAATAGGTATTGCACATTTAATGCCTTGGATCCATTATTATAATATTTTAATAAAAAATAATAAAACAATAGGTTCTAGTTTGGGTTTTTAACTTTGAAAATGACAGATGTTACAGTCTCCACTGCTTTAAGAAATTTCATCCCAAAATTTAATCACAAGTAACTAATTTCAAGGATACGAGGAGACTTGGATTCGATTTCACGTTTGCACGTGAACTCTTGGAAGCGTTTAAATTCAACAAGTTTAACTATGATGCTTTAATATGCTTAAGTTTGTTAAGTTTCACAATTTATGATTTTATGTGCTTCTTGGCAAAGGGTACAAGATTAAATTAGAATTTCAATTTATAGACTTTTACATTTCAGACAGTTCAAGACTATTAGGAAGGTTTTGTCATGAGGGAAACACTAAGTATTAGTGTGATACGAGACATAAGTTCAGGATGCTTTTGGATGGGATATGGAGTTCATAAGAGCTTCTCAAACAAATAACTTTAACAAGGTTCTTAGATGATCAATTCTTGTTTACTATTTCTTTGAGGTTTTCAAAGTTTCATTAGTTTAACGTTGATACGAGAATCGTATTTGTTAAGACTAAAAATTCAATTTAGAATGAGTGCATCATTGTAATAGGTTTTCAGGATAAGTGCGGTTTTGAGGGGAAGACGTTTAGAAAGATTTTTAAGGGTCATTAAGAAAAATGGGATAATGACTTTAAGATTCAAGGGAACAAAATCAATGATGAAACGATTCAAAATAACAAGATGTTTCGAGTGTAACGTTTGGTTTACAAACCAAAAACATTACGTTGACTTACCAAAGTATTAGGTCAACTACAACCTTAATGAAGACGTGCGTACCTATAAGCGGACACTCACTCCAAGGGTTCCCAGGTAAGGTAAACGGATCCATTAGTTGATTTAGATTTATATGAATACCTTGCCTAGATAGAACACCTCGAGATACATGCATCACGCTCTTCCAGCATTACATGTTTCAAGTTATAGGACATAGACTTTGATGAGACTTGAAAACCACGAGTAACGGTTCAAAGTTCATTTTGAGAACTATTTGATTTAGGCATATAATGCCTTAGAATATGCTTTAAGGTTCATGTGTGCAATGATAAGGTTCAAAGTATAAGAAGAATCACATAAGGCATATAATCACACAATCAAGTATAAACATATAAGGCACATAAAATCCTATCTAAGCATATAAAATACATGAGAGGACTCATGTGTAAGGGTACTTAGTTATAGTCTAGGTCACTCCATTTCTAATAACCCAAATCCCTATAACCATGTCTCTGATACAAATCTATCACACCCCGACCGACGGCGGAATCATTGGGGCGGACTAATGGGAGATGATTGTTCATAGAACATGGAACTAAATAAGTTGTAATAATATTAAATACTATTATTCATTGAACATTACAAGACAAATAAATCCATACAATACAAAAGCTTCAAACAAATAAATAACATATTTAGTTAAACTAGGTCCAAGTCTTATATGAGAATGAAGAGAATCCTCAAGCATCAAACCTAAATCATGTTAAAAATAAATGGTAAACTTTGAAAGTTGGTGAGTTCCCGTGGGTTAACACACGCATATATATGTATATATATAAAAAGATTTACAAGTAGCAATTTATGTCCATGGTTATGAGTAGCAAGCTTATAGAACACATAAAGTTACAACCAAACCTCGACTTGATTACAAGTATATATGATTGGCTAAGTGTACTTGGTTCCCATGATGAACAAGCATACGTCATCAGGAGCCGACAATACATCAGCTTTAGCACAAATAGGCTTGTCAGGCCCAAAGATATAAGACGTCGCCAGGCTAACAATAGTTAATGATTGTAAACAAAATATGTATCTCATATAAGACTTACAATAACACAAATAACCATGACAAAAAGGTAAAGATGAATTTCATGTGTATTTACAAGTATCAAGATGTTTACAAGTGTAAGTTTATAAGGTTAACATGTTTCACCCCAAAATATGCGAAATAAAGTAAAATGGGGCATGAAGAGCTCACATGGAAAACTCACATGCTATAAGTTGCACTTCAGATAATAATTAGAAGATAAGATGGTTCTAACGATTCTTTCACGATTCAACCTAAGATTTGGTGTCTTAAAATTAGAATAAAGATAAGATTAACGACTAAATACGAATTAGAGTTTCAATTGGAATTTTGGGGTTTTAATAATTACATTTAGTAAAAAATAAATCAATTAAGATCAAGAATGATAGTGAATGATTCAATGATTTAATTAATTAATTTAATAAAAAGTAAATACGATGTATGAAAAGAAATAATTAATATGATAATTAATTATTTATAATTTGATAGAAATAATTGAATACCTATTTAAGTGACTTGTAGGATAACTTATAGTTATTTATATCATTTTATAAAAATTTTAAACCTTTAAATTATTTTTATAAAAGTATTACAATATCCAAAACCTTAAAATAAAGATGAAGAATAATAGAAAATTATACTGTTTTATTAGTTTCAAGAGTTTAAATAGAAGTTAAGGAATCAATCTATTAACTAATATGATATAACATGGTTAAATGATTAGTTAATGATATTTAAATAATTATTAAATAATCATTTGTGTAGTTTATTATTCAAAGTATTTATAACATGTAGGTTTAATACGTTTGGAATAATTCAAGTTTGTGTTCTAATATATTTATAACATATAAAAGATTTAATATTGTTTTTATAGTATTTTTAGTCTTTAATTTAAGAATTATAAGTTTCAAAATTCTTAAAAATTAACTTAATAATTTCTAGAATGTTTATGGTTAACAAAATAACTTTCTTTAGATTTATTAACATAACTATAATTTTTCTGCATAAAAAACGTAAGAAAACAATTAAATAAAAAGGTGGCAGAGGCCCGGTTTGAACCCGGGACCTCATGCCTACGATGGATACCGGTTACCAGTCAGGCTAAAGCCCAGATTTGTTCATAATCCCACATTAAAATATTTTAAACATTAATTGCTTAAATTCCCAAATTCACATGAACCCTATATTCGAATTGAATTCAATTGAGCATCAATTCCTTAACGATACTGAAATCAAACTTAGGGTTTTTGTTCCTAAGTGGGATGTGTGAAACTTACGTTATTGACTTCGATTCGATGAAGATGGTGATAAGGATATCCGCGACAAAGATAAAGTTGGTTCGAGGTTCAAACGTTGTTGGATCAAGAAGAAGGCTAATGCAACCAAAACTATATCACTTAATTTATTTTGATGTTGCATGCAAAGGCTTCCGAAGCTCTTCATGGAACTTCCGAAGGTTGTAGAGTTCTTCCGAAGACAAAGGAAGTCCAACTTCCGAAGACAGAACTCTACTTCCGAAGACAAATGCATACTTCCGAAGTTCAAGACTTAGAAGAATAAAGTGAAGACCACTATCGAAGTATTATGAAGAAGTATCCAAGTCTTGGAAGAAGCAGCCTCTCCGAAGTATAAAGTGGCTTCGGAAGTACTTACTCTTCCGAAGCCATTTAACCTTCGGAAGACACTACTATAACCGGTGGACACAAGTATGGTCTCTGACACTCTGCTGCAGACTTCTGATACAGCATGGCTTCTTCTTAAAGAATCATGTTGTTGACCATACTTTATTCCACTGTTTACCTTTTCATGATAGTATAGTTGCCATCTTTAGTTGGTGACAAAAGGTAAGTCAGGGACATGTCCTGACTACCAAATCTCAGATAAGACTTTATCCGAGATACCTTAATCTTTAGTCTTGTAGTATAGAATTTAGCTATAGGATCCCAGCTGGTATCAAAGTATATCTGGCTGTAGATAGTATTATATATAGGTTCTCCTTGTAATTCATAAAGACAACAGACAATCTGCTTATAAGAGTCTTTGTATTTTGAGTTGAGAATCAATATATAAAAGTATCTTGAAAATTATCTTTCTGTGTTCTTAGTTACTTTTCAT
Source organism: Flaveria trinervia (assembly GCA_025506515.1). Lineage (NCBI taxonomy): Eukaryota > Viridiplantae > Streptophyta > Magnoliopsida > Asterales > Asteraceae > Flaveria > Flaveria trinervia. The sequence continues at coordinate 80,228,071 of CM046452.1, read as the reverse complement.
ATTGTGATCAATTCTTCTTGATTTTTACCCGAGTGTGATTCTAGGTGAGTTTGAGAGAAAACATGTGTGTTTAAGTGACAAACACCGATCCTGCAATTGGTATCAGAGCTTCTCAGGCTCTTGATTGCGTGATCTAACCATCCAAATCAACCTGTTTTCACTCCTCCCTACCACTCACTCCCTCAAATGGCCCTCAACAAATCTGAAGTAGAAATGAGGACTGTTGGACCAAAAGAACCAATGAGCCTGATCAGAAAAACCTTAAAGTCTCACAGACATTACAACTGTTGAAGAAGATCACAATAGCTGAAGACATCAGCTAATTACAAGGCCTGAAGACGAAGTCTGAAGACAAGAACTGAAGACTACTACTAAAGACAAAGTCTGAAAGTAAAGAACTGAAGACAAAGTCTGAAGCTATCAGCTGAAGACAAAGTCTGAAAGTAAAGTACTGAAGACAAAGTCTGAAACTATCAGCTGAAGACAAAGTCTGAAAGTAAAGTACTGAAGACAAAGTCTGAAGCTATCAGCTGAAGACAAAGTCTGAAAGTAAAAGTCTGAAGAACAAAGTCTGAAGAACAAAGACTGAAGACAAAGACTGAAGACCAAAGTGATAAGTAGTTGTCACAACAGCTGAAGTTATCAACTTCAGTAGTTGTCACAACAGCTGAAGTTATCAACTTCAGTAGTTGTCACAACAGCTGAAGTTATCAACTTCAGTAGTTGTGATGGTTTCTTTTCAGTACTTGTAATTTACTTTTCAGTAGTTATAGTTTCAGTAGTTTAGTTTCAGTAGTTTTATGTTTCTTGTACTTAGCATTCTCTGAGATGTAATCAGTAGTTGAGAACTTTCTCAGTAGTTTGCATAGTTTCAGTAGTTTGAATAATTCTGTTAGATGTCACTATCAAGTGACATCAGCAGACGTCATATATCCTATATAAGGAATGTTGACCTAATTGTAAAGTGTGACATTGAGCCACCACGAAAGCATATGAATGAAATATCTCTTTTGCAGAATTCTCTTTTTATATAACCATTTACTGTTACATTGAATATCAATTGTGTTCTTGTGAATTGTTTAATTCGTTGTTCGAATTCCGCTGCAATACTCTCTAATCAATCAAACTTAGATCACTGATCCTAACAAATGGTATCAGAGCAAGGTTAATCATTGATCGATCTAACAATTGATCATTGAAACTGCTATTCGATATCTAAGTTTGATTGAATTAGCATATTTGCAAGAATTGGTTATAGATCATTCAATTTCTGCTGCTTTCGTTTATCTGCTTTGAGTTTTCTCTTGGTTCATATTGAGTTTGTTGTGTTTGCACTAAATCAGTTAAAACTTAATTGAATTTGGTTGAATCTGAGAATGACTACTCCTTCTAATGACCCTCATAATTCCGGTTTCTCAACCAAGTCTCCGATGCTAGTTAGGACTGAGTATAACATATGGCAACGAAGAATGCTTCATCGCCTGTCTGTTAACAGTTCAGGTTGTTGGACATCTGTGGTACATGGTCCACACAAGCCTATGGTGAACAATCCGAAAACCAACCAAATGGTTTCGAAGAAGAAGGAACAATACTCAGATGAGGATCGAAAACTGTTTGAGATTGATGCTAAAGCGCATGGGATTCTGGCCATGACACTGCCGAATGAAATCTATTCTGGGCTTATGCATCATGAAACTGCTCATGACCTCTGGAATGCAATTGAAGGAACAATTTGGTGGAACAGATGAGGTCTTAGCAAACAACAGAAATCCTTGCCCAACAATATGAGACATTCTCTCATAGGAAGGTGAGTTACTGACTCAACAGTTTGAGCATTTTTCCTGTTTGATCTCTGAGCTGAAAATGGTCAAACATGAATACACTAATAGTCAGATGAACAACAGATTCCTCAGATCACTGCCTGAGAGATGGGACACATATACCATTGTCCTACGCTCCAGTGCAAATCTGGATAGTCTATCTCTCACCCAACTCCATGGGAAACTGCTTACATTTGAAAGAGAGATAGAGTAGAAAAAGAAACTGGCATCATCAGGAAAGCTCACTGATGACTTCGTACCAGGGAACACTGCCTTGGTTGGTCATGAGTCAGAATATGCTGCATCAGAAAGCAATTATGATGAGCATATAGATTTCTCCTCTCAAACAGTTCAAATCATGCATTTGTTAGTGTTGACAGTCAGTCAGGTTGTAATAGTGACAATTTGTGTTTCATTATGGATGATTTAAAGGTATTGCTGATGATGACTTAGAAGAGATAGATATTCTGAGCCAAATGGCCTCATTAATATCAGATCTCAAAAGTTCTACAAGAGAACTGGTAGGAAATTTCCAGGACTCTCTGGCAAAACCAAAGTTGGTTTTGACAAGAGTAAGTTAAGGTGTCACAAATGCCACAGGCTTGGACACTTTGCAAGAGAGTGTAGATCATCTGGATCTAACTCCTCTGCACCCTTCGTGACTTTTCCAAGCAATAGTCCACAAAACAGAGGGCAACATCCTACTAGTTCTGGTCATCATTCACAACCTATATCTCCTGCATATTTTGTCCCTCAGGATCCAATGTCATATCCATATCCCTGCTATTACATGCCACACCCAAATCCGGTTCAAGTTCCTAATGCACAGCAACCTCAAGCCCTACCTGAGCCTCTACCATCTCAATCATCTCAATCACAACCTCATCATAGCTTCTTCACCCCTGGTATTGTTGACTGGAGCAGTTTACCAGATGATCTCTCTGGTAATGAGCAATTATTTGCTGGTGATGGTCAACATGGTGGTGAACATCCTTTTGGGAATCTAGCTCTCATGGCCCTGGAATCTACTGATAGTTCATGCTCCAATGCGTCTTCATCATAGGTAACCCAGGTATCCTCTGAGGCTAAGGCCAAGCTATGTTCTGAATCTTGCATAGCTGCATTTATCTCTATTAGAGAGGCAAATGTAGCTTTAATTAATCAAAATCTAGAGCTTGAGCAAACCCTTTCCAAAAGAAAAGCTAAATATGAGTCTGTCCTTAAGGATAAAGATGATGAGATTTATAAGCTTAAATGCCAATTAAATGATGAAAAGGCTAAGCTAGAGGTCATTCTTGAGAACCATAGAGATCTCAAAGAAAAACTTGCAGTTACCCAAGTTGAGTGTGACCGCTGGGTATCATCCTGCAAGGGATTTGAAATGTTGCTCAGCAAGCAATCTGCTTCGAATGTGAAGTTTGGAATAGGTTACAATCACATTGCACCACCTACAAATTTTACTCCAAAACCAATAGTAAAATCTGAAGGTGAAAGTAATTTCCAAACCACATCATCATATGCATCATCCTCAAGTGATCACCCAAAATCACAAGATGAAATCAGTGTTGATACCTCAACAAATCAATTGGTTGATGAGTTAACTACTGATAAGCACATGAAGCTGAGTACTTCAGATGTTGTCCCTCAAAGTACCTCAAGTACTGAAGGGTAAGTCACAACATCTGAAAAGCATTTCAAATCAGCTGAAATAAAAGGATTAACAACTGCTGATAGAGAACAGCTGAAGAACAAGTCTTCAGTTGTTACAGATCCTTCAGTACTAAACAAAAGTACTGAAAGGAGGAAAGTACTGAAGAGCACACCTTCAGTAGTTTCCACATTAGCAGTTGATCATTCAAGATGAAGAATAAGCCATGTGAAATATGTGGTAAATTCAATCATCTTTCTGATGAATGTTGGTACAGAAAGGGTTCCAAACTCAACGGAGATAAGCTCATTAAAATCCAGATGGATGAAATGAAAAATGAGTTTGAGACCAAGTTTGTACCACAGTCATCCCAATGTGATAAATCCAAGCCTTCATCCAAATCCAAAAAGAAGGATAGGGTTTATCATAAAACAGCTGATAGTGCTCCTCATGATAAACATCAGACTAAGTCTGTGAATTTTAAGGAGGAAATGGTGGGTCACAGGAACTCATCAAACACAAGTACTGATATGTCACAAGAACTGAAAGCTTTAGCTACAAATCAGACACAACTTGTTATGATGGTTCAGCATTGTTGGGGAGAGTTAACCAACTAGATGCACCTGTTGTGACATTCGTCATTTTCGACTAGCTTTGTATTTGTTATCCTGTATTGTAAACCCGACTCGTTTTGGTCTTAGGATATTTGAATATTAATAAAATGATGGATTTTATGTTGTAATCATGTTTCATACTTGTCGTGGCGTGACCCACAGCTCGTTTCAGCAAAATCAGTTTTTTAACGTTTTCGGTTCGTTTAAGGTCCGGACTTGTATTTTAACCATCCAAACCAACCAAGACCTAACCCATAACTATTCTAGAACCCTCCAAACATGTAGATACCTGGTCATAATTTATTTAAATTAAAATTTATTTTAAATAAAAGAATCAAAGTGCACCCTTTTACCCACTGGACAAATGCATTACCCATTTCCTCAAACCCTAATCTTTTCCTATAAATACCACTCATTCTCAAACATTTCACCTGCACATTTTCATCTCCTTCTCCCAAAAGTTTTGATCTTGTAAGTTGTTCTAGCTAGTTTTGCTTAACTTTGACTTTAAAAAGTCAACGGAATCGAATCTTGCATTTCAAATCATTTCGGGTATGTAATTTTGGTTATTTTTAGTTTTTCTAAGTTATTTTATGTTTACAAAACTATTTTCATCTTTATTTAAGTCTTGTGGGCATTCAAACTCATATTTATGCATTTTAGACCCGTTTGGGTCGTTTTCGGGAAGTTTACTCGATTAACCTTCTTGTTGAGTTTAGATCTGGAGGTTTTACCTTATTTTTAGTTCAATGGTTTTGGACATGTGGTAACCATCCTCGGGTTCATACCGAGTCAAAGACCGAACCAAACCGAACACTCGTTTAAGCACTTTAAATAACTTTTAAGTGACCATGTTACATCAAACACTTTAGATCTAAGTTTTTCTTGATATTTTAGTTATTATATGGTTGATATGGAGGTGTAGAACAAATCTTGGCTTGAACCCAAGTTTCGGGTAAAAACCGAGTAAAACCGAACACCTGTTTTAACGAGTTAGTCAATGTTCAAACCACCAAAAGTTCAACCTATCTTTTTAGTTATGTTTTAATTTATATTACTCATATTACTTAAGATTTTGGAAGTGTTAGAACAAATATTAGCTCAAACCAAGTTTCGGGTAAGAATAAACTCGAGTAAAAGTCGAACTTATCGTCTTAACGAGCTAGTCACCGTTCAAAACGCCAAAAGAAAAATCTTTTCTAATTTTTTTAACTTATGTTTCGTTTTATGTTATTTGTATTAATATATTATGGTATGGCGAAACCAAACTTGGTTTTATACTAATATCGAGTTTAAGCGAATTTCTTTATTAATTAAGTCTCAAACTCGGGTTTAAGAGAGTGTAAGTCAGACCTTGATGCTTACATTAATGGGATCGTGCATACTAGCACTAAACCAACTCCCATATGTAAAACTTAACAATGGTTGAGTAAAACTGAACATCAAGGACCGTTTTTCTTGTAAAACTCATTTTATACTTACGTTATTTAAACACACTTTGTAAAATATAACTAAAACTCCCAAAAACCCAAGCCTTATTTTTATGAACTTTTATACCATTTATATTTCATCTTCAATACTCAATACTTACTCAAGATCTTTCAATCTAGGACACGCACGTTAAAACCGTCGGACTCGCTTACTTGAGGATTTTATTCACAAATTTATTCATCAACGTCATTTTATTCCATGTGAGTAATTTCATCCCCATTTTCTCTTCTATCCTGTGGGGGTAGCAAGCATACTTACTCAACCAAAAAAAAGATTTAACATCTAGATCTTCAACCCACAACCACTAGGTATGTGTTGCTTAGAATAATGTCCAATTGTTTGTTATATACCTCATATGATTAATTGCTACATGTTTATTGCTTTTGATCGTTTAGCCTCATCCTCATCCTCAAAAGTATGATCATATGCTCCTCCTTTAATATGATAGTTTTATCAATTAGAAAGGAGCCTCATTTATTTATGATTGATATACCTCAATTGTCACTTTTATTTACGGCTTCACATATTTAGTTGTGGATTTTTGCCTTATATTATATTTATAAAGTCATGGAATTGCTCACCAACATACATGTTGACAAAACATATTTATGCAATGCTACAGGTTGATTATTGGTGATTGAAGATTTAAAGATGTTACTTTATTTTAGACCGTTAGGTTATTAGTTAAGAACTATTTATTTTCTTGTATTTGTAAGAACATGTTATGAAATGAATGAGGTGATTAAATATTGTCACTATATGTCCCAGGTATGTGTGCATTTGAACAATTTCAGTCGCGCCCCGGCATGTTCCGCCGCTTTGGTCGGGGTGTGACACCTGTGATCAAACCACTGAAAAGGCATTCCAAGCCCAAATCCAAGGAATCCATTTCAGCATCATCTCCTTCTTCATCAGCTGTTAATCATAAGAAACAAGTTATGGTTAAATCTGTTGATGAAAACAGACCCAAAACCAAAAAGGTTTGGGTCTCAAAACCTAACTAGTTCTTTATGATGAATGCAGGGTTCTTCAGCATGCCAAAAGGAGCATCTGATATGTAGACAGTGGAGGATCTATGCATATGACTGGAAGCAGTTCTCTTCTTAATGACTACTCTCAAGAAAAGAAGGGATTTGTTTCATTTGGAAATGATGCCAAGGGTTACATCATCGGGAAAGGATATGTGTCTAATGGACAAATCAGGTTTGATGATGTTAACCATGTGGAGAATCTCAAGTATAATCTGCTGAGTGTCAGTCAGATGTGTGATAAAGGGCATGTTACACTTTTCACAAGCCAGAACTGCAGGATTCTGTCTTCCAAGTTCTGAGGTTGATGACAAGGTATTGGATGAACATACTCTCCTGAAGGCCAACAGGATTGGAAGAGTGTATGCCTTGGATTTGTCAAAGAAGATTGATTTGAAGGGTCATCCTTGCCTGTTCTCCAAAGCCTCTTCCTGGAATCTAAACTGTGGCATAAAAGGCTGGGTCATGTTAATCTCAAAAACATAAATCAGCTGATCCACAATAGTTTAGTGAGAGGTCTACCAATAAGGAGTTCCACTGTGATGAAACCTGCACTGCTTGTTTGAAAGGAAAAACACACAAAGTCTCATTCCTTCCTATTGAAGAACCTAAGTCCACTGCCTGCTTGCAGTTACTACACATGGATCTATTTGGTCCTGTGAGAGTGATGAGCATGGCAAAGAAGAAATACTGTCTGGTAATTGTGGATGATTACTCCAGATTTGTATGGACTTTCTTCTTGCATTCTAAGGATGAGGTTGCTCAGACGATTATAAACTTTGTGTTGTATGTTGAGAAGCAGTATTTCCTATCAGTCAAGTGTATAAGGAGTGATAATGGAACTGAATTCAGAAATCATACACTTGATGATTTTTATCTAGCAAAAGGAATCAAGAGGCAGTTTAGCATCCCAAGGACTCCAGAACAAAATGGAGTAGTGGAGAGAAACAACAGGACCCTAATTGAAGCTGTAAGGTCTATGTTGGCTGACTCTGGTTTGCCATTGACCTTTTGGGCTGAAGCTGTTAACACAGCTTGCTATGTGCAGAATAGAGTATTAGTAAATCAGAGGTTGATGAAGACTCCATATGAAGTTCTACATCATTTGGCTCCTCTAATTTCATTCTTCAAAACCTTTGGGTGTCCTTGTTTCATTCTAAACACAAAGGATCAACTCCACAAATTTGATCCTAAGGTGGATGCAGGGTATTTTGTAGGTTATTCATCCACATGCAAGGCTTACAGAGTCTTCAACTGCAGAACAAAGTTAGTTGAAGAAACCTTGCATGTGAAATTAAATGAATCTCCTAAGGATAAAATTCCACAAAACCCTGTGGAGTTGTTTGATCTGGACATACTGCAATATGTTCCTTATCAATCTCCAGCTGTTGCAGATCATGTGGATAAATCATCTTCTGCAGCAAGTCTTCCACCTGGTGGTACTGAAGATGATGATGATATAAGTACTCACCTTTTCAAGTTTAGTGACCAACTGCCTGAGTCTGCTAAACTTGATGTTCCTGTAGCTTTTGTAGCTCCATTCACAACAAATGCTGATGAGATTTCCGACTCCTCTACATCATTTGACTTGCCATCTAATACTTGGTTTCAAGAATCTGGATCACCATCTGCTGCTGCTGAACCGACTACAAACACTTGCACTGATCTTATAGTATACCAAGAGCTGAAGAATCACCCCATGTCTCAAATCATTGGTGATATCAATGCTGGTGTCTCAACCAGAAGTCAATTGTCTAACTTCTGCTTCTATGCTCTTCATCAGTCAGCTAGAGCCAAAGAACTATCATATTACTTTGAGAGACAATAATTGGGTTGAAGCCATGCAACTTGAGCTACTTCAGTTCAAAAAGCAGCAAGTGTGGGAACTGGTTCCTCTACCCCCAGGTAAGTGTGCAATAGGCACTAAATGGGTGTTTAGGAATAAAACTGATGAAAATGGGCTTATTGTCAAGAACAAGGCTAGACTGGTTGTACAAGGTTTTCACAAGAAGAAGGTATTGATTATGATGAAACCTTTGCCCCTGTAGCCAGACTAGAGGCAATTAGATTGTTCTTAGCCTATGCTGCATTCCACAATCTTAAAGTTTTTCAAATGGATGTCAAAAGTGAATTTTTATATGGTAAATAAAAGAAGAGGTTTATGTGTGTGTCAACCACCAGGTTTTGAGGACAATAAACATCCTGATTGGGTGTATCAATTTGATAAGGCTCTTTATGGGTTGAAGCAAGCTCCTAGAGCTTGGTATGAAACACTTTCAAATTTTCTTCTTAAAAATAATTTCACTAGAGGCTCCATAGATAAAACTTTGTTTATAAAGAAAGTGGATCAGCATAAGCTACTTGTTCAAATTTATGTTGATGATATTATTTTTGCATCCTCTGATCCCCAGTTGTGTGATGATTTTACAAGTCTAATGAAACAAAAGTTTGAAATGAGTGCAATGGGAGAATTACAGTTCTTTCTAGGCTTGCAAATCAAACAAAAGGCTGATGGAACCTTTATTCATCAATCAAAATATACAAAAGAACTTTTGAATAAGTTTGATTTACAAAATTGTAAGCCCTGTTCTACTCCCATGTGCAACACCACACAACTGGATGCAGATCAGAAAGGTAAAGCTGTTGATGAAACACTTTACAGATGTATGATTGGATCCTTGATGTACTTAACGGCTTCTAGACCAGATATCATGTTTGCAACTTGTGTTTGTGCTAGATTTTAGGCTGCTCCTAAAGAGTCTCATTTGATTGCAGTCAAGAGGATCTTTAGATATCTGCAAGGTACACAATCTCTAGGTCTTTGGTATTCCACTGGACACTCATGCAAATTAGTTGCTTTTTCTGATAGTGACTATGCCGTGTGTAAGTTAACCAGAAAGTCAACTTCCGGTGGATGTCAATTCCTAGGCAACTGTTTGATTTCTTGGCAGAGTAAAACAAACATCTGTTGCTACATCCACTGCTGAAGCAGAGTACATTGCTTGCAAGTTGTACATCTCAGGTACTCTGGCTTCAAAACCAATTATTGGATTATGGCATTACAGAGACTAAGACTCCATTATTAATGGATAGTGCTTCAGCTCTATGCATTGTCAAGAATCCAGTCCAGCACTCTAGGACCAAACATATAGAGATTAGACACCATTTTATTAGGGATTGTTTTGAAAAAGGTCTGATTGATCCAAAGTTTGTGCCTAGTGCTGATGAGCTTGCAGATTATTTACTAAGCCTTTGGATAGTTCAACTTTCCAAAACCTGTGTTAAGGCTTGGTATGCTGCAACTAGATTAAGTGATAACTACTGATGATCTAGTAAACAAGTACTGATGATCATTAGTAAACATGTCACAAATATGTACTAATTCTGTTAAAAGAAACTGATGCAGTTACAAACTGATGTAGTTAACTCCTGATGTCAGTAAAACAGATAAGTACTGATGTCCTATGAAACAACTGAAATCAGCTAAAAAGTCTGATGAGTAAGTGTTGAGGACAGTATGAACAGCTGAAAAGCTAAGAATTGATGAAAACTACTGATGAGAATTTTCACTTCAGTCGTTTCCAAAACTGCTGTTTCACTCTAAACAGCTGATGACAAAACCATGTCTTCAGTAGTTTCACAACTACTGATGACTAATACCAAGTCCTCAGTTGTTTACAATAGCTGAAGACAAAACCAAGGTTTTCAGTAGTTTCACAACTACTGATGACTAAAACCAAGTCTTCAGTTGTTTTCAAACGTCTGATAGTTAAAACCACGTCTTCAGTTGTTTTCATAACAACTGATGCTAACACCAACTTTCACTCGTTTCTTTTCAGCCTTTTCTTAACCTATAAATACCTGCACTTATAGACAAATGTTTCATTAGCCGTTTTCAAACCTTTCTCTCCTCAACAATGGCGACCATGAAACTCAAACCCCGACACAACTGTGTTGCCTACCTTTCGAAATCGGCCTTCTGGAACAAGTTTGACACTGCCATCGATCTTATGGTGGATTCCCCATACAGAACAGCCTTTCTTCTGAATCCTACCATATATCCTGACTCCTTATCCAAGTTCTGGACCAACGTCTCTGTAATAACTGGTGAGAATGATAGACAAATCACTCTCCAGTCGTTAGTGAACCAGAAACAGGTGCTCATCACCCCCGACATCATTCGCAAAACCCTAAATTTTCATGATGGCACCTATCCTAAAGAATACCCGAAAGGCACCACTGATATGTCTTTTATCCATAACGGGTATGAAGGCGACTTAAGTGCTACAACCATACTTAAAAAGCACTTCCATGATGCTGAATGACTTATCTTTCATATGGTGAATGTCTGCCTTGCATAAAAGATATCTTCTTGGGATCAGATGTCTTCCCGATGGCAACAGGTATTGTTCTCTATCCTTGAACGCCAAAATCTAAATTTTTCTGAGATAGTGTTCATGGAACTAAAGGATTTGGCTCAGAAACCTGTGGCAAACAGATGGATACTTTATCCCAGGTTTCTGATGGCCATAATTTTGAATCAATTACAATCTGATGGCCTTGTTGGTCTTGGAGTCCCTGCTCCAGCTGTTTTAGCTGAGGTATACTCCCGACATAACTCAGACCCTACTCTTAAAGGGGCTGCTCGGATGCTAAAACCCAAGCAGAGGGAACCCACAGCCTCCACTTCCAGATCCAAAGTCCCCACCAAACCCAATCCAAAAAGCCCAAAAAGGCTACTCAGGGAGATGAGTCCCTTGAGGATGCCCCTGTACCACAAACACAGGAAATACATACTGGTTATAACCCCCCAATTATGTCCAAGACTCAACCGACTGAAGCCGCACAGGTATCCTCTCAACAGGATCCTGTTGCAACCACAATTGGGGATCCCACATTTCTGGAACCTATCTCAATTGAGAGGGTTACCATTGAAGAGCACTTCTCACCCCGGGTGCAATCTGCTTCAGACCAATCTCCACATGCAACCGCCCCTCAAAGCCCAACACTGATAGTTGCTAAAGTGCTGAGTCAGTTGCATTCCTCACCCCCTCCCCAGAAACCACTTACCACTGGGAATACCTCAACTATTGAGGGGGAGGACCAAAATGCTTCTGATAACCCACAGCACAAGGGTTACAATGTTCACTCTCCAAGTGTAGAAATGGAGAATAGAACATCTGGTAAGGCTGCCACTTCTACTGATTCAGCAAATGATCGGGATGCAGTTGGTAACATCCATAAGACCTTACCAGAGGCAACTGCCAATGAAGGACACAATCCTGAGGCAGGAAGTCCCCAGTACCAAGAACAAGGGGCACATGCTTCTACTGATCTACACTCAGAGCATGTACATCTTGATTCAATCAGGAGGTCAGGTGATTCAGCATAAACTGATGATGACCTGGGCTTTTTTTATGATGTATTAGCCCATAATACCATCCTTGAGACTGAGGTGAACAGACTCAAAGAGTTGTTAGCCGAAATGTCTCAGGATCAAAGTCCATCTACCTCACAAACCGCACAGATGGCACCTTCCATTGAAGGTTCCCCAAACACTGAGCCTACACACGTAACTGAACCACCAGTCATTACTTTTGGCACCACCTCTCAGGGACAGAACCCCTCTGAGCAGATGGTTGCTATCTTTCAAAACTCCTTACCTCTCATCACTGATATAGTGCATAAAGCCATTGATGAGAGGATATCCTCAAATCTACAAACCCTCATTGATGATGCTGTTCACAAATCTCTTTCTGCCTTTCAAGCCCCTGATCCCAATGCAATTAAAAAGGGGGAGACTTCCAAGTCTAAGGCAGTGAAAGAAAAGAAAAGAAAAAGAGTTGATGATGAGAAAGAACCTGCAAAAGAGAAGGAGGTGGAGAAAGAACTAATCTCAGAACAGCTGATCACATATAAAAGAAAGAAAAGTGCTGACTCAAAAGCTGATGAAGATAAATCCTTAGAAGATCTTGTCAAAGATGCTGATGAAGCTCATAGCAGATCCATGGATAAAATTATAGATCAGCTCTTTCGACAAGGTCATGACACAGCTACACTAGACACTGAGATCAGAAGGCTGGAAATAGAAGAGATTCAAGCTAGATGGGCTGGTTATAGTGTGTTGGAAAGGAAAGATTGGAGATAATGATCAGATTCATTGCCAAATACCTTGGAAGATCATTGATAGAGATAAAGGCCTCGTCTAGAGACAGTATCCTGGAGATAACCAGAAGATCTGCTCTGCTGGAGGCTATAATAAGGGTTGATAATTGAAGCACTGGATGAAGCAGGTGCAGGGAAGAGAACTGAAATGGCAATGCTCTCCAAAGCCAAACTCACCACCAAAATGCCAAGTCAGTCTTCTCACACTTCCACTCAAACACAACCCTTATCTCTAAAATCTCTCAAATCTATCCCTAAACCAAAGCCACCCACAACTCAACCCACAAAAGCAATCCCTTTACCCCAAAAACCACCTCAAACCTTACCCAGTGATGCACCCAGAAGGAGGAGAAGGGTGTTGAGGGTAGAAGAAGATGAAGAAGAGGATGATGATGATGATAGTCTGCCAATCTCTGTTGTTCTCAAACTCAAATCACCTGAGCACAGAAGTCAACAAGTGATTACTCCTGACTTGCAAATGCAGATGGTGAAGGTAAAGATTGAAGAAGCAGAACAACAGAAACAGCACGATGAGAAGTTTCTCAAGATGGTTGATGAGAATTTCCCTCAGTCCTCATCCATTCAAGAAATGAAGAAACAGCTCTGAGGCTGTACACTCTTAGACATACTTTTCAACATCAAAAAGAAAGAGTGCGGATCTGGCCAGACCCCAGGGTAAGTTCTAGAATTCATAAGAAGAATATACCAAGTAGATATCATGGCCAAGTGAAGAAGACCTTGAATGCTGCAATTACATTGGCCATGGTAGTATCACCCTGGGAAATCATTGAAGAATTCAAGAGAGCTCACAAATCCAAGACAACCCCTCAATCTATTCTTGAGAACAAAATGATCAAGAAGGGGTTGTTATACAAAAGACTTGAAGATCTTCAGAAGAGTGAACTCCAGTTGTTGCTTGAAGGCTCTCACCCTGATGAATTTTCTTATAGAGAGATAACAACTGTGGAGTTGAAAAATGGAAAGACAGTGAGATTCCTGTCCGAGTATTATGGCCCAGAGTTCTTCTTCGAGGGAGAAACAGAAGAACTCACCAAGGAGGAACAAGTTGTTCTCCTTGAGGCCTATGCTAGTGAGTCTTATAGAATCATTAATGGGAATTAGGTTTCATGGTTGGGACGAGACTCTGTGTCTAGTTTCCCAAGACAGAGTTCCCTTCCATACTTAGCCTATCAAAAGATTAGAAACCTTTTCCCGGCCTGTGCTTAACTGATTACCTCTGAAGCTGATCAAGAGGGTGTTTCTGCCAAGAATAAGTGGGATCATCAATAAGTTTAGAGGTTTTGGCTGCATTGGTTCAGGGGGAGTTTGTTGGACCAAAAGAATCAATGAGCCTGATCAGAAAAACCTCTAAGTCCCACAGACATTACAACTGCTGAAGAAGATCACAACAGCTGAAGATATCAACTGATTACAAGGTCTGAAGACAAGAACTGAAGACTACTACTGAAGACAAAGTCTGAAAGTAAAGAAATGAAGACAAAGTCTGAAGCTATCAGCTAAAGACAAAGTCTGAAAGTAAAGTACTGAAGACAAAGTCTGAAGCTATCAGCTGAAGACAAAGTCTGAAAGTAAAGTACTGAAGACAAAGTCTGAAGCTATCAGCTGAAGACAAAGTCTGAAAGTAAAAGTCTGAAGAACAAAGTCTGAAGAACAAAGACTAAAGACAAAGACTGAAGACCAAAGTGATCAGTAGTTGTCACAACAGCTGAAGTTATCAACTTCAGTAGTTGTGATGGTTTCTTTTCAGTACTTGTAATTTACTTTTCAGTAGTTATAGTTTCAGTAGTTTAGTTTCAGTAGTTTTATGTTTCTTGTACTTAGCATTCTCTGAGATGTAATCAGTAGTTGAGAACTTTCTCAGTAGTTTGCATAGTTTTAGTAGTTTGAATAATTCTGTTAGATGTCACTTTCAAGTGACATCAGCAACGTCACATATCCATATAAGGAATGTTGACCTAATTGTAAAGTGTGACATTGAGCCACCACGAAAGCATATGAATGAAATATCTCTTTTGCAGAATTCTATTTTTATATAACCATTTACTGTTACATTGAATATCAATTGTTTTCTTGTGAATTGTTTAATTCGTTGTTCGAATTCCGCTGCAATACTCTCTAATCAATCAAACTTAGATCACTGATCCTAACAGGGATGATGACCAAAGTGCCAATCATCACCCCTGAAAACTTCAGATCTTAGAGTAGAAGAATGGAAGGCTTCATTAGATACCAAGACAGCAAATGTGGAACTCGATTGTCAATGGACCGTACAAGCCAAAGGTGGCTACACCTGGTGGAAACGGTGCCATGATAGAAAAAGCTGTCCAGGACTATTCTGATGAAGACAGAAAGAAGATGGACATCGACAGCAATGCTATAACTATTCTCATGACTGCAATACCAAACTCTATTATGATAGGGTTTGAGCATTGCAAGACTGCCAAAGAATTGTTTGATGCACTTGCTTAGATGTATTCTTGCTCCAACGACTCAAAGAAGGACTCACTGAAGCAACAATTCGAGAACTTCACTCATATTGCTGGAGAGACCCTCACCAGCAGTACTTCAGGTACATGGATCTTATCTCTTCCCTTCAGTCTGTAAAGATCACTCCTGAACTTAGAGATCTCACCAGAAAGTTCATGAGTGCTCTTCCAAATGAGTGGACATTCTACTGTGTCTCTATCAAGAGAACAGAAAACTTGAACACTTTTTCCATGACTGAGCTCTATGGCATCCTTGATGGATACCGTCTAGAGATGGAGAGTAAGAAGGGCCATCAAACAAGCAGATCTATGAGTCTTCCTGCTAGCAACGCTTTAATGGTTGTTGAAGGCTCATTAACCCCTCAACCTCAGCACTTCCTAACTTATCAGCAGCCATCCTACTCATCTGGTCCCCACATCACTTATCCTGAGACTCCAAGGTCTCAACAGGCTCAACATAACTCCTTCTAGGAAAGTTGTGCCTTTGTCTCAGGAGGTGGACACTCAGGAGATTTTCAATACTGCTTTGATGATCTTGAGTGCTTCAGCCCAGATGACGTAGAGTATGTGGACATTGTCCAGCAAATGGCTCTTTTAACTTATAGAGCAAAGAAGTTCTTTAAGAGAACTGGAAGGCACTTCCCTCAGAACCCAACTACCAACAAGTTCGGGTTTGACAAGACCAGAGCAAAGTGTTAAAACTGTAACCAACTGGGTCATTTTGCAAGGGAATGCAAGGCTCCCAAGACCAATCCGGGAACCCCACAGCCTCCACACATCCCTTAACCTCGAAGCCCAATGAGAAGTCAACTGAGACGGCCGCAATGGCTCAAGAAGTTGACTGGAGCTTCATGGTACAGGATGTGACTCCTGCTCAAGCTCTCATGGCTGGAACAGATGATGCCCAGGTATATGAACATCTCTGCACTCCAGCCTGTATAGCTAAAGTGAAACTCTATCAGGATTACAATATGGAAATTAGATCTGACATTGAGTCTTTAAATATTTTAAAATCTGATTTTAAAAGAGTTGAATCTGACTATCAAAAGAAAACTGATGAGTTGGAGAAAACTGTATCTCTTTTGAAACATGAACACACCAACTACAAGACTCAAATTAAGGATCTGATATCCAAATTTTCTGAGGCTCAAGCCCAGCTTGTCACTGCTGAGGCTCAGGCCAGGAAGCATGCTATCTCTGAGCAAAACTTCCAAGCTATTCTTACATCATCCTCCCATTCCAAACTTTGTTATCAGAACAAAGAAGGGTTGGGAACCGATGAAATTGCTCCACCACACTCCTATGAGTCTATCAGACAGCCTAGATATGGTACTAAAGAGCAAGAGGTTCCAACTGCTGACCCTTTCTTTCCAGAGTTAAAGGACGAGGCACCAATAGTGGCCACCACAGGGAAGGAACATGTAGATACACCTATCGGCTCCTATGATGATCAAATCCTAACCACCAAAGCCAGAAGAAGCAGAGCTAAAGCTGCTAGAAGAACTGTTAAGAAAGTGGCTGAATCCAAACTGAAAATTGACCCCAAACAAAAGGATGTCTTTGTTTCAGCTGGTTTTCAAGTGTTGGGTACTTCTAATTCAGGAAAGGAATGTAATACTAGCATTCCTTTCCTACCAAAGGGTTAGAAGTTAAAGGGAAAGGTTGCTGACGAAGAAAAGAAAACGAAGAAACAGCAACGCTCACTTCCCCAAAAGACTAACATTGCATGCATCATGTGTGGCCTGCAAAATCATATGGCAAAAGATTGTTACTACAATCCTGCAAGCACACATTATGCAAATAATGTTAGGAAAGAAGGAGTCAGGGAAGGTTTCACATTTGGACCCTTCCATACGGTTCAAGAGTTGAAGAAGGGAAAGCTAGTTTCCAAATCCAAGTTGCTTTCTGAAGAAACTCCTTCTTCCGAAGGAAAAATGGCTTCGGAAACAAAAGCTACTAAGGTTCGGAAGAATAAGAAAGCTCCCTTGAAACCATCCCAGAAGAAGACTGCTTCGGAAGAAAAGGTGGTGAGGACTTCTTCCGAAAAGAAAGAAGCTTCGGAAGAAGACCTTGTTGCAAAAGCTTCATCAAGCTCATCCTCCAAGATCAGCCAAAGGGTGGACTGGAAGATCAAGGAAGATGTTGCAGCCCAAACCTCTTCCTCAATGACCTCTGTTGAACCCCCATGCATATCTTTGGTTCACTCATGTCTTTATCTTTGGAAGAACCCAAGATCAATGAAGCTTGGGTTTCCAAACAAAACTGAAATCTCATCTTATGTGCAGGAACATCCATTTGACAAGAACAACAATTTATGGATTGTAGATAGTGGATGCTCCAGACACATGACATGGAACATACATCTCCTTCAACAATTTCAACATTATGATGGAGGTCCTGTCCAGTTTGGAGGTGAGGCCGGAGGATATACTTCTGGCAGAGGGAGTATATCCAATGGTATGTTAACCGTGACAAAGTTAACTTTGTCAAACAGCTTGAACACAATCTGTTAAGTGTTTCTCAATTCTGTGATCAAAAGCACCAAATGCTTTTCACAGAACATGAGTGCATTATCCTCAAACCAGGGATGACAATTCCTCCGGAATTGGTGCTTCTTAGATCTCCCAGGAAAGGGGATATGTACAAGCTTGATATGAACAATGCTTCCCCAATGGGTGAAGTATCATGCTTTCTTTCCAAAGCTATAGTGATGAGTCAACACTGTGGCATAAACGTATGTGTCATGTAAATTTTAAGACAATGAATAAATTGGCTAAAAATAACTTGGTACATGGTTTGCCTAAAAAGGAGTTTTTCTGCAAAGACAACTGTGTTGCATGCCTGAAAGGGAAACAACACAGGACATCTCATAAATCCAAATGTGTTAACTCTATCACTACTCCATTGCACTTATTGCACATGGATCTTTTTGGTCCCACAAGTATAATGAGCATTGGAAGGAAATCATACTGCCTTGTGATAGTTGATGATTTTACAAGATTCACATGGGTATTCTTTTTAAGAACTAAAGATGAAACTGCTGAATCGTTAAAATCTTTTATTCTTAAAATAGAAAATCAAATTGATCACAAGGTTAAAATAATTAGATGTGATCAAGGGACTGAGTTTAAGAACTTTGTTCTTGACTCATTCTGTAACTCAAAAGGATTGCTAGACAATATAGTGCTCCAGAACTCCTCAACAAAACGGTGTTGCTGAGAGGAGGAATAGGACACTTATTGAGGCTGCTCGAACTATGTTAGCTGATTAAAGCTACCTCTAACATTCTGGGCAGAGGCAGTTAGCACTGCATGCTACATGCAGAACAGAGTTCTTGTAGTTAAGCCCCATGGAAAAACCCCTTATGAGCTATAGAACAAGAGGCCACCATTCATTGGCTTTCTAAGATCCTTGGCAGCAGGTGTACCATACTTAACACAAAGGACAATTTAGCAAAATTTACTGAAAAGTCGGATGATGCTATCTTTGTTGGATACTCTTCTAGTTCCAAAGCTTACAGAGTATACAACATAAAAATCAACAATTTGAGGAGTCATCCAATATAGTTGTTAATGAGCACACTCCTTGTGTTAGGGGGAATGGCCTGATCACATCTTTGATTTAGAATTGTTTCCAAACTATTCTAAACCTCTTGTGAGAATGTTTCAGTTGGAATAGGTGCTCAAAATGATGCTGATGCTGCTACTAATGATCAACTGTTTGAACTTCCCAAGCCTAGACCAAATTCTCCAAGTGCTGCAATACATCAAACTTCCACTATTCACAAATCCAACAGTTTAACTATATCAAGGAATAGTGAAGCTTCAACAAGTGAGTCACCTACTGAGCCTCAAAGCTCATCAGGTGATCCACCACAACACCAGGCAGAAGGAGGTAGTATTTTGAAGGAACAGGCAACTGTTAATACTACCTCACAGCCAACTATCGATGATGTTTCTCATTCATTTAGTCAGTCCTCATTGAATGACTTTGAAACAACAGCTGGACAGAGTGTTCTAGTTCCTGAACATAATATGTCCAACCTGGATCTATCTTTGCAACTGGAAGTGATTCCTCGGCTTCGGATTCACAACACTCATCCAACTGAGAACATCATAGGAAATGTCTCTGAGGGTGTGAGAACAAGAGGACAGACTCATCAAGGGAATTTCTGCTTGTACTCATGCTTTCTATCTCAGATGGAACCCAAGAAGGTAGAAGATGCCTTAAAAGATAGTAGCTGGATTGAATCGATGCAAGAGGAGCTACTTCAATTCAAGAGACAGAAGGTATGGAACCTATGTCCGCTACCATCTGGTCAAGTACCCATAGGCACCAAATGGGTTTTTCGAAACAAGAGAGATGATAGAGGCTTGATCATCAAGAATAAGGCAAGACTTGTGGTTCAAGGATATACTCAAGAGGAAGGAATCGATTATACTGATGTCTTCGCACCAGTTGCAAGACTTGAGGCAGTTAGGATCTTCCTTGCTTATGCTGCATCCAAGGACTTCACAGTATACCAACTTGATGTCAAGTGTGCTTTTCTATACGGGGATATAGACAGGGAAGTGTACGTATGCCAACCTCCAGGATTTGAAGATCCACAGCATCCCAACTATGTGTGCAAATTGGATAAAGCTCTATATGGGCTGCACCAAGCACCTAGGCTGTGGTATGAGACTCTGTCAGTTTCTTCTGAAGAATGGCTATACTAGAGGTACCATTGACAAGACTCTCTTCATTAGAAAGTCTGGAAAGGACATTTTTCTTGTACAAGTCTATGTCGATGACATCATATTTGGTTCCTCAAATGACCAAATGTGCAAGGACTTTAAGAGCATTATGAAGAAGAAGTTTGAGATGAGCTCCATGGGAAAAATGGACTTTTTCCTTGGAATTCAGGTAAAGCAACTGAAGGAAGGGTTCTTCATTAATCAATCTAAATATGTCTCTGACATCTTAGAAAGATTTGAGATGAAGGATTGCAAGCCTGCCAAGACACCCATACCCAGAAACCATAATCTTTGTCCTGACCTTGAGGGGGAGGATACTGATCAACATCAGTATAGGGCAATTATTGGTTCTCGGATATATCTTACAGCAAGTAGACCTGATATCATGTTTGCTACTTGCATTTGTGCAAGATATCATGCTGCTCCTAAGGTGTCTCACTTAGCTGCTGTTAAGAGAATCCTCAGATACCTCAAAGGAGCACCTAAACTAGGTCTCTGGTATCCTAGAAACAAGGATTTCAATCTTTATGGATACTCTGACAATGACTACAGCGGCTGCAATATTGACAAGAAATCAACATCGGGAGGATGTCAATTTCTTGGTGGAAGGATCATCTCATGGCAATGCAAGAAACAATCCTGTGTCTCTACATCAACTGCTTAAGCTGAATACATTGCTACTGCTAGCTGTTGTGCTCAACTGCTATGATTCAAAATCAGATGTTAGACTATGGATTCAACTTTATGAGTACTCCTATCCATATTGACAACAACACTGCTATCTCCATTACTGAAAATCCGGTGAAGCACTCCAAGACTAAGCACATTGACATCAGGTATCATTTCATTAGAGACATTCATGAGAAAAATCTAATCAGGTTAATCAAAGTTGATTCAAATGAACAATATGCTGATCTGTTTACCAAAGCTTTTGATGAACAAAGGTTTAAGTATCTCATAGCAGCTATTGGGATGATAACATTGATTAATCTGATCTCTTTGAAAAACCTTTTTATATGTAAGTCTTGTGTCAATACAATTTAAGCCCTGTTACAAGGAAGTCTCTCTGAATTTTCTAAGTGTAATTCCTTTCGAAGAGAAATTAACCTTTGGAAGACATTATTATATCTTCCGAAGCAGAATTTCTCAAAGGATAACTTCCTTCTCGGAAGAATTTTTGGTCTCGAAGAAGCGATTGATTACATATCAGATCTACTTCCGAAACTTACAAATTCTCTATTCGAAGCAACCCTAACCTTCGGAAGCAAATAATTGGCTTCGGAAGTAAGAATTGCCTTCGGAAGACAAGTTACCTTCGGAAATGTTTTACACTTGGAAGAGAGATCTCACTGTGTAACGTAAATTTCTTGGGCCCCACACTGTAAAAAGCAAAGATTTTGTTAATGATGTCGGATTATTTAATTGATTTTTAACCTTACCACCACGTTGTCATTTCATCCACTAAACCATCACATCACCTTATCCTAACCCCCATTACCGCCTCTCCATAATCTTTAAATAATCTTGGCTATTCACTTTCACTCTCTTACTTGCAAACTTTACAGCCCTAGACATTTCTTCTACTCATCTTTACCCAGCTTAAATCATTCCCATTCACCTTTCCAAATGGCCTTCAACCCACAGCACAATCAAGTCGCACTTCTTGATTCATCAAGAGATGCCGACTTCTCAGATATCATCTCCTTCCTAACCCAATCTTCATACTACACCGCTCTGACTGTTAACCCCACAATTTACACAAACCATATGTCTGAATTTTGGGCAAATGGTCAGATTGAAACCCTAAACGGGGTCTGTGTCATTCGATCGAGTATCTGTGGCCAGGAGTTGGTCATTACTGAACAGCTCATCAGGGAGCATTTAGAGCTTCATGATGAGGGCGCTCCAACGGAATTTCCCAAAGCAGACTTGGACCATTCTTATCTCCAATGGGATATGAGGAGACGTTAGCAGGTCAACTGTCTACAAATTTAACTTCTTGTACAAATGGAAGTTCCTGCTACACGTGGTCCTTCACTGCTTGTCGAATAAATCTGGCGGATGGGATCAAATCCCATTTGAACTTAGGTGCCTCGTTCATGGGTTGGTAAAAGGCCTCCGCTTCAACTATTCAAGATTTGTGCTGACTAACCTCATGGGAAATCTTCAGAAAGACACCTTCTTCATGTATCCCAGGTTTCTCCAGCATATAATCAACTGTGAGCTAGACCAGAGCACGCTTGTCTGTGCAGCTGCTCTGACTGCTCCCCAGATGAGGCCGACCATCTTCAAGACTTGGAGAGAGTGTCCACCAACTTCACAGGAAGAGATACTGCACTTCTTCCAGTATGACTGAGCCAACGGCTCCTGGTGACATCCCTGTTACCCCACAGGTGATGAACGCACACCAGCAACTACCCCCACTATGCCAACACTACCCATCACCATCACTTATCAGAGACGTCCCAAACGAACCTTTGTTCAATCTACTCTGATTGAACAAGCTCCTCCTGTTCAATCCAAAAAGGCTAGAGTGGAACAAAGGGCTCCCACTCAGCTTGAGGTCCAACCATCCTTCACAATTGACCTCAATTTGGGTCCCGAGTCTCCTCAGTCTCAGACCCATGAGCCCACAACCCAAGCTGAAAGCCCTCAGGGTGAGTCTCTATACTCCCCTGAGCAGCCAACAAGGGACAGCCCCACCAGAGGCTCAATGCCTGTAGACATTGACCAAAGTCCCGGGTCAGTAGGTTTAACCATCCTATCTTTTACTGACCTTTTATTTAAAACTGATGAAAAGAACATCTCTCCATGGCAATGAAGTTGATCTACAACACCCTCTCCAAGATCACAGAGCCCGGAGAAATCTCTTATCTCTAGCCCCCATCAGCAACCAACTGAGGTGAGTCCCACTGATGTGGAGGGGACTCATGTAGATTCAACTGCCACTAAAGAAGGTGCCTCAATGGACCTTATGGACAGTGGTAACACTTCTCAGACTGAATCTACGGCAACCGAGCCCTTTGATGACTCTGAAAGAGACATCATTGAGCATGGGAAACCAGGGTGCCTAGAAACCACATCTGTGGTAAGGCTGAACATACTAGGTATGTTACCTCATCTCCTCATGATTCTTTGAAAGAAGATGAGGGAAGCATGCATTCAATCTCTTCTTTCTCTTTCTGAAGTCTCAATCTGGAATCTCAGGTTAGGACTTTAGAGGCAAGATCTGCCACTCAGCACTTGAGATTGACAATCTCAAGGCTCAACTATTTGAGAAACAGACAAAGAGGTCTGTTAGGCATGTACCTATTCAGGTCTCCCTGACTTCCTCCTCCAGCTCATCTAGCTCTCAAGATGATACTACCAAAAAGGGGGAGAATGTTCAAAGACAAACACACAAGGAACCACAGAACCGACCTTCTACTTCAACATCTTCCTCCCCATCATTTCTGTGCCTGAAACATCTCAGGTCACTCTTCAGATTGATCCAAGGATGCTTAATAATCTCTACAGACTCTTCACCAAGTTTCTGTTAAGATCTTCCTTTGAGCAGGCAAGTCATGATGCTGCAATGATCTACTTTGGAGCAGAAGAACTTCAAAGGCTGACTGCACCTTCTACCACTGTGGAAGAAGTTGGTCAACCTAAGGTTCTCATGGAACCTAAGATTCAATTTGAAGGGGAAATGGGAACTGATGGCCCAGCAACTGAAACAGTTGGAACAGAATCTGCATCTCCTTTAACTTCCGAAGCTGAAGTTAAAGCCTCGGAAGAACAAGCTGAATCTTCCGAAGCTGAAATGGAAGCTGCGGAAGGACTGTTTAAAATGTCCGAGGAACTGATCATCACAGATGCTATCCTGGAAATGGCATCTAAAATGAGCAGCGAGGACTTTCCGATTGCACCTCCATCACAGACTCCATCTTTGACTCTCTCACAATCAGAAACCTCTCTCCAAGAACCACCACAGTCAGGATCTTCAAAGGATAAAGGTAAAAGGAAGATGACTGCAGAAGAGATTCAGGAAGAGGAGAAGATTGAAAAACTTAAGAAGAAAGGAAGACTTCAGACTGAGAAGTTGCTAGCTGCTAGCACAAAAGCAGCTGCTTCCAATCAGGAGGTTGTCATCAATAAAAGAAGAGAGTAGATCATTGACCAGCTCATTGAAATGGGAGCTGCCAATGAAGAAACACTCCTGCTACCATTAGAGGAGTTGGTGGATCTGGAGAAGGAAACCAGGTTGAAGCTTGAAGAAGAAGCCAGGTTGGCCTTAGAGGAAAAGGAAAAGAAACAGAAGGAGGATGAATTGCAGCTGAGGAGAAACAGGATAAACTTCCTACTCTCCAGAGGTTTTGATCTTCAAGAACTCTCTCCACACAACGATGACACGATCCTCTGGCTCTTCAACAAAGAGCAAGATCAAATGGAGAAAGAAAGGAAGAAGGCTGCAAAAGAAAAGGAAAGAGAGAAGAAGAAGAAAGAAGAAAAGGCTAGAGTCACTGCCTCCAAGAAGCTTACTGAGAAAGCCTGGATGAAGGACTATCTCTAGGCTCATGGCTTCTCCGGTAGGCAGGTGGGTCCTATGTCTGAAAGGACACTCCAACAGATTGTCAGTGAAATTAAGGATGACACCCGGTTGGGGAAAAGGAAAGAGATGTACAGAAGGGTAAAAGGGATGACCTTCACTGCTTCTACCCAACCACAACTTGAACCCTCATCCTCACCATTCACTATTTAAACTAAACCCTTCACCCCTGAACCCACATCACTACCCTCTACTACTCCATCACCTCAACCTCCTAAAGTTTCCATCATCCAAACCAAAACACTAGCCAGAACCTCTGAACCTAAACCTACCCAATTACCATCCAAACCATCCCTTCAGCCTTCTCAACATCTCTCCCTTGAGGAGTTTAAGGCAATCAAGATGAAGCTCACTAATTGCACCACTTTGAGTGAAGTTTCCTGTGTAGAAGACTCTGTCAACATTACCTATGTAGACGGATCTTCAAGTTCCCTCACAAGAGACAGATTCCTTGATTTGCCTAGAGGAACTTTGGACTAGGCTGCAAGACTTTTGGGCCTTAATTCAGACTCTTTAAATGAGGAAGAAAAGAAGCTCAGAAGAAAACTGGTGACTCTGCTGGATACAAGAAAAGAGGACAAGATTCCTAGTCAGCCTCTTGTGCCTAGAAGAAAGATAATCCAGTGGAGGTTCGATGAACCTTCTCACAACTTTGTTGTGGAAAGAGAGAATGGTGAAGTCAACAGACTCAATGCAACCTTTTTGTTACACTCCAGCAGATTTAACATTGTTGAGTTAGCAGAGAAACCATTCTCCAACCCCTCCAACTCTGAAACTGCTGCACTCGTCAGAAATCATCTCAGCAGTCTTCATTTGGCTGAGCTAACTGCAAAAGCAAAGATTGAAGTAGAGTTGAAGTTGAGAAGACAAGAAGACAAGGAAAGATCTCCCACCAAAGGTGCTGCCTTTCTGCAGATGGTGGAAGGTCCTGAATTGGAACCTATAGTTTGATGGGAATATGATTACAGTTCCCATCAACTAACTCTTTTCAAAGGGCAACAACAAAGGGTACATGTTATCCAAGGTGACAGACTGGATTTCCTATCTACCAAGGATCTGTATAAGCTTCAAAGCACCACATCAAGGAAGAACAAGGAGACAGACAAATATTTGCTCTCCTTAGTGCTGAAAGTTTTAAGAAGTCGAGGTAAGTGAAGTTTTGGTAGCATCAGCCTAGGGGGAGTTTGTTGGATCAAGAAGAAGGCTAATGCAACCAAAACTATATCACTTAATTTATTTTGATGTTGCATGCAAAGGCTTCCGAAGCTCTTCATGGAACTTCCGAAGGTTGTAGAGTTCTTCCGAAGACAAAGGAAGTCCAACTTCTGAAGACAGAACTCTACTTCCGAAGACAAATGCATACTTCCGAAGTTCAAGACTTAGAAGAATAAAATGAAGACCACTTCCGAAGTATGATGAAGAAGTCTCCAAGTCTTAGAAGAAGCAGCCTCTTCCGAAGTTAAAGTGGCTTCGAAAGTACTTACTCTTCCGAAGCCATTTAACCTTCGGAAGACACTACTATAACCGTGGACACAAGTATGGTCTCTGACACTCTGCTGCAGACTTCTGATACAGCATGGCTTCTTCTTAAAGAATCATGTTGTTGACCATACTTTATTTCACTGTTTACCTTTTCATGATAGTACAGTTGCCATCTTTAGTTGGTGACAAAAGGTAAGTTAGGGACATGTCCTGACTACCAAATCTCAGATAAGACTTTATCCGAGATACCTTAATCTTTAGTCTTGTAGTATAGACTTTAGCTATAGGATCCCAGCTGGTATCAAAGTATATCCGGTTGTAGATAGTGTTATATATAGGTTCTCCTTGTAATTCATAAAGACAACAGACAATCTGCTTGTAAGAGTCTTTGTATTTTGAGTTGAGAATTAATATATAAAAGTATCTTGAAAATTATCTTTCTGTGTTCTTAGTTACTTTTCATATTGTGATCAACTCTTCTTGATTCTTACCCAAGTGTGATTCTAGGTGAGTTTGAGAGAAAACATTTGTGTTTAAGTGACAAACACCGATCCTACAAACGTTGATGATAATCAAAATCGTGTTGCAGATGGCTTCCATAGGTCTTGGTGAGCAAAAGCCCTCTATCAATTTCAGACCTTGAAGTCCGGATGATGGTGCTCGAGTATGGTGTAGGTTCGCGATGAAGATACAGATCAAATTAGTGGTTATGTGCTTTGTAAGTGAAATTGATGTTACAGAAGGTTTGAAGGGATCTATTGGAGTGTTTACCCTCAAGTTTAAGCGATCAATTCATTCATTTTTTGTTCAATGAATTAAACTTTGATTCAGGGGTTTTCAGATATAATTCGCTTGGAATTACAAGATGTTAATGCTAATTACTTGTGGTTTTAAATCTGTCATTACTTCCTAAACGCTTCTGATCTCACAATTATGTTATACATTCACTCATCGAGATGAAACCGATTTAGTTTTGATTGTATAATCGGTTTTGAATGTAAAAAATATAAACGTTAGGATGCTTCGAATTGAATGTAGTTATAGGTCCGAATCAAGGTCGCGAAGGGTTAGAACGGTTTAATTGCATTTAACTTGATGTTTTGTTGAGTTTTGGTGGTCGCCGGAGACGTGGCTGGAGTTGGTGGCCGGCGATGGGTCCGAGGTGGTAAGGGGGGTGGGGTTTAAATGATTTTACATTTTGGTCCCTGAACTTTATATGTTTGATATTCCATGTAAAAACTTTTTTAATTTAAGTTTCAAAATTTACATAGTAAACTCTAGACTTTATAAAACCCATTTGAATAATAACCCAAATTAATTATTTGTTAATCTTTGTAACAATTATAAAACTTGTAACTTTTATGATTTTATTATTCATTTCTAATAATTAATATTTATAATTACCATTAACTTAATAAGTCTTTTCCATTTAGTTTGTAAAATATATAATTAAACTTTATAACTTTATAAAGGATTATTTATAGTCCATAAATTATTACAAGTTATTTAGATGATTAATGAATAATTTCACAATATGTATTGCACATTTAATGCCTGGATCCATTATTATAATAGTTTAATAAAAAAATAATATAAAAATAGGTCCTGGTTTGGGTTTTTAACTTTGAAAATGGTGGATGTTACAGATTATGCTAAAGATCCAGATAAAGAAAGGTCTATGACTAGTTATGCACTTCATTGTCATCTACTAAAGCAGTCAAAGAAGCCTTATGGCTTAAGGGGTTTGTAAACTCCTTAATGAAGTGGTTAGTGCTTTAGTTTGGTGTGACAATCAAAGTGCAATTCATTTGTCTAAGAATCCTATGTATCATGAGAGGACTAAACATGGTGATGTTAGGCTACATTTTATTAGAGATGTAGTTAACTCTGGGAAGGTTTATATCTCATATATTCGTACTCATGAGAATGCTGTTGAAATTCTGACTAAAGCATTGGGAGGATCTAATTTTTTCTATTGTTTGAATTTTCTTGGAGTGGGATAGCTTTGCACAAAGGTGAAAAATGTTGGGATATGTTGTGCTTCAGCTTCGAAGCTTATGTTTTGCTTTCGAGTTCAGGTGTATATGTCATTTGTTGATAGTTAGGAGATAGAATATGTCAAGTACTTTGATGGGTTATTAATTTTTGCTAATACCATTAAGTAGTTGGATAAAAGGAGAAGCCTCATTTTCTTCACATTACTGTAATCTTGTTTCGTGCAATAAGAAAGTGGACATTCAATTAGAGATAATCATTGATTTTGGTTCTTCAATTTCGTATTATTGTGTTAGTAATCTGATCGATGTCGAAGTACCAATCAAATAAGATGTTAAATTGTATTCTATTCATCTTATACTAATTAGGGTAAGTACGGTTGTCGAACCTTGTGGAATTAGTGGTCGGTGTATTGTAAATTGATTTATAAGAAACGATTAACTAAATTATCATATTACTTAAACTATTGCCTCTTGGCTGTAAAAATTGGATCTTGGAATGATTAAGAAAGTAAATAAGAAAACAAATTGCAATTGATTAACTTGATTAAGAAGACAAATATGAGAAAAAGTAATCCAGTTTGGGGTTAAGGTATGGTTTTCAGTAATCGTTTAGTTCAACTTGGTGGAAAATCCTTAATGGGGATTCTATATGTGTAATGATTAAGTGATGATGATAATCAAGACTTAACAGGTCTTAATACACAATACCAATTCAATTGACAACGAAAACTCTACAACCATACGATTCGCGCAATATCATATGACATTCAAGTAAAGGTTAACCAAAATAATTGTTTAAATAATCAAAACACAAGTTAAACTTATAAAAGAACTTAAAGGGTTCTAAAGTTTAATCCCAACACAAGTTTAACACAAACGAGAACCTAATCACACGAAACCCATTACCCGAAGTAGATCACGAGAAGTTTAGCCGCTCATTGTTCTTGAATGATCTTCAAAATCATTGTTGAATTGCATCCCAGATGATTGAATGGTGTTAGAGTGATGTAGAATGGTGAATCACAGGTCTAGAAACACCCAAAATTCGTCTCAAATCGTCCTAGGTCGAATAGGGGGCAAGTGGTTGGTGAAACCTAACAAAAATGCGATTTTATAGGTGTTTCCCGGAGGCCCTGGCGTAGGCAACGCCAGCCAGCGTAGCCTACGCTAGGGGTAATTCTACTGCTTTTTTGTTGATGCTGGCGTAGCCTACGATGGTTGTAGTAGGCTACGGTGGAAACTTTTCTAGCTGCATTTTGAATCTTTGTTGCTTGACCCCTCCAATGCCTTGTATCACCATGAAAGCTTCCAACTTGGTTATTTTACCTACAAAATCACTTCAAACTCCTAGTTAACCTATTCAACATGATCAAATGCATAAATACGAACAATCAAACTTAATATTTAACATTTAAGCACTTAAAATACCTTTTCAACACACTCACATCACATCCCCACACTTAACCTTTGTTTGCCCTCAAGCAAATCCATTTGAAACACAAAACAACAATATATAAACCAAGGTATCTTACTATGTCTTAGCTATGGTCCAAAGTCATACTCCATTCCAGAATTACAACTATTATGTTTGGTTAGCAAGTAAAGCATGTTACATTTATTCAAAATAGAATCCTCCTAATTAACTTAACAGGATTTTGGATTTTATTTTCATGCAACACATCCCTTACTATTTTCACTCCACTCAGTTAATTTCTGGATTGGTAAAAATTGCACCAATAAATCACTCAAAAAGTCCATGTATGATGTCGAA
The DNA here is from genome assembly GCA_025506515.1 of Flaveria trinervia. Lineage (NCBI taxonomy): Eukaryota > Viridiplantae > Streptophyta > Magnoliopsida > Asterales > Asteraceae > Flaveria > Flaveria trinervia. The sequence goes on along the minus strand of CM046452.1, from coordinate 80,198,224 downwards.
GTACCAATCAAATAAGATGTTAAATTGTATTCTATTCACCTTAAACTAGTTAGGGTAAGTAGGGTTTTTGAACCTCGTGAAATTAGTGGTCGGTGTATTGTAAATTGATTTATAAGAAACGATTAACTAAATTATCAAATTACTTAAACTATAGCCTCTTGGCTGTAAAAATTGGATCTGGAATGATTAAGAAAGTAAATGAGAAAACAAATTGCAATTAATTAAACTTGATTAAGAAGACAATTATGAGAAAAAGTAATCCACTTTGGGGTTAAGGTTTGGTTTTCAGTAATCGTTTATGTTGATACATATATGTACCTAGATCCTGATCTGAATGTAATATGTCTTATACTTATGTAACTATTGGATACTTAATGAAATACAAAATGTTTGGTTATGTTTATAATGTTTAATATTTCATTAATGAGTTGTTTAACGCATATTTGCTTAATTATATAGGTTTGTGATTGTTTGAAGTGTTATACATAATGTTAGAATATTGAATACACTCAAACTTGGTGAAGTGAAGTTCTCATGCGTCCGACTGGACCATGCGCCCCAATAGTGGTCATGCGTTCGAATGGCCATGCGACTGAGTGTCCATGTGCCTAAATAGTCCATACGCCTGAACAACTTCATGTGTCTGACTCAGTCGCACGACTGAACACTCAGTAGTGCGAATGGATCAACTGCATGGCTCAATCACACGAATGAACCATGCTAATGGTTCAGTCACCCGAATGAGAAATCCTAACCTATAAATACCACCTAATTCATGGAAAAACGCAAGCATTGAATCCGCTTCGACTCCAGATGTACCCTAGCCGTCCAGAAGCCTCCAGATCGTACTCCAAGTTCATAGAACGCTATAATCGATTCTCAACCGATTCTTGACGTTAGATTCAAGTCGTTATTGTGTCTACATGCATTCTCACTGATTGGATCGCCAATCAAATAGGATTCCACACTATTTGGTTTGGTTTAACACGTTAATCAGTTGGTGTTTGGTCAAATACCAGATCAAAACAAGTGGTGTTAGAGCCAGAGGCTCTTGATTACGTGTTGATTCAATTGTTTGATACAAAATTGTGTTTTTGCATCAAAAATGCAATCTTTTTGTGTCTAATGAAGTCTTGGATGGTTCCTAATAGAAAAGTGTAGTTTTTCCAGCATACGGCTATTAGGGTTTGATAAAATTCGAGTTTTTATGGCCAAAACAAGTTTAACCTACGAATTATCAAACTTCAGCAGGTTCAGTCGCACGATTGTCTCAATCGCACGACTGAGTTCATACGTATCCTTCAACCGCACGATTGAACTCATTCGTACACTCATTCGTACGAATGAGATCTTCATTCGGACCGCTCAACCGCATTAGTTTATTCGGACGACTGACTCATTCGCATTAGCTTAGTCGCACGATTAACCTATTCGCACTTGTTATCGCCTGAATAAGCCCAATCGCATACCTTCATTCGCAGCTTGTTAAATAGTAAAGTGAAATGTAATGGAGGATCAGTTTTCATCATACATAGCAAGTAGAGATACACGTATTCAGAATCTACTGTTGTTGGAGAACAAAATGGGGATTCACAATAAACCCCCAAAACTTATTACGTTAGATGACTACCCACAATGGAAGCAACATTTCGAAATCTACTTAAATGGAGTGGATACAAATTATGGGAGGCAATAGAGTCGGGGTATAGCATGCCAGTTGGAGCTGACGGAGTAAATTACTCTAAGTGGCATGTCGGATGGACAGAAGGTAAAACACAATGCTGAGAAGAAAGTCTACGCCTTGCTTACTCAGTCTATTCCGAAGGATATTTTCCATCAGTATTCGGAGTATACTCAAGCCAAGAAACTTTGGGATGCGTTGGAGAAGAGGTATGACGGGAATGCTCTCTGAAGGCTATCAAGGCAAAAGCATTGAAGAAGGAGTTTGACAACTTCTCTTCAATGGGAAAAGAAGGCCTTGATGATGTGATCGATAGATTCTACCACTTGATGAGTGAGATGCACACTCATGGAATGGTTACTTCGATGGAAGATAAGGTATCCAACTTTGCTGATGGATTACCAGAAAAATGGGGTTCGTTTGTTTCAAATCTCAGACAGAATGGAATGCTCTCAAAGTTAGACATAAATGAATTCATTCTAAAACTAAGAGAAGAAGAGCTTAGGATGAAGTATCGAGCCCAAAAGGCAAACTATGATTAGAATCCTGCACTCTACAATACTACTCCTTTAGTCAAGACATCTGGAGCACCATTGCAAACCGCCTTCATCTCAAGCGCAGGAGTTCCAGCACAACCCTCAACTTCAGGATCAGAAATGTCAGGGTCGTCTAGCACCCAATATATAGTACCTGAAGCTAATGCCGTAAAGCTGAAAACCGACAACCTCGGGAATGTAACTATAGAGGTGGCCAGAGAACATATGGACCTTTTAGCTACAGTGGTTCACTCCTATGATGGATTAATTGCTGGAAAGATAGGTAACTGCCACCTGGCAGATGAAGATTATGAGCAGGTGGATGAAATGGAGTTGGAACGTATGGACATAATGTGGGCTCTGGCAAGTGCTGTCCGACGAGCTAAAAAGTTTGTCAAAAAGACCGGATAGAACCTGGGTGCAACAAAAGACACAACTTTTGGGTTTGATAAGTCAAAGGTTACATGCTTCAACTGCGATGAGAAGGGACACTTCAAGAGGGAGTGTATAAAACCAAAGAAGACAGGAAATGGAAATCCCTTCTCGTCATTTAACCGTCAAGACAAGTCCACTGCTAGTAATGCTGACTTATCAAGTAAGGATCCAAAAGCCTTAACTGCTAACGAAGATGAAGGACAGGACTGGAGCTTTCGGTTCGTCTCACCAGGAGAGTCAAATATAGCTAGTGTGGAGGATATTGATAACGATTTTGCAAGTGAAGGAGATATAGCAGTAGAGATCGCAATGTCAAATTCTGAAGATACTGCAAATGTGGTCAACTACCTGCCTGAAGAAGAAAAATCTGCAAATGCATCATCATCTGAATCATCAGAACCAGAGACAACCAAGCTAGTACTCATGGTTGATTCTTCTTCTACATCTCAAGTAAGTACTACTGACCAACTGTTTAATAATCATGCTTGCTTAGAATGTAATAAATTTAGAGAAAGTATAGATTCAAAATTTGCTAGGTTACTAGATCATAATGATAGCCTAGTAAAGGACCTAGAACTGTGCACAGAAGCTAATAGAGTATTGAAACAAAACGAGCACAGTTACAAGGAAAAGATAGACCTATTAAATAAACAGCTTAGGGAAACTGAGGTAGTTGCCTTTAACCAAGAAAATGACATTAGGTACTATCTAAACTCTCTTGAGGAAACTAAGAAGCAAAAAGTAGTTTTAGAAGTAGAAGTTAATTCATTAAAACAAAAACTGCATAGTTGGACAAGCTCATCACATATTGTCCAACACTTAGTAAGAGAGAGAAATAATGGGGAGGGACTGGGATACAAAGTGGTTCCACCACCACCTGAGACCTTGATGAACACCAAATGTAAATCAATTAACAATAACCCCATCAAGGATCACGTGGTGTCCACTCCTATGGTGAGTGATCCAGATTCATTAAGTAAATCAATGGATCAGATACTAAACAAAAGGAGGCCACTTCAAAGGCAATAGGAAAAATGCCTTGTGTTAATCTGGAACAAGAATTTAAAAGATTAGTTTTAAGTCAGGGTAAAACAAAGTCAAACAAGAACCTAAAAAGACTATAAAACCTAATCAATCACGTGCATCATGTCACAGTCTAGGTAAACAAGAGATCAAAGATGTAAAACCAGGTAAAGCAATTAAGTTTGTAAAACCAACTCATACATCAAACGAAGAAGTGTCCCAATCCAAACATAATAAGGTTAACTGTGTGACATCTGCATCTCCACCAAAAAATAGAAACCATCAAGTTAAAACAATTCTGCTATAATTGTGGAGAGTATGGTCACATAGCATCTCACTGTCCTTATTATCAAACATCGAGGAAGAAAGTTGAACTTTCTACATCTACATCAAGATCTTTTAAGAGGAACTCAGTGACGCCTTCTAAAAGAGATTGTGAACCTAAAATTCAATCCATCAGCCAGTTGTCCGTTTATCACAAACAGGCCTTACACAAATCTGGTTTATGGAAAGAAAAAACCTCCTCAGTGCCTGAAAATAAGAACACACAGAATTCTGATAAATCCTTAACCTCAAAGGGTCAGTGGGTTGAGTTTGTGATATGTGATGCCTCAGGGAAACCCAAGCCGGTTAAGGCTTGGGTTCCTGACATGAACTAATGTTTTCATTGACTGTGCAGGGTGTTCGCTACAGTTCTAAGACTAGCACGTGGATAGTTGATAGCGGAGCATCCACGCACATGATAGGAAACAGAGCTCTCTTATCAAACGTCGACAAATTAAAGGATGCATGTTTCATTTGCTGGAAACAAAGGCGGGTACATCACAGCCCAAGGAGAAGTGGGAAATGAGAAAGTTAAGTTTGATAAGGTAAACTATGTCCAACAATTACAAAATAACTTACTTTCTATTTCTCAAATCTGTGATAAAGGATTCAAGGTAGTATTTGACAACAAGAAGTGTTACGTTCTAAAGAAGGACTACGTGATTTCGGAGGATCAGATCCTAATGTCAGCTTCTAGATATAATGATCTTTATGTTTTGGCTCTCTCAAAGGCATCCACAACGGATAGTGAAGTCCAATGTTCTTGTCCAAAGCTACTGAGAAGGAATCCATCTCCTGGCATAGGAGAATGGGACATATAAATCCGAGGAAAATGAATCACTTGATCCAGAATGATCTTGTGAGAGGAGTAAATGTCAAAAACTTTCAACTCCCGGATTTTTGTGTTGCGTGCAAAAAGGGCAATAGACAAAGAAATCTCATAAGGAAAAGAAAGTTCACTTTATAGAACTTCCACTTGAGCTTCTTCACATGGATCTATTTGACCAGTCATACAAGAAGCATCGCAGGTGACTTGTACTGCTATGTAGTTACTGATGACTACTCAAGGTTCTTTTGGGTAATGTTCTAAAATCCAAATCAGAAACATTTGAATCCTTCAAGGAATTGGTAACTACACTAGAATCCTTATACAAGTTGAAGGTAAGACAGGTGCGCTCAGACAACGGAACCGAGTTCAAGAATCAGAGGATACAGGACTATTGCAAGGACAAGGGAATTGTGCATCAATTTACCTCGGCATATACCCCTTAGATGAACAGTGTTGTTGAATGGAAGAACCGCAGCTTGATAGAGACGGCACAGACAATGCTTACAAACTCGAAACTGCCTATACAATTTTGGAATGAAGCAGTGGCAATCGCATGTTATACTCTTAATCGAGTTCTGATAGTAAAACACCATGGAAAAACATGCTACAAATTATTACAGCGACGTAAACCTAACTTGGAATATCTCGAGCCGTTTGGCGCTCCGTGCACCCTACTGAAAAAGACTCAGGAGGGAAAATTTAGTGAAAAGGTTGATGAAGGGATCTTCTTAGGATATAACATACCGAACAAGAGAGTTTACAACAACTCAACAGGTCAAGTAGAGGTGTGGTGTAATGTTGATGTTCAGAGATGTATCACACCACCTACTGGAAAAGGGCCTGCTTACTTCTTCGACTATGATGGATTCTTCAAGTCCTTCAACATATCTTTTTTCTTCAGAAGACGAGTGGGCAAACAGATGATGTACGATGTCTTGAACACACTGTCTCAAGATTCAACATGTCATGATCCTACCAACTCAGGGGGAGCAGTTGATGTGAGTGATTCTTTCTCTGATGAAGAAAATGAAGAAAATGATCAGATCAACCAGGATGTACAGGTGCCAACTACCACAAGTTCACACACATCGGCTAGTGATGCTTCTGAACCTTCAAAACCTCATACTCCTATCTCCTCGGATCCAGACCCAAATGGTCATAATCTTGACTCTGAGGTGGTTGTTCCGACAACTTCTGGCTCACGTCTAAACGTCTATCATCCATTGGATAATATTATAGGAGATGTGAGATCAGGGGTTCAAACTAGAAATCAGCTGTATTCAGCTGATTATGCCTCTGTGATGGAAAAAGGATATCTTCACGACGGTGCCTACCGCTGCTTTGTGTCTCAGTTTGAGCCAAAGTATGTTAGTGAAACACTAAATGATGAGGTTTGGGTTAGTGCCATGCAGGAAGAACTTCTTCAGTTTAAGAAGTTAGGTGTATGGACACTAGTTTATAGACCTAAAGGTGCTAAAGTCATTGGTACCAAATGGGTTTTGAAATGTAAGAAAGATGATCAGGGAGTGATCATCAGAAACAAGGCTCGGATTGTTGTTTAGGGTTTTAGACAAGTTGAAGGTATCGAATACAGTGAAGTATTTGCACCTGTGGCAAGGATGGAAGCCATCCGCATCTTCCTTGCCTATGCATCTTATATGAAAATCAAAGTCTATCAGCTAGATGTTAAAAGTGCATTCCTTCACGGTGAAATCAGAGAAACAGTGTATGCCAGTCAACCCGAGGGATTTGAAGATCCATATCATCGGGATAGAGTTTACAAACTCGACAAGGCTCTATACGGACTTCATCAAGCTCCACGGGCTTGGTATGAGAAACTCTCTACTCATCTTGTGAAACACGGATTTCGCAGGGGAGTCATTGACTGCACTTTGTTTATCAAAGAAAAAGATGTAGACTTACTGCTAGTACAGATCTATGTACATGACATAATCTTCGGTTCAAAGAATAAAGAATTATGCAAAGAATTTGAAGCAGTAATGAAGGCTGAGTTTGAGATGAGTGCCATGGGGGAGATGAAGTTCTTTCTCGGGTTACAAGTAGATCAGACACCAAATGGAATCTTCTTACATCAGACCAAGTATGTAGGAGATATTCTCAGTCGGTTTGACATGGAGAATGCTTCCATAGCTGGCACTCCACTGGTTACAAACCATGATGTAGCACCCGATGAAAAAGGTGATCTGGTAGATGCCACTATGTACCGAGGGATGATTGGATCTCTCATGTATCTCATTGCCTCCAGACCAGATATCATGTATGCAACATGTTTATGCTCGTGATATCAGGCAAAGCCTAAGGTGAATCATCTAATTGGGGTCAAAAGGATATTTCGTTATTTGAAGGGCACACCCATACTTGGATTATGGTACCCTCATGATGATGACTTTGAACTTACAGCGTATAGTGACTCAGATTACGGTGGCTTCAAAATGAACTACAAGTCTACATCAGCAGGGTGTCAGTTCTTTGGGAGAAGATTGGTAACCTGGCATAGTAAGAAGCAGACCTCGGTTGCCTTGTCAACCTGTGAAGCAGAATACATTGCTGTTGCAAGCTGCTATTCCAAATCATATAGATTCAACAACAAATGCGGGATTACGGTTTGCATTTCACTTCTACTCCTATATTTGTTGATAACTCTGCTACGATTGCGGTCACTAAGAACCCGGTCCAACATCCCAAGACCAAACACATCGGGATCAAATATCACTTCATATGTGACTGTTTTGAAAAGAACTTAATCAATGTGATAAAAATAAACACTGATTTTCAACGCGCAGACCTCTATACAAAGCTTTTGATAAACCATGTTTTCTATATCTGTTAGAGGTCAATGGTGTTAAAAAGAAGAGTGAGGTCATTCCTGAAGATGACCATGTATAGTCCGATGCGTCGCGTCTAGTGTCTTTTAAAATTTCTTAAATTATAGTATTTTTTACGTTTAATTCTCTTGTTTTGTTTAATGTTAGTTCGTTAATTACACTTAGTGTCGGTTCTTGCTCATTAAAATTCTAAAACGCATATCCTTAGAGGTTTTAGTATTTTAGGGGGAGAATAGGTACGAAAAAAACGAGGGAAAAGGAGAGGCAAGCCGATAATAAATAAGATCGTACGTGTGATACCGATTTAACGTCTGGAATATGATAGCACACAGGTACAAACCATTTGGGACTTTAAAAATCCAAATTGAAAAAGATGCAAAGTTCAAGTATAAGTCTAAGTAGTCTGAGCAATATAAAAGGAAATATGATAGTTAAGCTAGCTACTACTAAGGTAACACAAAGAAAGTAGACCTAGAGGTTGCTAGACCACAACTGATATGTTGGTAGATCGAACATAATAGATGACTAGACCGGTTGGTGATCTAAAGATTAAACTAAAATGTTTGACAAGCTGTGGGAAACACCTTATCCCTGGTTAACACAATCAACAGGATTCCAATAAGGGGTGACGAGCAAAATAAACACCACAAAAGTGTGCGTAAGACCAAAGCATGAGCAAAAGCACATGAAAAATGCAAATACAATCAAACTGATAACCTATGTTGTTGGTGAGATCTGTGCAAAAAGAAGAAAAATTGCTCAAACAAGAAGATAGGTTATGTGCCTCTCTGCTGTGCGGTGGCACTGTCCTAAGGATAAGCATAACCTATATATTCTAGAACTCATTGTTGTTTGCCGCCTCTCTGCTGTGCGATGGCACTGACCTAAGGATTGGCTTCTCTTTGAAAGTTCTAAGAATAGTCTCTTCTTGAATTTCTACCCTTAGACCGCTCAAAAATCTCCTGAGGAATGTTGATTACCATATAAGTGTGGGATCCACAAATGTTTGTTGAAATAAACAAACCTTAAAACGATCACCAAACCATGTTGAAAGTCTGTGTATGGATTTAAGAGGACAAGTATACTGACAATCACTGTGGCTACAATTCTTGAAAGTTCAAATCAGTGTGGGGACCTAATAGTACTAGTATGATTTCCAAAATTTGCTAAATGACTCCAGATGAACAATAAGGAAAGAGCATCAAAGCTGTTTTTTCTAATAACTTGTCTTGAATGATTTGAATATCCTGTATGATTCCAACTTAAATTGATCCATGTATAGCTTAAATGATTGTGGTTGCTCTCTCAGAATAATTATTTCTAGAACTACATCTTGGGAATTAACTCTCATAAAAACACAAAAACATGTCTTAATTTTTAAAATTTCAGTATTATTTCTTTTATTTTTGTACAAAGTTTGTCATATTCAGTATGTGTAGTATCGGACTATGTCATGGAAGTGGATAAGGGTCCTTATCATCTAAAAGGTCATGTCTGAGATGACCACAAGTGCTTTCAAACAAAAATTGTGTCACATCTGAGGCGACAAATTGGTTAAAAAGATCACGTCTGAGGTGATCAAAGGTTTTTCAAGTTAAAATGATCATGTCTGAGATGATCAAGTGCTCATAATGTTAACTCAACAATCTAAATGGGTCTAAAAGTCAAATGGTCATGAAGTTAGAAAACTTTAAAGGGTATGTTCATTCACCCGAATGGATTATCATAATGGGTCATTCGTCCGATTGGGAGCGTGCGACTAAGTCAGTCGACCGACTGAACCTCAGTCGGCCGACTGAATGTGATCGACTGAGGCAATCGGCCGACTGAACTTCATTCGCCCGAATGAACTGAGCGAATGAGTCCAGTCGGCCGATTGAACGCAGAGTCAGTATATAAAGGGCCACTGTCACACCCCAACCTTGACGGCGGAAACGTCGAGATGTGAGGGTTAAGATTGTTCACAGCCACATAATGCGATATTAAAATGTAAGTATTGATATCATAAGTCTTGAAATGAAATGAAATACAATCATAGGTCCCAAACAAGTAATAAGTTCAAACGTAACAAAACATAACATAATATAAACTTTTTATTTCATTATCTAGGTCCAAGTCCTAGATTATTGCATGCTTCAAAGGGATCACTTTAAACTTGAGGTTGACCTGAAACATGATAAAAAATAAGAGTCAACTAAAAATAGTTTGTGAGTTTCCAAGGTTTTTATACATAATATGAAAAAGGTTACAAGTAGCAATTCATGTCATAGGTCATAAGTAGGTAAGGTTATAGAACACATATCGTTACAACCAAATCTCGACTTGATTACAAGTATAGAAGATTGGCTAAGTGTATTTGGTTCCCATGATGAACAAGCATACGTCATCAGGAGCCAGCAATACCTCGGCCTTAGCACCAAATAGGCTTGTCAGGCCCAAAGATCTAAGACGTCGCCAGGCTAGCAATAGTTAATGATTGTAAACAAACTATGTATCTCATATAATCACTTACATTACACAAATAACCATGACAAAATAATAAGTTGAATTGCATGTGATTTACAAGTCTCAAATGAGTATAAGTGTATCAAGTATAAACTATCATGTTTCACCCCAATTAGTGTGAAAATATGAAAAAGGGGCAAGGAAAACTCATTTGTCAAATGAGTATATAATGAAGATTAATAAGAATAAAATATGCCGTTCCAAGATAAAACGTCACAAGGCACCTAAATATATAAATTTTATAAAATTTAGGTTAATAATAAGATTAACGAGTTAACATGAACTAGGGTATTAGAATTTTGAGGATTTGTATAAAGTTAATAATTTATTTATATAAAAAATACTATTTATGAAATTTATAAATTTATTTTAAGGAAATTGATCCTTTGTAAATAACTTGTGATTTCATTTATACAATTATATTTAAATTATATAAATATCATGATAAATCCATAAACATAAGGTCTAATATTAATTTAATGTTTTTAAGTATTATATAACAATCTAATAATAAAAATATTTAATTATTACACTTGTAAATAATTTTATATTAAAATATTACAAAGTTTTACAAGAAAATTTTAAGAAATAATTAGATGACTTTAAAAATATTTAGGGTTTATAAAATTCATTTTTATAATTATTATGAATTTTCTATAATTAATTTAAGGCTAAAAAAAAGTTTTAAAAAATATACATGAGGGTGCCCGGGTTCGAACCCGGGACCTCATGTTGAGAATGCAATGTCTTAACCAATGAACCAAGGCCTCAACCGCGGTTCATATTGGTTTTGAATTATTATAACCCGTTTAAAGAAAGTTTCCCCAAATCTCTAAGAACCCTAATTCCACAATCTTCAAAATTGAACCCGAATTCGTTAATGTAAAAGCTTGTAATCATGGGGCTTTTGTTCCCCATGCTAAAACGACGATATTCATGTATGTAATTTACCCGAACAAGTTCGAATTGAAGGTGAACCCAACGATGCACAAGTCGCGATCGAAGGAGATGCAGAAACGATGTAAACGTTGGTGATAACACAATTAACCTTGTGTATAGCTTCGTATGACAAACTAGATCCAAAGCCCCTTATCGATTTCAAATCTTGATGTTCGGAAGATAGCGTTCGAGTATGTTGCAGTTCGTGATCAACAGAGAGAATCGAATGAGATGTTTTTGTTTATTTCAGGTGAAATTGATGATTGCAATCGATTAGAATCAGATAAATGCTCGATTTGGTTCAGTTAATTGGGTTATGATTGGAGTTTAATGCTCAAACGGTTATGGATCTTAACGTGCTTTGGTTATACCTTCGAATGGAGTTCGTAACCGGTTGATAAATGCCTTAAAAGTTCATAACGAGGTTCGAATTGTGTTCACGAAGCGATTGGTATAATTTGGGAATAAAACGGATGAATTTTTACGGGTTTAGGAACCTCGCCGGCGCTGCGCCGGAGTTTCGCCGGCCGGCGGCCGGAAAATCGGGGAGAGAGAAAATGGTTTTGGGTTGGGTTTTAATTAATTACACAATTAGTCCCTCTAGTTTATTATTTAACATTTTATGCTTAAAAGTTTCATTTTAAGTTTCCAAATTGACAAATAAAACCCTCAAACTTAATTTAAGTTTAGGTTTTAAATATGACTAAGTTTAATAACCCTTATAAATTATAAATAACCATATTAAAAGATGTTACAGTCTCCCCAACTTAAAAGAATTTCGTCCCGAAATTAAAAGAAAAGAAACTATACAAATAAGAATGGGTATCTCTTCTTCATGTGCTCCTCACGTTCCCAAGTAAATTCAGCGCCACGTTTATTTTCCCAACGAACCTTGACGATTGGGGTTGTCGTGGTTCTAGTCTTCTTCATTATACGATCCATGATTTCAACGGGTTTCTCGACGAAATGCAAGGACTCGTCGATCAGAATGTCTTCCAGCGGAACATACAGACTTTCATCGGCCAAACACTTTCTCAAATTTGAGACGTGGAACACAGGATGAATTCCACTAAGGTCGGAAGGTAACTCTAGTTTATAAGCCACTTTCCCAATCCTTTTCAGGATTTTGAAAGGTCCTACAAATCTTGGAGCCAGTTTTCCCTTCTTTCCAAAGCGAACCACACCTTTCCACGATGAAACCTTGAGAAGAACCATCTCCCCAACTTGGAATTCCAATGGCTTACGTCGCTTGTCAGCATAACTCTTTTGACGACTTCTCGCCACTTCAAGGTTCTTGCGAATAATAGAAACTTTATCGGTCGTCTCTTGTATAAGTTCAGGACCAGTGATGAAGTTTTCACCAATGTCGGTCCAACAGATCGGTGAACGACATTTTCGACCATAAAGTGCTTCAAACGGTGCCATCTTGATACTCGAGTGGTAACTATTGTTATACGAAAATTCCACGAGCGGTAGATGCGTATCCCAATCGCCACCAAAGTCAAGAACACAGAGACGTAGCAAATCCTCCAAAGTTTGGATCGTTCGCTCGGTTTGACCATCAGTTTGAGGATGGTAAGCCGTGCTTAGATCTGATTGTGTACCCAAGAGTTCTTGCATAGACAACCAAAAATATGAAGTGAAACGAGCATCTCGGTCGGATATGATGTGCTGAGGTACCCCATGACGACTTACAATCTCATCAACGTATATACGAGCTAACTTTGATGTCTTGTAAGTGTCACGTATGGGTATAAAATGTGCCGACTTGGTCAAACGGTCAACGATCACCCATATGCTATCATGTCCTCTAGAGGTTCGGGGTAGCTTTGTTATGAAGTCCATGGATATGTGTTCCCATTTCCACATAGGAATCTCGGGTTGCTCAAGTAATCCACTTGGACGTTGATGTTCGGCTTTAACCTTCGTACATGTGAGGCACTTAGCTACATAAGTCGCTATGTCTTTCTTCATTCCAGGCCACCAATATTGACCACGTAGGTCCATGTACATCTTATCGGAACCAGGATGAATAGAATAATGAGTTTGGTGAGCTTCGTTCATAATAAAGGTACGAATGTTATCGTGATTTGGAACCCAAATACGATTGGCGAAGTACATCAACTCATTGGGTTTCGTTTCCAATTGAGTTAGAAGATTATGCTCCAACTCATCCTTCATTCTTCCTTCTCATTGAACCATTTGTTGAGCCTCCAGGATGCTAGACTTGATGTCACTATCTATTCTCAGGTTTTGTAGTAGTATCGTGGTCTCGTTGACATCTAGTCGGATCTCAGTATCGAACTCACCCAAAGTGTCAAACCATTGACGTCGATCGCGAATTTCTTGGGATGAGATCATCTTGTTATGAATCTTTCGGCTTAGTGCATCGGCTACAACGTTTGCTTTACCAGGATGATAACGAATGTCACAATCATAGTCACTAATCAACTCCACCCAATGACGTTGTCTCATGTTGAGATCTTTTTGATTGAACACGTGTTGAAGGCTTTTGTGATCGGTGTAGACTATACATTGCGTACCATACAGGTAGTGCCTCCAAATCTTCAAAGCAAATACAACAGCACCAAGCTCGAGATCATGAGTTGTGTAATTCACCTCGTGAACCTTCAATTGCCTCGATGCGTAAGCTATGACCTTCCCTCGTTGCATAAGAACACAACCAAGGCCTTGTTTAGATGCATCACAATACACGGTGAAATCGTCGTTTCCATCGGGTAGGGTCAAGATAGGAGCATTGCATAACTTATGCTTTAACGCTTCAAAAGCTTCTTCTTGCTCGGAACCCCACTCGAATGGTTTATTCTTTTGTGCCAAAGTAGTGAGCGGTTTCGCGATCCTCGAGAAATTGGCAATGAATTGCCGATAATAACCAGCAAGACCAAGAAAAGAACGAACTTCAGTAGAAGTTGTAGGAACGCACCAATTCTTTCACAGCTTCCACCTTTGCAGGATCAACGTGAATTCCTTGGCTATTCACCACGTGTCCTAGAAATTGAACTTCCTCGAGCCAGAAGTCACACTTCGAGAACTTCGCGTACAATTGCTCTTTCTTCAACAATTCAAGAACCAATCTCAAATGTAGTTCATGATCGGTGTTGGACTTGGAATAGATAAGTATGTCATTAATAAAGACGATCACAAACTTGTCTAGATAAGGCTTGCATACCCGGTTCATGAGATCCATGAAAACCGCAGGAGCATTGGTTAAACCAAAAGGCATCACCATAAACTCATAGTGTCCATAACGAGTACGGAAAGCGGTCTTTGGGATATCACCATCATGGACTCGCAATTGATGATAGCCAGAACGTAAATCGATCTTCGAGAAAATAGCAGCTCCTTGAAGTTGGTCAAACAAATCATCAATACGAGGAAGAGGATAACGGTTCTTGATGGTAAGCTTGTTAAGCTCACGATAGTCGATGCACATACGAAACGATCCATCTTTCTTCTTCATGAAAAGAACAGGTGCACCCCAAGGCGAAGAACTAGGACGGATGAAGCCTTTCTCGGACAGCTCTTGCAGTTGACTAGAGAGTTCTTGTATTTCCGATGGTGCAAACCGATATGGTGACTTGGCCACGGGGTTTGCTCCCGGTATCAAGTCAATTTTAAACTCGACTTCACGCACGGGAGGTAAACCACTAAGGTCATCTGGAAATACTTCAGGAAAGTCTCGTACGATAGGGACATCCTTAAGTTCTTTCCCTTTGACTTTCGTGTTGACCACGTAAGCCAAGAAGGCCATTAACTTCTTGCTTAAGCACTTTCGGGCTTGAGTGCAAGACATGAGTTTAAGCCCTTTAGAAGATTTTTCACCGAACACCTTCAACGTATCTCCAGAGGGTAACGGTATACGAATGCACTTCTCGAAACAAATGATCTCGGCATGGTGTTTGGCTAACCAATCCATACCAATGATGACGCCAAAGCTTCCAAGTTTCATAGGGATAAGATCGATAAGTAAATCATGCGTGTCAAGACTTAAGATGCAATCACGAATGATAACGTCAACGGTGATCGGTTCTCCATCGGCAACTTCAACAGTAAGAGGTCTTTCTAGTTTCGTATGTGGCTTAGCAAGTATGGGTTCAAACCCTAATGAAACAAAACTTTTATCGGCTCCAGAATCAAATAGGACATAGGCATAAGTTTTGTTAATAAGGAACATACCTGTTCAATTTTTAAGGTATTTAACGATACAGGTAAAGTATGAAATGAATCGGATCACAAAAGTTAAAGGTGAGTTAACGTACCATTCACCACATCGTTGTTTGCTTGTGCTTGGTTAGCGTTGATGTTGAAAGCACGTCCTCGGGCTTGTGGAACATTACCCACAAGACAAGGGCATTGTGGGCGAAAATGGCCAGGTTCCCCACAGTTGTAGCAAACACGGTTCGTGACCACAGCGGCATTGTTAGGTGCACGGTGGCAAGTCGCCACCAAATGACCATATTTACCGCATAAGGTGCAAATGCGGCATGGTTGATTCCCCGGATGATGATACCTACACGTGTTGCACATCGGCTGAGGACCAGCATAAGCCCTAGCCCTAGGCACTTGTGCCACAGGTGTAGCCGCAGGTACAAGTTGTCTTTGGGGTTGTTTGGGTGCAACCACGGCATAGTTACGCGCCGGTGTGAACTTGCGCTTCTTGTTGTTGTTGTTGTTGTAAGACGGTTCAGCTTTAGTCTCCTTAACAGCCTCGGTAGCCGACTTCTCTACCTTTTTGCACCCTTCACATACATGGTGCCCGCTCGTATATGGTTCTCGGTGAGTTGAGCGGTGATAGTAATGGCTTCTTCCAAGGTTGTGGGTTGGCTACCCACCACAGCATCTTGAATTTGGGGTGGTACACCCTTAATGAACTTCTCAATGTTGCGGGGAACAGTATCGACCATATGGGGCAGTAGTATACTCAACTCATGATGCCTAGTTGAGTAGGCCATATGATCACCATCATTTTCTTTCAAATTCCAAAACTCTTCTTCCAACTTTTGCAATTCACTTCTTGGTCAGAACTTCGCGATGGCGATGTTCTTGAACTCTTCCCAGGTAAGTACGAGCACAGCTTCAGGACCACGGTTCTCTTCTCGCTATTCCACCAGGTAAGAGCCCTTTGTTGGAGAATACTAGTGGCATAACGAACCTTGAGTGCATCGGGATACTCACAATTGATAAAGGTATTCTCCATGCTTTCGAACCACTCAAGAAGGCCAGTGGCTCCTTCCTTGCCACTAAAACTAGTGGGCTTGCAAGAGCTGAAGTGTTTGAAAGTGCAAGTTTGATTATTCCCATGTTGATTGTTCCCGTTTTGGTTGTTGCTATTTTCTCCATGACCATTTCCATTGTTGCTAGCATTGGTCATTAAGGTGCTATTAAGTTCAGCAACCATGGTCGGGATGACAGCAGCCATTTGTCGAGCAATCATGGCGGCTAACTTACGATCGGAATTTCCACGCTTCCCATGATGACGAGACATGCTGGAATATACAAATGAGTTAGATATGAGAATTGGAATAACAAGGATTGATGTTCAATAAGGATAAGACAAAAGTTGTAAGGCACATAGAATGGTTCCATTTGGTAATGCATCACCATTTGGAAACGTTGACACGTCAAGGTAAGTTGATCCACTCGCCTTAGAAATTTGTGTATGTAGACCATAGTTTATCACTCATCCCAGAAATACCCAAGTAAGCATAACTAGTCCCGTAGGATTTATGCGATATGCTTGCCTTAGCCCAAGGGCCTTTTGCCAGGAAACCCAGAATACAGGTGTCTATGTGTCACACAAATTTCTTAGGTTCATGTAATCAAAACCTTGATGAGATTTAACATAGATTAGACATAAGTCTAAAGATTCAAATCATAAACATAAGTTCCCACGTGTTGACGAGAATAAGATTAATAAGTTTCATTTGTCGGAGAGAGTCAAAGAGTCAAAGTTAAGTTTAGGGAGACTAATAACAAAGTTTAAACAATTACAAGGCAGACCTATGCTAAAGCATCAAGTTGCACATAAGTAAGGTATAGCATTATGTAGCATGTAACAATATATATATTTCCAAGAATATAAATATTATCTTATGAGGTTCATTCATAAGCTATAGTCTAGGTCACCATTTCTAATAACGTAAATCCCTATAGTTATGGGCTCTGATACCAATCTGTCACACCCCAACCTTGACGGCGGAAACGTCGAGATGTGAGGGTTAAGATTGTTCACAGCCACATAACGCTATATTAAAATGTAAGTATTGATATCATAAGTCTTGAAATGAAATGAAATACAATCATAGGTCCCAAACAAGTAATAAGTTCAAACGTAACAAAACATAACATAATGTAAACTTTTTATTTCATTATCTAGGTCCAAGTCCTAGATTATTGCATGCTTCAAAGGGATTACTTTAAACTTGAGGTTGACCTGAAACATGATAAAAAATAAGAGTCAACTAAAAATAGTTGTGAGTTTCCAAGGTTTTTATACATAATATGAAAAATGTTACAAGTAGCAATTCATGTCATAGGTCATAAGTAGGTAAGGTTATAGAACACATATCGTTACAACCAAACCTCTACTTGATTACAAGTATAGAAGATTGGCTAAGTGTATTTGGTTCCCATGATGAACAAGCATACGTCATCAGGAGCCGGCAATACCTCGGCTTTAGCACCAAATAGGCTTGTCAGGCCCAAAGATCTAAGACGTCACCAGGCTAGCAATAGTTAATGATTGTAAACAAACTATGTATCTCATATAATCACTTACATTACACAAATAACCATGACAAAATAATAAGTTGAATTGCATGTGATTTACAAGTCTCAAATGAGTATAAGTGTATCAAGTATAAACTATCATGTTTCACCCCAAATTAGTGTGAAAATATGAAAAGGGGGCAAGGAAAACTCACTTGTCAAATGAGTATATAATGAAGATTAATAAGAATAAAATATGCCGTTCCAAGATAAAACGTCACAAGGCACCTAAATATATAAATATTATAAAATTTAGGTTAATAATAAGATTAACGAGTTAACATGAACTAGGGTATTAAAATTTTGAGGATTTGTATAAAGTTAATAATTTATTTATATAAAAAAATACTATTTATGAAATTTATAAATTTATTTTTAAGGAAATGATCCTTTGTAAATAACTTGTGATTTCATTTATACAATTATATTTAAATTCTATAAATATCATGATAAATCCATAAACATAAGGTCTAATATTAATTTAATGTTTTTAAGTATTATATAACAATCTAACAATAAAAATATTTAATTATTACACTTGTAAATAATTTTATATTAAAATATTACAAGTTTTACAAGAAAATTTTTAAGAAATAATTAGATGACTTTAAAAATATTTAGGGTTTATAAAATTCATTTTTATAATTATTATAAATTTTCTATAATTAATTTAAGGCTAAAAAAAGTTTTAAAAAATATACATGAGGGTGCCCGGGTTCGAACCCGGGACCTCATGTTGAGAATGCAATGTCTTAACCAATGAACCAAGACCTCAGTCGCGGTTCATATTGGTTTCGAATTATTATAACCCGTTTAAAGAAAGTTTCTCCAAATCTCTAAGAACCCTAATTCCACAATCTTCAAAATTGAACCCGAATTCGTTAATGTAAAAGCTTGTAATCATGGGGCTTTTGTTCCCCATGCTAAAACGAGCATATTCATGTATGCAATTTACCCGAACAAGTTCGAATTGAAGGTGAACCCAACGATGCACAAGTCGCGGTCGAAGGAGATGCAGAAACGATGTAAACGTTGATGATAACACAATTAACCTTGTGTATAGCTTCATATGACAAACTAGATCCAAAGCCCCTTATCGATTTCAAATCTTGATGTTCGGAAGATAGCGTTCGAGTATGTTGCAGTTCGTGATCAACAGAGAGAATCGAATGAGATGTTTTTGTTTATTTCAGGTGAAATTGATGATTGCAATTGATTAGAATCAGATAAACGCTCGATTTGGTTAGTTAATTGGGTTATGATTGGTGTTTAATGCTCAAACGGTTATGGATCTTAACGTGCTTCGGTTATACCTTCGAATGGAGTTCGTAACCGGTTGATAAACGCCTTAAAAGTTCATAACGAGGTTCGAATTGTGTTCACGAAGCGATTGGTATAACTTGGGAATAAAACGGATGAATTTTTACGGGTTTTGGAACCTCGCCGGCGCCGCGCCAGAGTTTCGCCGGCCGGCGGCCGGAAAATCGGGGAGAGAGAAAATGGTTTTGGATTGGGTTTTAATTAATTACACAATTAGTCCCTCTAGTTTATTATTTAACATTTTATGCTTAAAAGTTTCATTTTAAGTTTCCAAATTGACAAATAAAACCCTCAAACTTAATTTAAGTTTAGTTTTAAATATGACTAAGTTTAATAACCCTTATAAATTATAAATAACCATATTAAAAGTAATCTTATTATTACTAATACTATTATTCATTATTATTACTTATTATTATTGTTACTTTTATTAATATTAACATTATTATTATTAATTATACTTAACATTTCATAAAAACCCAATGATAATAAAGAATAAGCACAAACAACACGCAAGTTTCAAAATTGACAAATATAACCTTAGTAAGAATAAACGAAATTAACTTTTAGCTAACAAAAATACAAGATGTTACAGCCACAGTCGATCGCATTCTTCTCATCACTCCTAATCGCCCTTAATTCGCATAGCCTACCGTTACTCTGCCAAATTTTCATCAGACCAAGATTTTATACTTCCATTGACTTTCTGACGATTGTGTGTGATTACATAGGTATAATACGATGAAATCTCACAGAAATCAGGAGAAATGGTGCCCTATTTTGGGATGTTCGAATGAAACAAGAACCGAACCACTAAATGGCTTAATAACCCACTGAAACCATGTAAAATGTTAAAAATAAGGTTATTAGGTTATTAGTTATGGGGTTGCGAGTCTAACGAACCGTTTCATAATGTTTAATTTCATGATTTTGTCAAGACTCGAACCTAAGTCAACCTAATAGTAAGTCATGCGACTGGTCAGATGGATGAACTCAAATCGCACGATTGAGCCGGAAGAATAGCTCAATCGGCCGAATTGGACATGCAAATGAGCTCAGTCGGCCGACTGAATCAATCACAGGATCAGCCAACCGATTGAACTCAGTCACATGTTCATTCACCCGAATGAGTCCAGTCGCAGAATAGGATAACCGACTGACCACAGTCGCATGATTCATTCACATGAATGAATTAGAATGAAATCAAACAAGATACTTAGAACTGATTTGTGTTATGTGAGTATCTGATGATTATGTGTCTTGTGTTTCAGATTTATGGCTGCTAGATGGTCAATCAACCCTAAGCACAACATATGTGCTCATCTAGATCATACTACTCGGAATGGCGCCAAATTTACAGAGATCATCACATTTCTTAGGCGATCAAGGATCTACAAGGCCATTTCTACTCTTTGCACGCCCTACAGGTCTCTACATCAGGCATTTTAGGAGAATGCTTCTGTTGATCGATCCCAAGAGTCGTATAGCATACGAAGCTCTATCTGTGGGATGACTATCGAGATCACTGCTGCCGATATCCAGAGAGTACTTGAGCTGGGGAACGATACTGATCATCCCACCAAGCTACATCCACTGACCGTAAGGGGTTGCTTTATGAGGATTAAGTATGCTAGGGACATCAACTCAGGTGTGCTCAATAAATGCAACCTGTGTTCTCAGTACAAGTATTTAGCACATGTTATATTGAAGTGCATCGCCTCCAGAAGAGGTGGATTTGATGATCTTTCAGACCAGATCCAGAATGCCTACGTGGCACTGGTGCTGAACTATCCTTTCAGCTTCTCGAGCATGATCTTCTCTTACCTTGTGGAGAATCTGGAAGCTAAGGGTAAGGAGGGTTTTTGCATGTACCCCAGATTCTTACAGCTGATATTCAATGAGAAGCTTCCATCCCTTCCCAGGAAAGCCACGATGCTGTGGTTCTAGAGATCATGGATGATACGACACTGGGTCGTATGAGAGTTTACAGGGGTAAGCAAGTAAAGCCCCAAGTGAAGAGACTGATAGCCCATTTGGCCAATGAGAGTTATGTAGCGCCGGGGAGACGTAAGTGGCGTCACACAGATAGTGAATCCGACGATGAGTAGCTACTGCTCCTAGAGCATGACTCGGATGACAATGATAGCGGGAAGGAAGGAAATGTAGGACCCACTGTTGATATTCCATCTCCTGCATTTTCCCCCACTGGAGAAGGAGCGAAGACTTCTGAGTTGCACCAGGATTTCATGCCTGGTGAGGAAGAGGAGGAGTCAGATGAGGAGCCACTGACTCGGACTGTGGGAAGTAAAGTCGTTCCCACAGAACGAGGGCTCCGGGCGGTTGGTGAACGCCCAGGTGGATCGGAAGAGACTGCTGCTGACCCTACTTATGCTCCCGATCCACCAAGCCGTGTACTAGGGGGAGCATCCTCCTCGACAGGATCGAGGAAGAAGAGGATGGCTCAGCCCCATGGCTTGAAAAGGAAGAAACGCAGAATCACCTTTATCACCACCACAGCCACCATTCCACCTACCACCACTACCACCAGTCCACCTACCACCACTACCACCCTTCCATCCACCACCACATCATTCACACCTACATCACCACCACCATCATCTATACCGCCTCCAATCTTCACCATAGTCACCACCACCACTAGCCATCCTACAGCACCATCCTCTTTCTCTTCATATCCATCCGGATCACCTCTGCCTCCCAGTGGGGTAGAGGAACAGCTCTTGGCACTTAACCGTATGGTGCTGAGGCTGTTGGCGGCAGACGAAGAGAAGACTGCTCAGCTGCGACAGCTTGTAGATCTTACTGCTGCCCAAGCTCAGCAGATATCTCAGCAGGCACAACAGATGGAGGTTCAACGTGTAGAGATGTCCCAACTCCGAGAGCAGAATGTTCTATCAGCAAAGAAGATTGAGGAGTTGGAGACTACTAACAAGACCATCATGCTATGCCTAAAAGGATCCAAGGAGAGCCACTTAAGATCAAGGAAGGGGATGGGGATGATAGTGATGATGATAGTGATGATGAAGATGATGATGGTGATGATGATACTGATGCTACTGGTGATGTTGGAGATGATGTTAGAGATGATGATGATGATGACTCACCTGCTGTGGGTGCCACATCTGCCAGTGAAAGGAGGACCAAAAGAGCACAAGATCAAGATGCCTCCACATCAGCCCCGTCAGTAGAAGAGTCGATGCTCCAGGACAAGAGTAATGCTTAGATGTTTTATTGTTATTTAAAATCACTTGTATTTGGATCATGAGTAAAATTAATGAAATGAATGTTCATATTTAATATAAATGATTAAGCCTTGATTATTAACTAATGATTGTTGTGTTGAATGTTTAAATCAAGCAGATCCTGATTCCCAAAGAGATGAATATGACATTGCTCCCCTCCAATAGGTCAAGACTCAAATGACATTGATTCTTGATCTGTAGGGTATTGTCAGGAGATCAGTAATGTATACTCCTGTAGAAGGAGAAATCATTCACAATCTCACTGACGAGCAGATAGCCGAAATGTTCCAGCTAAATGCTGATGAGATTGTGAACGATGCTCCAACTGTGCAAACAGAGAGTGACGATGAGATTCAGGATGTAGATGAGATTTAGATAGAAGATGTCACGGCTCAACACTATCCTGAGTACACTGACAAGGAGGGAACTGTCATTCCCAATCTGGGAAACACTCTTATCAGTGACACTTTTGCGACTCTAGACAGGATGGAGAAAGAGTCAGAAAATGACAAAGAGAAGGCCCAAGCCTCAGACGCTGAAGTAAACATCAAAAAGGCTGAATGGACAGCATGTTTCGAAGAGATAAGAGCCCAACGCAGCGCTACAACGTCTACTGTCTGCACCAAACTGTATCAGGTCAAGAAACATCAAAAGGTGGCAGGCAGGATCATAGCGTGGGCACATTTTGCAGACCTCAACATTTACGCAGTTAAACGTGAGAAGGGAATAGAGTACTTCAGATTTCCACATGATCTGAAGACTCTTCTAGGTTTTGAGCTCAACCAGTTAGCTAAGTTAAACTTGCTATATGCTAACCCTCGTAAGATGTCAGGCTGGTTTGAAGTTGATCTAAAGAGGGAGTACCACACTAGATGGGTCAACTTCAAACCTCAACAACCAATGAGGTATATCAAAAGATCTGAGGTTGATGCCATTACTGGTAAACCTAGAGTAGTGCTGAAGTGGAGTCCACCACGTACAATGTCTAAGATCCCACTACGTGAGATGCCACAAGACTTCACTCCAAACTTCAAATCGTGGTACTATGATTGGAGAACGGGAGAGGCCATGATAGTCTTGAACAGGAATGGCACAATGGAAACCATAAGGGTGTTTGACCCGATGTGGCTCACTAACTTGTCAGCACAAGATGTTTATACTTTATACAAGTGGCCACTGTTCTACGACCCACAGGATATCGTACAAGCTTTACAGTTCCAAAAGGTGATAAGACTCTGTTTTGTTTTTGAGATAAACATAGGAGTTACCAAAGAAGCTAAGTATAAAAAGTTTGAGGAAATCATGAAAGATGTTAGACAATAGATAGATCTAGGTCCAAGGGGGAGTTTGTTGATACATATATGTACCTAGATCCTGATCTGAATGTAATATGTCTTACACTTATGTAACTATTGGGTACTTAATGAAATACAAAATGTCTGGTTATGTTTATAATGTTTAATATTTCATTAATGAGTTGTTTAATGCATATTGACTTAATTATATAGGTTTGTGATTGTTTGATGCGTTATACATAATGTTAGAATATTGAATACACTCAAACTTGGTGAAGTGAAGTTCTCATGCGTCCGACTGGACCATGCGCCCCAATAGTGGTCATGCGTCCGAATGGCCATGCGACTGAGTGTTCATGTGCCTAAATAGTCCATACGCCTGAACAACTTCATGCGTCTGACTCAGTCGCACGACTGAACACTCAGTAGTGCGAATGGATCAACCGCATGGCTCAATCACACGAATGAACCATGCTAATGGTTCAGTCACCCGAATGAGCAATCCTAACCTATAAATACCACCTAATTCATGGGAAAACGCAAGCATTGAATCCATTTCGACTCCAGACGTACCCTAGCCGTCTAGAAGCCTCCAAGTTCATACTCCAAGTTCATAGAACGCTATAGATCGATTCTCAATCGATTCTTGACGTTAGATTCAAGTCGTTATTGTGTCTACGTGCGTTCTCACTGATTGGATCGCCAATCAAATAGGATTTCGCACTATTTGGTTTGGTTTAACATGTTAATTAATTGGTGTTTGGTCAAATACCAGATCCTAAGTTCAACTTGGCAGAAATCCTTAACGGGGATTCTATACGTGTAATGATTAAGTGATAATGATAATTAAGACTTAATAGGTCTTAATACACAATACCAATTCAATTGACAACCAAAACTCTACAACCATACGATTCGCGCAATATCATATGACATTCAAATAAAGGTTAACCAAAATAATTGTTTAAATAATCAAAACACAAGTTAAACTTATAAAAAAACTTAAAGGGTTCTAAAGTTTAATCCCAACATAAGTTTAACACAAACGAGAACCTAATCACACGAAACCCATTACCCTAAGTAGATCATGAGAAGTTTAGCCACTCATTGTTCTTGAATAATCTTCAAAATCATTGTTAAATTTCATCCCGGATGATTGAATGGTGTTAGAACGATGTAGATTGGTGAATCACAGGTCCAGAAACACCCAAAATTCGTCTCAAATCGTCCTAGATCGAATAGGGGGCAAGTGGTTGGTGCAACCTAACAAAAACGTGATTTTATAGGTGTTTCCCGGAGGCCCTGGCGTAGGCTACGCCAGCCAGCATAGCCTACGCTGGGGGTATTCTACTGCTTTTTTGTTGATGCTGGCATAGCCTACGGTGGCTGTAGTAGGTTACGATATAAACTTTTCTGCTGCATTTTGAATCTTCGTTTCTTGATCCCTACAACGCCTTGTATCACCATGAAAGCTTTCAATTTGGTTATTTTACCTATAAAATCACTTCAAACTCCTAGTTAACCTATTTAACATGATCAAATACATAAATACGAGCAATCAAACTTAATATTTAACATTTAAGCACTTAAAATACCTTTTCAACACACTCACATCATAATCGGGATTAACTTTCTACAAATTTTAATTTGAACTATGAAACATAAAAGTAAACGTAACCTTTTTATTCATATTCTTTTTTCGTTCTTTCCTTAAATTTTCTCCTCTTTCTTTTTCTCATTTATTAAACTGAGGAACACATGCAAGAAGTCATTGCTGTTTTATAAGTTGTATAAATTAACCAAGCATGATATTTAAAATGACGAGCATAGAATACACGGATAAATAAGAAGTTAATGATGTTCCATGGTATATACTTGTTTCTTAAACGGATTACATATCAAAACATAAAACATGACTATTTTTTGTCGTGTTATTTGTATCCTTTATATGTCTGTTAAGATAAACGGACCATTATTAATATTGTTGCACCAATTATATACATTAATTACTTCATTAACTGAAATAAACCGGACATTTTTTTCCTTTATCATCTGCTATTAACATCCCATTTAACCCAACCCCTACTTCACAATTGGCATGCATTTTGTGGTGCCTGCTGTCCCACGTGGACACCCTAAAGCGGATAGATGAGGCCACGTCAAGCCTAAATGGCACCGCGCCTCGTCTTCGGGCAGCCACAAACTGCATCCAACGAGCCTTATCGATCTTTAATGTGGGTTCCGACAAAGTGCCATAGACTATGGCTGTGTTCTTAGGTGATTGGTAGAACGGAAACAGTAATGGTGTTTTGGCTATAACTTGATCTTGATAATACAGGGTCAAATTCACTGTGTCGTAGTAGATCCCTATTTCAAGATTCGGGTTTCGGGCAGTCACGTTAAAAGTTACTCGGGCAGTTGGTGAAAACTCGCTTGGGTCAGCTAAACTCGGGATGGAAAACTCGTGTATATGGAACCTAGGACGTCGTGGGCGTAAACTAAGCCATAATATGAACATTACTAGCCCAACTGTCAATAAAATGCTAAGGACAACCGCGCATATTATTTTTGTGGCCCGAGTGGTTAGACTGTCTTGAACTTGGTGCGTGTTGTATAACTTAGTGGTGTGATGCAGCTGGTGGTGGCTCGGGGTGGTTTGGATGTGGATTTGGTGGTGTGGGGTAGCCATGGCGTGGCGGTGGGCCGGGGCGGGTTGTGACTTGTGGAGAATTTTGTGTGTGGGCTTTGGTTTTTATTTTGGGACAAAAGTAAATTGGTGGTAGAAAGGAAAGAATATAAAGAGTGGTGGTTTACCGTAGGTGATCTTTTAGGTTGCTTGTAAAGTAAGCAAGTAAATGATGGTAGATTGAAGCTATGGGTATTTCTTGTGGCACGTGACAAGTATTAATTATGTAAAAAATATAAAATTATAAAAGAATGAAATTGGAAGTGGAGATGGAGATGGTCAATTAATTAAATTAAATAAATAGAAGTTACAAGATTCGGAAATCAGTATGCCCGTACCTCATATAGCAACCAGTGGATAACGTTGCTGCATCGAGTGCACCATTACAACAGCTTTTGATCTCTCTAGATACACGGAGTAAACATTTATAACAATTTTCTTTGGTAAGGCGAAATTGAAGACTACATTGCATAGCCATGAACACAGTTTGGCGTGAGCCATAAGCTTGAGTCCCAAATGCGTATCTCATACCATCGGATGCTTCTTTCGATAACTTATCCACCAATGCATTCAAGCTGGTTTTGTCAAGCCCTACGACATCCTTAGTTTTATTCTGACTAGTTTCGTGGGCAACAACCAGGTATCGTACTTCATTACATCATTTTCAAAACCGTATTGTACCATGCATTTGGCTCTCCATGCATGCGAAAGCTTGTTTTTGTTGTGGACAACTTTAGTAAAAGAAGTGGGATTGTGCTATTCACGCAAGACGAGCATGCTTGAACTTTTAAATATCCTGCACAAACTGCTGTAGCAATAAGATCTCCTGCAAATGCATAGTAAATTGAAAGTTCAGGATGAGTAGCACTCTCATTTAGCATATCCAATGCCTTGAAAAGGTATCTTTCATAGAAACCTTTCGCTGGAAAAACGCCAGTCTTTTTTGCATCTAAATATGTCACCATACAGTGGTTCACCCTTCATAACATTAACAAATGATTGAACAACTAACAACAATAAAATTATATCGGATCTCATTTTTGTTATTTGTGAATTGAATATATGCTTTTATAAACTACCAAAACTTTATAAATATTCTTCTTGAAATATATATATAGCTGAGTTTTATACGATTCCACTAGTACACTACTACCTTAATTAAGGAGAGTTCTATATATTAAGCTTACTAACATGTATGTATAAAGTGACACTTACCAAATTACCAAAATCTACCTAATATGCAACTTACTTAGCAATTTCAATTCATCCAACTTTCAATGATACAGATATTAAAAAAATCAGGAAATAAAAAAGGCATTTTTGTGGATGATGGTGTTATGCGTTACACCAAATTTGGAGAACTTGATCATCATATATATTGTGGGAAAATAAAGTCAAACTATAGTTAGAGAGAGAAGAGATGTTCAGGATCGGACTCGTCACGTACGGTAAAATTGTTTAGTCACGGTTTCCGATTTGAAAATCGGGTTTAATTGTTCGACTAACGATATAAGGTTTGGAACGGTCTTATATTTGAACTTTTTTCATTATAATAACAGTAGGTCCGTTTAGATTACACACTCAAGACCATGTGACTAAGTACCGTAGTTACTGATTCAATACAAAAATCATATCAAAACCGATTGATCGATTCGAATTGTACACATCCTTTGAGAAAGACGCTCACCGGATTCTGAAACTTAAATGAAGGTCTAAATGTGTGGTCGTGTTTCAAGCAATTTTTTTTCTTTGTCATATTTCAAGCAATTTAATCATGTCAGCATTTAGCTAAGTTGGTTACTAAAAGGTAACTTCATTTAACGTGACGTACATGTTTTGGTTGGCAATAATATTACGATGTATGATATGAACAATGATGGATTCAAAACTTTTTACCAGTGAAGACAATAACTAGGTCATTTGTAAAGCGTTACGTTAGAACGGGCAAGGTCGATTAAAAATTATAGTTAACTTACTATAAATCAAACAAGAAGATCATGTTAGAATGAGTCACCACGTGTGTAAAACGATAAGACTTTCTATAACCCATATATTTATGTAATGGTTTGTAAAACCATTCTTTTGTAATATTGACGAAACCAACATTTCTTAACTAAAGGGTTGTATTAGATCTTTAACATTAAGTAGTGTGCCATAATTTATTTCTACCGACCAATGTGAAAACTATTGTAGTTTAAATTTTATGAAATAAAAGTGAAACTATAATGCTAAAAGATATGCAAACAATCCTTATACTTATTTTCATATTAATTCTTTTTAATAGCTAACAAATACTATAAGCCCGATCATCTAAATAAACACATTGATTAATGGCCATTCACACTACAAAGAATTCGACTATTAGCGGCGATATTTGTTGCCGCAAAAAGTGCTCAATATCGTCGCTAATGTGTCGCTGCTATTAATTTGTCGCTAATGATCAAATATTCGCCGCTAATGATGTCGCCACGATAATTAATTAAAAAAAATTCTAGAAGACTATTAGCGGCGACAAGTCCTTGCTAATGCTCACTCTTTTGTTTATATATTTTTTAGTATATTTTTTTTAGTTTTACAAACCAATCAATCATACACCTAATCCAGATTTTCCAAACACAAAATACAACGTTCATAAACGACATGTAATATTCACACGTACATACACGCTAAATAAGTAGGTTAAATATCTTGTTTAACTTAAACATAAAAATACCTAGAAACAAACTTAAACTAGTCATATGATACCCTATTCATCCCCCTCATTTGAATCATCTTTATCGGCTTGATTTGAAGCCTTTTACAAAGCAATAAACCATGTAAGTTGTAAAATAAAATTTGGATCTTAAAACTGACTTATAATTTGAGCTTAGAAAACAAAATATACATGATAAGTTGTTGTGTGTTGACAAAATATATATTATAAGGTAACACCTCCAACTATAAGTATAATTAAACCAGATCACCAAGTTTACTTTAGTTTCAACGGATTGAAATGACCCAAACACACTTTATATACATAAAAACATCCTAATTTGAATTAAAAATAGATCAAAATGGTACAAATGAAATTTAATACTTAGAGGGGTTTAATAATGGGGTTTTTGTTATTTTGACCCGTTTAAACTCAAATTAAAGTGTTTTAATATATCAAGTGTATTTGGATCATTTGATCTATTTTAACTAAAATGTAGATCACTTAATTTTACTTTAGGTATGGATTCAAACTGCACATACGGGACATGTTTTGAGAACTTTAGCAGATGATCTGAACAAACGCCTTCAAACCTTAAACAGTTACATTGCCAGTGTACTCAAGCAATGACCACTTTCAATTTGCTTGCAAATTAAAGACTCAAGCAATGAACCACTTTCAATTTGATTGCAGATTAAAGTCACCTCCCAAATTAACCCATTTCTAATATGATTTCCTCTCACCATGTCTGCAAAACCCCGTTGGCCTGAAAAAGGCCTTTCTACTGCATTGCGAGTCTTTTACCCTATAAATCTTTGCTCGGTATAATTTTTTTCATCAATCTCGATAGCCATACAAATTATTTTTCAGCTTAGTTGCAGCTTGTTTAATCTTATCTACATATCCTCAAGCCAAAATTGTACCTTGACATACTAAATCCGACTCCTGCCAATAACTCAGATGTAGTAAATATTAGAAGAGTCAAATAAAATTAGTAAGCTCTATCCATTTAAAATATTTCTTGATGGTAATTAACTCATTCGTTTTTATACTCTCAAGTTCAGTAGGTCCATATATATAGCTTTCCAACATTATGCTCAGCAATATAAAAGCTTGTCTTATACTTTTATTCAATTGCCTAAAGTAAAGACCAACGTGGACTACTAAAGTTGTACAACAAAACTAACAAATCATTCCATCACAAGTCAATACTTCTAAAACTTATTCAAGCTCAGTAAAAGATATCACCATTCTACAATTATGATATCTTAACCAATAGAAAGGAAGTTTATCTAACGATCCTAATCAATCAACAAACATAGAAAACTCTAGATGCACATAACACACAAAAATATCAGCTCTAAGTTTCTACAATTATAATTCCAAAATCGATGAAGGATCTAAACACATCAATCAAGAATTCAAAGAAACCTAAGCTCCAACACCAGTCGCTTATAAAAGTAGCAAATAAAAGTAACAAAAATCAGTTAAGAATGTTAAACATCCGAATCAAGAATTGAGACATAAAATCAATTATGACTTGAGAAAATGGCAATGGTAACATTGACTAGGACTTGAGAGAAATGATAAGTCCAAAAAAGTAACAACGATTGTAGTTGGATTTCTAGGACTCCGTCATTGTCGTTTAGCTCTAGCATCAATGCACCATCATTGATGACCTTAGCATCTAGATCGGCTTCGTCAAGTAAGTCCATCGTATCTTCGTCACGTACCTTGACAAAATCATAACCAAAAACCTTAATTAAGCGGCAAAACTTAGTTAGAGTTTCAAATCAAGAGGATTTGACTTATGTGAGTGTGCCAAATCATACAATGATCATTGTAAAATTATATTTAATTGGATAATAATACATTTATTGTATCTAAAACATCAAAATAAATAAAATGACTAAATGATGAATTTGGTTTAAAATTACTCATATGAGTTCGGTTTTTGTAATTTGAAAATGGGTCAGATGTTACATTGAAAACCATATTTTTTGTGATAAATCTAGTAACCAATATGAGCCATACATTTAAGTCACGTACAAGTCACATTCCACTTTTATCTTTTTATTTAAACGTTCATAACTTTTTTTCAAACTTTATTATTTCATAAAAATTTCACTATTAATTTTAGTATTTTTTATTTTTTTAACGCCTACCATATTAATATACTTTTTTCAAATCTCCCACTCCTTATTTACATATATGTGAATCTGGCTATAGACACATGTGTAAAACTAGTTTCGTAAAAAACAAGAATTTTTTTATTTTTTATAATTTTTTATTTTTATTATGAAAGATGGAAATGAGATAAAAAATTGTGTTTTTATTTTTTAATGTTATTTTTGTTTTATAATTTTTTGTATAATTCGCACGAATTAATCAATTTGTATAATTTTTATTGGTTTCTTGGTTTTTTTATTATGAAAGATGAAAATGAGAATTTGTCATTAAAAACTAGTAGCTTACATTGGTTACTAAAGTTCTTACAAAAATAAGTAAGTTTTCAATATATATATTTATATACACTAGTAGAAACCCCGCGTAATGCTACGACAATGATAATTTACTTCACAATACTCATTTCTATAAGTGTATCAATCATCTCATGATATAGTACATAGTATTTCTATTAGTTTTCTTGTTCGTATTATTGGTATGGTCTATTTGGCCAATGTAATAGCGTGTTATGATAGGCTCATACGATAAAATTTGTTTAAGTTTAGCAACTAAATAGAACAAATTGTTAAATAATTTGCAACAACATAAGCTGACACATTTATGTCATAATTTAAATGATGAGTCGATATATAGATTATACATTTTTTTCTAGTGAACAAACATGATAAAATTAAAATCAATGTGATCAAAAAATAATTTAAATGCTGTTAATATTCAAGAAAAAACAAATAGCAATCTGATCATAAATAAGTTAAATAAAGCCACTGATATTAGGCGGGAATTAAAGGATTAGTTATGTTAGTTTTGTTAGTTGTTAACCGCCACTGTAAGGGTACAAATAACCTATTGGTATGTCAAATAATGTGTGGAATAACAATGTGTGTATCCTATTTCTTGTGTTCCATCGAGTCCCTACCCATGAATGTGCATGCTCTTATCAATTGTTCATCCATGAATGATCCAAATAATTCGATCTGAAGGGGCCACAACAGTATCAGTTAGAAGCAAACTAGTGAAACATTAGAACTATAATACCAAAGCCTCTCGTATGGAATTTCAAACTGGAATCACTAAACATTAGATAGTAAATATTGTGGTGTATGCTACTTTAACATGATACCATGTTTATTGATGACACTACAAAAATTAAGAAAAATACATCTGAACCCCAAACTATAAAATTGAATTCCAACTTTAGCAACCAACACAGAACTATAGAAGCAAACACACTGGAAAGGAAAGGTGATATTGATCAATATTTTTCTTCTCATTTGTCAGGTACCAAGTAATGCACTAATTTGTACATGAGCATATAACTGGATCTTTTACACTTAGTTATGCATATGGTAATATAAGACCATTATAGAACATGAGGACATAACTACAAAGGAAATTCTCCAATAAACCATTTCCAAGTGCTAGTTAACAACCATACACAGTTTCAGGTTAACCCAAATCCAACATATATCAAAATGAACCCTATTATCACTTAACGTTATATATAACAACCTACAATGATGAAATAGTAGCCAACCATATAAATGATAGCCAGATGATACTATATATAGTAGAAGTCAAGCTACATTCGTAGCAACACCATCACATTCTCGTTAAAGAATGATATTAAAGATCAATCCAAGCAAACGAATTAGATATTTGTTCCAATTCGACAATTCATAAACAATAAAACAACCAAAAAATCTAATTGGAGTGAACAATTAAATCAAGCTCACTATATTATTTGAAGCTACATATCAAACTAACTATTATATATATCCATGAATAAATATAAATATCTAATATACTGCTGTTATTGCATAAAAATATATAGAAATTAAAGAACAAAGATGGAAGAATGCATTGCAAAACTAACCTAGAAGCCATGTCTCTCATATCAACGTGGTGTTTTAGATCTCTGTCTTATAGGTTTTCCAAAGACTAATACCTGCATTCATAACTATTAGTAACCAAAAATCTAAAAGTTAAACACAGGTTACAAACAAATATACAAAAACTCATGTTCTCCTATTAATAATATTCTAACCACGATTTCAACAACAATCGGTGAAGGTGTGGTGGAGTTGTAGAAAGAAGAGACTTTTGATCTAAACCCTAGACAACCACTCTCACCTCCGGTCGCCATATTTACCTCCTTCGGAGCACCCTAGCCTTTAATCATTGTCGGCCAACAATTACATCGTTGGTTTTTATCACCTAGACACCGATTGCATGTTGTTCTTTAAGAAACTTATGTGAAAGAAGAAAACAACGACAATATTGAAGATTGAAAGCTACTATTGCAGTGTTGAAAAGGGCAAAAGGAGCGGCTGAAAATGATTTGAAATCTGTTTAGGGCTTGTAGAGGCTGAACCCCCATCAGCATTGAGTATGTTTGGATGAGCTTCTTAGAAGCTCCTTTTGACTTTTTTGAAGGTAAAAAAACAAAAATACCCCTTTAGAAGTTACAAATTATAACTTCTATAGACTTCTAAAGAGATATTTTGTCTTTTTACCCCTCAAAAAAATCAAAATGAGCTTTTGAGAAGCTCTTCCAAACATGCACATTGCACACCATTTGAAGATCAAAACCCTATTCTGAGAGAGAGAAAGAGAGAGAGAGAGAGAATGACTCGACAACAACATTGTGATTTGAATTTTGAAATCAGCCTTTTGTTTGGTAGGGCTTTTTTTAACAAGCTAGGATTTCAAGTTTTGTCAGTAGTACTTTCTGCTATAAGAGTGGTAAAACTCTATATTAAGAGAGTTGGTCAAATGACTATTTCACTCTTTCAATATGTATATTAAGATAGTATATATATATATATATATGTATGTATGTATGTGTCTAGGGGTGATAATGGGTTGATATGCATGCACGTATCATAATTAATATTATATTTTTAATATACTTTATGTATTGAATGGTATTAGTTTGTTACGTATTTGAAATGTAGGTTAAAAGAAGCTTAATGAATATTATTTGAGAAGAAAAAAAAGGATAACAAGACTATGGCTTGAAAGGTGCTGAAAATGAAGAAAATTGTGCAAAGTGCAGGGAGGTCGTAAGCTATGGCCTGAGGTCGTAACTTACGGCCCTGTGCTGAGTCCGTCTGTGAACCCCGTAAGACAGGAGGTTAGACCATCTGGCTAAAGGTCGGCCGTAACCTACGGCCTATAGGCCGTAAGTTACGGTCTAACGCGATATTTTGAGGATTGTTTCAAATTTTAAAACCTATTTAATCCTTAACATTAGGGTTTCAAAAGGAGCTTGGCCTCCAACCCCAAGAACGAATCTTGGGACTATTTTAAGCTATTGAAACTCTCTCTAATCATCAAGTGATCAATGATTCATATGCCCAAAGGGAAGATTGAAGAGATTATGATGAAGATGCAAGGCTAAACCACTTGTGATTATCTTCGAGTGGACGGTTTGTGATTGGATAATGCATGTTTGTGTTTTTACCTAGTCAAGACATAAACTTTGATCGTTTAATAACCTTTGTTTGTTTATCTGTTTTGAATCATATGTCGATTAAAGATTCTTGTTAGTGGATTTGATTATTGCTTATCAAGTTATCAATTTTGCATTGTTAACCATTGAGTAGTAATTAGGTTATTATCATTAATTGGTGATTGCAAATAAAGTTTTTAGATTATGGCATTAGTTAGTTTACTAGTTAATTTACATAATCAGTTATCAAGTTGGTAATTACATTTCAACATATGTGATAAACAAGTTATGTCTATGTGACTTCAAGATTAGATAAAACATAAGCCGTGTATTCAAATACATTCCTAAAACCCGGTTGTGATCCTTTTCATCTCAATAGTTCTAAACCAAGTCCAAGTTTTCGTTTTGCTTCATAAAGTGATCTTTTTAAGTTAATTTCATCCACATCAATTTACAGTCAAAGTGACAATAGTTTAGTTTAATTAGTAATTTAGATAATAATCAAATAAATCATGTAACACTAACCACATGCTTCCTGTGGATACGATACTTGACTTAACCTAACTACCTAGGTTAATTAGGTTTTTGCATGACCTCAACGATAGGTCATCAAGGGGTCAGTTACTATACAAAATGTAATTTCCGTGCGAAGCGTAATAAGTCACTAGCGCGTGACACGTGTTTTTTGGTTGAGGGATACTTCCGTTCGCACTGCAATTACGCACAAAAAGTACATAATTATGCGAGTTATATTCATAATTACGCAAGTTATATCTATCATTACGCAAGTTATATTAATTATTACGCAAAGAAAAATTACTCACGTTATTAAAAAATTAATCACGCAAGTTATAATTGTAATTACGCAAGTTATAGGATAATTATGCAAGTTATGTTCATAATCACGCAGTTAATAATCACGCAAGTTATACAAATAACACATAGATGTTTATAAAAAATATTTATTTTATAAAAAAAGTAAGCAATACTATACTTTAAAGAGGATAATATGCTCAATTTTATGGTGTATTTAAAGAAAATAATATCATATATAAAAGTTATACGTGTTTAAATAGACTATTTCTAAATATACCCCTCCAATCACATTTTTACATGATTATTTTATCTAAAATCTGAACCGTTTATCTTAGATCAATGGTTATTATAATTTAGTATAATGCGCACAAATTAATCAATTTGTATTGTAAAGGTTCCCTATATCGGGGATTAAAACTATCATTTTAAGAGAAAACAAAGAAACCAAATCTAGCAAATTATTGTTGTTGTAGTTATCTCATTATGATTTAAATTCAAATTCCTTGATTATCTTCTAGAATAACTTTTGTGTTTTACTATTAATTCTCACAGGCAATTCCCTAAAAGCTAGACATTAACGACTACATACAATCGGCTATATTAGTTTGACACAACAAGGTTTCAAGTAGAAGATGAAGACGAACATTATGAATCATAAAGATTATAATAATTAGTTTAAGATTGTTTATTTGTTATGTATATAATTGTTTCATTCTCATTTGTTCCTTCTAAAGTTTTGAAGAAAAAATAGTAATAATCAAAATGGTTTAATTATCCAATCTAATGGAATTTTGATGTTCTCAGTTTTAGATCAATGTTGTTTACTCATGCGATCATGCATGGTTATTTTTCATTTTATATATCATACCTGAGATTTTTAATGTTCTAGAAGATTTTGGAATTTTGTCCGCTTATCTTTCTAATCTAAAAAAAAGGTATCTTTAGATGATATGTATTAACACTACAATTATCATCACCAAATTTTCCCGACTCTCTTCCCTATTAAATAATTACTTTAATTACTCATACTATTATTTAATACTTTTTAAAATTTAATAAATTAAAAAAGGGACCTATATATTAATGTTATTTCTAAATAAATAAATTTTATAAAATAACGAATTTTTCTAAAGCTTATAACTTTTTATAAATACAAAATATTTTAAAATTATTATTTTTAAAAAGTCAATTTTTTAAAACAAAAAATAATTAGATTTGAGAGTTATAATAAGAAAATTATAATAATGACATTTTTATGTGGTTTGTTTTGGGACAAAATGTTTATTTTTTTGAAAAAAATTAAAAACATATTTTTTAAAAAGTTGATATAACTGTTTTATTACTTATAGTTATTTCTCATACATAATTTCAATCATATCATATTTTAAAATATCATTTATAATTAATAAAATTTGTTTTAAACCTGTGTAACACATGAGTTTATTAAAACTAGTAATTATATATTGTGTTATTATTTTTATTATATATCATGTCATGACTATGATAAAAAGTGGGTTGCTTTCACTCTCTCCAGGGATGCCAATAATAATATATGAACGTGAAGACAATGATGGGTCGATGAGCATATATAACTAAGGTGGTGTTTGTTTTTCTGCAGGAAAACGTCTGCAGTCTACGGATCACATCTGCAGCAGAAGAGGTGAACCAAATGTCTGCAGTGTGCAAGAAAAAGACTCTTTGTTTTGTTTAACATCTGCAGAATGCTGAAATATTCTGTAATTAAACTAAATTTGTTTTTTAAACTTTAAAAACAACTAATACATTAATATATAAATAAAAGTCATAGAAATACATTAAAATATAAATAAAAGTCTCATACAAACCATATACAAACTAAACCAATTCATTTCTCATACAAACCATACACAAATCATATACAAACCATATACAAACTAATCATAAATAATATACCAACCAATTAAATCAATTCATTTTGAAATAATAGTTATAAAGATTTTAGTTAAAAACTCGGGACATACTCTTTGGCTGGTCCATCTAGAGTCGAGGAATTCATTGATGGTGATGGATTTAAAGATATATGACAAAGGTGATAGCCAATAAGCCCATTCCCACCTGTTTGGAATTTTGGTTTTTGGTAGAATGAAACCACCCAACAAGAATATAAGCAGAAGTACAACAGATCCACCAGTGTTAGCAATGTTCATTGTCTTAAAAACACCTGGAATCAACCTAAACAGTCC
The DNA here is from genome assembly GCA_025506515.1 of Flaveria trinervia. Lineage (NCBI taxonomy): Eukaryota > Viridiplantae > Streptophyta > Magnoliopsida > Asterales > Asteraceae > Flaveria > Flaveria trinervia. The sequence goes on along the minus strand of CM046452.1, from coordinate 80,160,385 downwards.
TGCTGTCACATTCTGGATCAGAAAAACAAGCAGTAGATGCTTGAAGAACCTGTATACAAAACATAATACATTAGCATATAATGTTGAATATTTAACAAAATATAGTAAAAGAAAATAAATATTAGTTACCTGCTAGCATCAGGGGCGAGATCAACGCCCCAGCATAGAATAACAGTCCACATAACGCTTTCAATAACTGATATGGGAATTCGAAGCAAGAAAGCTGGTGGCTAGCTGGCGCGGTGGCGACGGTGGCGAGCTGGCGCGGTGGCGACAGGGGGCGGCCGAAGATGGTTGTAAAGAGTAGGGGAGGTGAGTAGAAGATGGGTGGGGAATGAAGATGGGTGAAGGATCAGATGTTAGGGCTCAAAAGAATTTAAAAGAGAAGAGGTTGTGAAGACATTGTTCCATCTCTTCTTCGTGCAGAGGTGAGGAAGACGTTTTTTAATGAAACGTCTTCCAAAAAACAAACAGTCTGCTAAGTAAAAACCTTTTCCTGCGTCTGCGAGCGCGCAGATGAAGAGATGGAGAAGTGGTTTTTTCAAAAAACAAACACCCCCTAAGTTGTATACATAACTAAGTTGTCACATATACATAACTATATTGTAATTTATATATATATATATATATATATATATATATATATATATATATATATATATATATATATATATATATATATATTATATATATATATGAGAACCACTTTTTTGTGAGAACACTAGAAACCAATCTCGGCCACTCATTTTTTATCACACGCAAATCACATGCTATTTCCCCCTCTTTGTTAAACGTTTGTAACTTTTTTTCACGACATTATTTTTCAAAAAAAAAATCACCATAAAATTCAGTATTTTTATCTTTCCAACGTCTTATATACTTTTCTAAAAAAATCGTACATCTATTATTTACATATGTGTAAATCTAGTTATACACATGTGTAGTAGTAGATTTACACATGTATAATCCGATATTACACATGTGTAAAACGAATTTCGTTAAAAAACAGAAAATTTTTTTATTTTTATAGTTTTTTTTTATATTTTTTTATGAAAGAGGAAAAGTTGGGGAACATTTTTGTGTTTTTATTATTTTTATTTTTATGTTATTTTTTATTTATAAATTTTTTAAATATGTTTTTTGTTAATTACAATTTTACCATTGAGAACTAGTGGTTGAGATTGGTTCCTAGAGTTCTCACAGAAAAACTATCTCATTTGATCCCTCCTCTATATATATATATATACACACACACACGAGTAACTATGCTATTATACATATGTAACTATGATGTTACGTATATTCTTATTTGGTTGGGATATATGTACACATAATTACCATCTTTGTTTAGGAATTCTTGCCTATTTTAGAATAGTCCTGTTTTCTTATCATGTTGGGTTAATTTGTGTACCATGTGGATCTTTTTATAACATCAAGCTCTTCTACCATCGATACATGTCTCTTATGTATTTATTGTGTTGTTGAGTGTTGTGTTCTCAAGGGCTACTTTCCCTTTCTAATGAAGATCTTCTATTGTTACAATTTAGATCTTAGCTTGGATAGTTAGTCACGGTTCAACCCATTATCAAACCCGACCCAGATTTATTCGCACCAACAACTTTGTGATCATTGTTATTGTCGTTAGAACCCATCATCTTATTGTTGATTTTAATCGTTGAACTCTTGAATTTGAATATTGTGGTTGTCACGAAGATGAAAAACAAAAGAATAAGCTAGAAAGACCGCACTTGATCAAGATATACTTTTGCAATGATGCAATTAAGAACCTGTGGAACTCTTGCAGACAACAAACAGGCTTTATACAACAAAATATTGGTGCATGGATTCAGTTTTTGTCTGATGGCATAAAAAAATTGTGGCAAAAATATGAAATTGTTACATCTTTTCTAATAAAACATAATAAGTTTTACCACATCTTATGTCACACCCTCAATTTCCACAAACGGTAATACCATTAGGCGCGTGATATACCAGGATCTTAGCCATTAGTTACACCAAACGACGCAACAATTACAAAACATAATTTATAAATTAAATAAAGTTTCTTAAAATCAGAATTAAATACGAAACATGAAAGTAAATACGGAAGTGTATAAACCATAATTTAAACAGCCCAAACACGCGCAAACCAAGTAAATATAATTTATAGAAAAATGTAGATTGTTTATTAGCCTCTACGATGATGAATGCAATGTGTGATGATCCTAGACGTGCCCGTTTAAGAACCTGAAAGAAACATGCTAAAGTGTCAACAAAAGGTTGGTGAGTTCACAACTTTTGATAAACAGAACATAATAGTAAACTGATACAGTAAACAAAATAATATCAGTAGATAGCTAGTCTACTCAACAAGTTACTAAGTGTATGAAGTTCGCAACCGACGCTGACAACGTATAGAAATGCCTCGACTGTGAACACCGGTCACAGCAACAGAAAATAGGTCAATTAAACACCCGTCTGACGAACGTTGTGCTAGCGCGACTAGCCTGGGTGGGGTTTGTCAAACCCAGTAGATCTACTCAGAATTACCTCGCTAAAGTACATATATTAACGGTTCGAAAGTGATGACTTAAGCATGGTGTCACACTAGTAAACAAGTGATATTACAATAATACTGATCAATTGAAAATACGTTTAGAACACAAGTTTCTTTCACCCCAAAGAAAATAGATAAAGCGGGCCTGAAAACTCACCTTAAATGCACAACAACAAAGTAATGCAGAGAACACGTAATTAGTCTCCGAATAACCTGAATTAAGATTATTTTATAATATTAATATTAATTGTTAAATATAACTATAAAGAAGGTACGGTTTCGCATTTCACAACTCGGTTACGGTGTCAACTATTGGTTGATTCCCCACTCAAAATCACACACCATCATACCCAAAACTCACACAAGAGAATACCTTATATATGTTATTAATTAAAAAAAACTTTCATAATTGAACTCTTACGTTTCATAATACGTAACCGCACAACACTACGTTTAACAACGCAAACGAAACACACCCTTATGAAGTTTTTCATACGCACAACACATTTATCTAACACACACCCATAGTATCATATAATATACATGAACATCACCCCTCAGAAATATATATACTTGAACATGCACACCAATACATCAACCTATCAAACAACATAATATATATAATATACACTATAACATTTTTTTACACACTCTACACATGCATATACACGCCTGAAGAAAATCCACTTCCACCCCCTTTTTCCCTTAATAAGCCTTGATGTATAGATACACATGCAATCACCTCCATAACACTTAAGCCCACACACCAATAGTAATCTCCATCCACCCATTACACATGCATACATATACATACATACATATATATATATATATATATATATATATAATATATATATATATAATATATATATATATATATATATATATATATATATATATAACAAACTTGAACTGGAAGTAAAGAGACACATACACACACATACGACAATACCGAGCACCACCCAAACCGATCGCACAACGCACCCACAAACACACACCTCAAGCAGAAGACACGTACGCACTAGGAAAACACGAGATTAAACCACCTCGATCGCAACCGGAACCGTAACCGAAGCCGACACCTGAGACGAATGAGATAATGTATCGTACGGGCTGTAACGATCTACCTTGCTATCGTCGGAAGCGTGTCGGAAAGCCGCTTGAGTTTAAGTGTCGCGAAGCGAAAGTTGTCGAGGGAAGGAACGGCTGCCCTCGGGAGAATGGAGGTGTAGTAGGGTTTGCGAGATTATGCCGGGTGAGATGCGGGTGAGGGGTGGTTTTTGAAGGAGGTGAGGTTTAGTGAAAAGCCACCTTTAGTCCCTCTAATTCACCTAAATTACATTTTTATAGGTTTAATTAGTAACGGTTATTTATGTTTAATTTGGTAATTGTAATAACATTTATTTATTTCTAACACAATTATTATTATTTAATAAACACAATATAACAGAAAGAGGTTAAGTTAAGTGAGCGAGTTTATCCTGAAAATACGGGGTGTCACATGTTATCTTTTGACACTTGTTTCGTCGTATATTAATATCTAAGCAACTCAACCATTTAATGATACGCTAAATGCTAATGATATTATTTATATCATTTCTAAATTATAAAATAGTTTTTTATTAACTTAAAAATAGGTTCTTTTTTATTAAAGATTTAACTTTTTAAAAACAACATTTTATGAAATATGAGGTTTTTTAACACAAAAAACTTTTAGAAAATAATATTTTAAAAAATAGAGTTTTTAGAAAAACATCTTTTTAAAACAAAAGTTTTTAATGACGAAAATATACAAAAATGTTGTTATTATATAATTATCTAAAATAGTTGATCATACATGATTCCAATTATATTTTATCTTAAAAATATTTAATAATATCCAGATATTAATTAGTAACTATTAATTTAATATTTTCATTATTTACATGTATTTGCTTCTAAACTAATGCTTTATATATCCCAAGTGAAGGATGACCCTTAATTTATAGAGTCACCTAATTTTATGTTTATACGTGAGCTATAAGATAACAAATTATGATTTTTTGTGATCTCCTTCAGCTAGCTATGTTGAATTTGTAGAATCAGTTAGATCGATAGAAGGACGTGCACCAGTTGTCATGGTTTGTTCTAAATAGGATGTCAATCTAGGATATGATAAAGGTGGTTCTGATGGTGAAGGAAGACTAGTGGACCATTCATGATCTTCAAGCATGAAAACAGTTGTTGACATAGTTGGCCGGTCTTGAGGGTCTTCTTGGACACACAGTAGCGCGATATTAATCCATCTAAGAACTTTGTCAATTGGATCATCTTGTACCATGCAACGATCGATCAATTGCTCTCCTTTGTTTTCTTTCCATAAGCGCCATGCCTTTAATAGTTAGGAAAGGTTATTAAATGTTAACATTTGTTAGACTGTAATTCTTTGTATTAGTTTTGTAGTTCTGTATTTGTATTTTTAGTATATGTTTAGTATAGATGTGTAAATCTTGAAAGTAGAGGGGCTTGATGTGTAAATAGTTTGTTCTTCTAACAACTATAAATAGGTGGACTGTGTGTATTGGTGGTATGACTCAATACTTCACTCAATAAACATTCATTGCATTTGTTAGTTAATTATGTTAATAAGAATTGGTATCAGAGCTGTAAAGGCTCTCGATCCATAGAATCCTCTTCTCTCTCACGCTTTTAATCTCTCCCACGCGGTTCCTACTTGGAGTTCAATTCTTGAATTCTTGAATTCTTGAATTCTTGATTACAATCCGTGGCGATTGTAATTGAATCTTCCGAAGTGATCATCTGCGACTAAGATTCAAGACTCTCCAAAGAACCCATGGCAGATCGCGATGCACAGGTGGTGCTGAAAGATACCAGCGACTCCATTTCGTTCAAGATCCCCATGTTAACCCCGACGAACTACACCTCCTAGTCAATCAAGATGGAAGCCATTATGGATGCCCAGGGAATCTGGGATGCCATAGAACCCCCTGGCATAGCCACAGTTGATGTGAAACTAGGCAAGAAGGCGAGGGCCTTCATCTTCCAGTCTTTGCCAGAAGATGTCTTGATGCAAGTTGCTGCATTCAAGACTGCGAAAGATGTCTGGGATGCCTTGAAGAAAAGGTATGTAGGGGAAGAAAGAGTAAAGCAGGCCTAAATTCAAACCTTAGATCATGAGTTTGAGATGTTGGGCATGGGAGAGAATAAGTCCATAGATGAGTTTGCAGGAAGAATAGGAGAATTGGTCTCAAGATATAGAGCTCTGGGAACTGTGATCCCAGATGTGAAGCAAGTAAGGAAGGTCTTGAAGGCTGCACCTGAGAGGTACTTGCCTATTGTAGCAGCAATAGAACAGTTCTCTGATCTTGAGAAGATGCCATTTGAGGAACTGGTTGGGCGGTTGAAAGCCTACGAGGAGAGACTGAAGCCAGTGACACGGAGCAAGAACTCATCTGGTCAACTTCTCCTTACCAAAGCTGAGTGGCTCGAGAGGACAAGAAATGACTCCAAATCAGAGCACCGGCTGGGTACTGCCACCGGTGACACCAAAGGTAGAGGAAGAGGGAGAGGAAGATTTACAAAGGGCAGGGAAGGGAAATCCAACCCTGAGAACTGTGAAAGAAATGGCAAAGGCAACAAGAAAGACAAGAGGAGCATAAGGTGCTTCAACTGTGATAAACTTGGGCACTACTCAAATGAGTGCAAGGCTCCTAGTAGGGATGAACAGGAGGCACATCTTGCACAGGCCCAAGAAGACCAGGAACCTGCCCTGTTGATGGAAAAACTCTCAAAAGACTTAGGTCTGTTAGAGGAACAGGGTGTGTTCCCCAAAAGGTTGCCACAGGAAGGGGATACTTGCTCCTGGTATCTTGATAATGGGGCCAGCAATTACATGTCTGGCATTCATTCCCACTTCACTGATCTTGATGAAGGTATCACAAGAAAAGTAAAGTTTGGGGATGGATCAGTGGTTGTAATCAAAGGAAGAGGCTCAATGTGCTTCCAGTGCAAGAATGGTGAGCACAGAGTAGTCACAAATGTGTACTACATACCTGCATTAAGGAGTAACATCCTAAGCCTAGGCCAACTTGATGAAGTGGGCTGTAGGATATTGATGGAGAATGGATTCTTGTGGGTGTATGAAAACAATGGAAGAACCTTGATGAAGGTAAAGAAGTCTGAGAACAGACTGTACAAGATCCATTTGCAGGTTGCAACACCTAAGTGCCTACTTACTATGATGAATGATAATGCCTGGACATGGCATGCAAGGCTTGGGCATTTGAACTTTGAGGCCATAAACCAAATGTCCAAGTTAGGCATGGTCAGAGTATGCCAAAAATGAACCACAAGTCACAGGTATGTGAGAGTTGCTTGGTAGGAAAGCACAGGAGTCAGGCCTTTCCTGGTTCTAGCAGTTTTAGAGCAAAAGTTCCACTGGAAATTGTTCATGCAGATTTGTGTGGCCCTTTAGAACCACCCACACTTGCAGGGAACAAGTACTTCATGCTGTTGGTGGATGATTGCTCAAGATACATGTGGGTGTACATACTCAAGTCAAAGGACCAGGCACCCATGGCTTTTCAGCAGTTTAAAGCTCAGATTCAGGTGGAGACTGAGTACAAAATTAAGGCTCTAAGGACTGATAGAGGGGGGGAATTCACTTTAAGAACCTTTGAGCAACTATGCAGTGAAGATGGAATCAAGAGGTTCTTTACAGCTCCATACACTCCACAGCAAAATGGAGTGGTGGAAAGGAGGAACCAAACTATGATGGGCATGGTGAGATCAATGTTAAGGCTATGCATATGCCTTTGCATTTGTGGGCTGAGGCAGTGAGACACTCAGTCTTCCTGTTAAACAGAAGTCCAACCAAAGCCTTGGATGCAGTTACCCCCTATGAGAGTCTGTATAATAGGAAGCCTAAGGTGAAACACCTGAGAGTGTTTGGGTGCAAAGGGCATGTGAAAGTACCAAGCAATCAGGTCAGAAAGTTGGATGATAGGAGTAAACCGATGGTTCATTTGGGCATAGAACCAGGTTCTAAAGCCTATAGAATGTTTGATCCTGATAAAGGTAGAATTGTGGTAAGTAGAGATGTTAAGTTTGAGGAAAGAGTGCCTTGGAATTGGGAGCAGGATAAACAGGGCCAACCAAAACAGAGGTATGTAGATTTTGGAGTGACAATGACTCACAGTGTGCAGAGTCATAGTTCTTTGGAGGAGACTGAGGTTTCTAATTCCCATGATGATGATGATGATGAAAGTCAAGGGGATGATGGTGATTATGTGGGTCCTAAAACTGATCATGTTCAGGATTCAGAGGGTGCACAGGATGGAAATGATTTTGATGAAGATCTGATTCCCAGATCAACCTATGATGATACACCTTCAAAGGGATTCAGGAGCATGGAGGATGTGTTTAATAGAACAGATATCCAACAACGGATCCCTTTTGAACCTCCTGTGTTTTGAGGAATCTGAATTGCTATTAATGAGAGAACCAACTTGTTATGAGCAGGCTAAGAACAAACCAGAGTGGAGGAAGGCTATGCAAGAAGAACTTGATAGCATTGAGAAGAATGGGACTTGGGAATTAGTCCAGTGTCCACAAGGGGTGAAGCCAATTGGTTTGAAATGGCTGTTCAAGTTGAAAAAGAATGCAGAAGGGGCAATTACTAGGCATAAGGCTAGATTAGTAGTGAAAGGTTATGTGCAGAAGTATGGTATTGATTATGAAGAGGTGTTTGCCCCTGTGGCAAGGTTAGAGACAATAAGGATGATTATGGCTTTGGCTGCATCTAATGGGTGGAAGGTTCATCATTTTGATGTGAAAACTGCTTTTCTGAATGGAGATCTGAAGGAGGAGGTGTATGTGGTTCAACCAGAAGGATTTGTGAAATCTGGTCAAGAACAGAAGGTATACAGGCTTATAAAAGCTCTGTATGGGCTGAAACAAGCTCCAAGAGCCTGGAATGAGAAGCTTCATGTCACTTTGCTGAAGTTTGGGTTTAAAAGATGTCCCCAGGAACATGCAGTATACAGAAGGTGTTTTGATGTTGGTTCATTGATAATAGGAGTTTATGTTGATGATATTGTTGTGTCTGGGTCTATAATGGATGTTGTTGAGAAGTTTAAGTCTATGATGAAATCTCAGTTTGAGATGAATGATCTTGGCTTGTTAAAGTATTATTTGGGGATTGAGGTGAGACAAGAAGGTGATGGGATTTTCTTATGTCAATTAGGATATGCTAAGAAGATTCTGGTGGATTATAAACTGTGGGAGTGCAATGCTACCAAGACTCCTATGGATCCAGGGTTAAAGCTGGGTAAAGATGAAGAGTGTGAGCCAGTGGATGTTACCAGGTACAGAAGAGTCATTGGATGTTTAAGGTACCTGACTCAGACAAGACCTGACTTGTGTTATGTAGTGGGAATCACAAGTAGGTTCATGGAATCACCAAGAACATCACATTGGCAGGCTGTGAAGCACATATTGAGGTATGTGAAAGGAACTATAGATAATGGGGTTTGGTACAAGTATGGTGGAGTTAGTGAATTGGTGGGTTTAGTGACAGTTCACATGCACCAATTAAAGCAGATGGGAAAATTACTACTGGTGTTGTGTTCTACTACTGTGAAGGACCTGTAAGTTGGGTAAGCCAGAAGCAAGAGACAGTGGCTTTATCTTCCTGTGAAGCTGAGTTTATGGCTGCCACTGCTGCAGCTCAGCAAGCTGTTTGGTTGAAAAGTCTATTAGAAGAACTTACAGGAAAGAAGATGGGTCCTATATTGTTACATGTGGATAACAAATCAGCTATGCAGTTAATGAAAAATCCTGTTTTTCATGGAAGATCTAAACACATTGATGTCAAATACCATATATTCGAGGGTGTGTAGAGAAAGGAATGGTGGTGGTAAGGCATATAAGTGGTAATGAGCAAAGAGCTGGTATTCTAACCAAAGCTCTTCCGAGGTTAAAGTTTGTGGAAATGAAGAAGCTTTTGGGAGTTGGTGGATTCAAAGAATTAAGGGGGTGATTGTTAGATTGTAATTCTTTGTATTAGTTTTGTAGTTCTGTATTTGTATGTTTAGTATATGTTTAGTATAGATGTGTAAATCTTGAAAGTAGAGGGGCTTGATGTGTAAATAGTTTGTTCTTCTAACAACTATAAATAGGTGGGCTGTGTGTATTGGTGGTATGACTCAATACTTCACTCAATAAACATTCCTTGCATTTGTTAGTTAATTCTGTTAATAACAATATTTGTGTTTTCAAATGAAGAGAAGATGATTTCTATTTATCTTACAGTTGGTAGGAGGTTTTGTGATTGATCCATGCAAGGGAAATGATTATTTCGTCTTCCAGAAACAATTTCTAGCAACATCACACCAAAACTATAGACATCTGATTTTGTCGAGAATAGACCATCCATTGCATACTCAGGTGACATGTATCCGCTGTTGTAATCAAAATTCATCATAATCAGATTTGGAAAATATTAAGCATTTGTAAGAATTGATTAGAAATAGGAAAGCTTATGAACTTACTAAGTTCCGATAATTGTTTTGGTGGCAGCTTCCTTTTGATTGCCTCCGAAAATTCTAGCAGTGCCAAAATCTGATATTTTGGCGTTCATATCACTGTCTAGTAAAACATTGCTAGTTTTTAAGTCTCTATGTATATTTTGAGTCTGGAGTCTTCGTGCAGGTATCGAAGTCCCTTTGCAATTCCAATCACAATGTTGGCACGCTTTGACCAGTCCAGTTCTTTACACTTGTTAGCATCTGTTGGTTGCGTTAATTCAATTCATTAGAGATTCACATAATTCATTATTGTTCCTGTTGTATGATACTGACCAAAAAGGATGGTGTCAAGGCTATTGTTAGGCATGCATTCATATATGAGAAACCGTTCAGACCCTTTATGCAGCATCCCAATAGCCGAACTAAATTCTTGTGTTGAAGCTTTATGATTAGTTGTACTTCAGTCCTAAACTCTGCGAGGCCTTGCCCCGAATTCCTAGATAGCTGTTTCACAGCTATTTCTCTTCCATCTTCTGGTACACCCTGCAAAAAGAGTTTTAGTTTTTTGAAATATCAAAGAATTAAAGCAGAATTCGAATTGTAAGTTACCTTGTAAACGAGACCAAAACCACCTTCTCCAAGTTTATTTTCAAATGAAAAATTATTGGTAGCATCCTGTATAGTCCTTAGATCGAATGAGTCAATCTCTCCAGTGTCGTCGTCTTCTCTTACAGGCTTACTTTTGTCATCATAAAACCCCACTTGAGACTCAGGTTGCGATGGACCTATTGACGTAATCCTTTATTACTAAGGTTTTGAATCGTTGGTCTGTACATGAGTTTCTTAATTGATTAAAGATAAGATAAAGATGAATGTTTGAGTTAACCTCTTCCCTTCAGTTTTTGATATCGTCGAAAAAGAATAAAGACAACTGCTACGGCAATCACCACAACCACTGCTGATACCGGACCAACAATGACTCCATCATTGGTGCTTTTTGAATTTCCTACAAACATGACATAGATTTAAACAATCGGAAGCTAGAGTCATACACACCCGAATTAAAAGTTTGCATCACCAACACCTATAAACTATCAATAATCACAATACGCAAACTGTAGTTCACAAAATACTTAGACCAAAACATTAATACTAGTACTTATGTTATGTAAAATAAATATAAGTTAAATTGAAGAAGAAAGAAGTCACCCACTTGAAGAAGATATGGAAGGCGGAAACCATGTGGAATTGAAAAAGCGATATTGATGGTGTCGAATAGCACAACTAGGCAAGTATATTCTTACTTCTGGTATTCTACGAAAGTTTATAAAATTTCTGCTAGCTTCAACCAAGCAATTATCGCATTCCTTTGGTGATAAATCAGGAATACATTGCACCATCCCAAAGATTGTCGGGGATCCTCCTAGCGTCAGGTTGCCCGAAGCATATTTGCGGTACGGCCCACCAGCCGCAGCCTCTGGTCGCAGTGTATCGAGCAAAGCGGTCACTGTTTCGGTCCATTGACGATAACCAGCTGAAACATGAGTATTATTTGTTCCCCACTCATAAACCATAAATCGGTTATCCATGGGGACATTAGCACTCGAGTACCTTAAGAAACAGTTGTCGTACCACCCCGCAGCCTCGGTTTGATTGGGACAAACTTGTCGGGCCCTGCGTGTGGCGTCGTCTACACATCTCTTGCATTCTTTCGGCTCAATATCTCCACGGCAAAGGGCGACCATTTTGGCCTGTCTAAAATTTGAAGTGTAAAAGCCGAAACCGTTGTCGGTTTGGAGGACGTGGTAGATTGCATCGTCGAGTTCTTGTTTGTAGGAGGAGTTCTTCTCGTACCGTTGGCTGCCGCACATCTCTTTCCAAAACTCATTTTGGGCGCTACCGAAATGGAAACCACGGCTTAAGATTGACAAAAGGGAAAACAATATTATCACGCACATTGTCCATCCACTTCTAACTCTAACTAATTGATTTCTCTTTAAGTGATTTCCCTATGCTTCAACTCAACACCAAATTACTCAGATTCAATTCATTGATCATGAGGGCTTATCCTTAACTCTATATATACGTACACACAGATAGATCGAGGAGGGACTCGGTGATCTTTTGATCCTCCAGTGGTTCAAGGGAGATGTGACAAAGGCTCTCTTGGAAGTCAAGAATTCACACCTTCGTTCAAAAAAAATACACATATAGAGGAGGGGGCGCTTAAAAATTATGTTATTTATTTATTATTTACCTATGTTTTTGTTTCAAAGTTTATTGGAAAAATAGAAAATACTATTTAGAACTATTTTAAAAATAAAATAAATGTATTCTCTAATTAAATAAATAACTTTTATAAAGATCAAAAACTAATATTTAGATCAGAAAATTTTTAAAAATGCATGTTTATATATATATATATATATATATATATATATATATATATATATATATATATATATATAGAGGGGTCAAATAAAAACCACCTTTATAATTGAAAACCAAGAAAACTACTCTCAACCAATCAATTATTTCCTTTTAAACCTTTTATTTTTTACTTAAATGGTTAATAAGATAATTTTGACACCCTTTTACTTTTGTTAATCATTTATTCTTTGAATTCTTTTATTAACTCCATATTAAAAAAAATTAAATTTCCAACTTTCTCTCATCTATGAAGAATTCAACCATCAGATTTTTTAATTAGGGCTTAATACCATCACCACCATCGCATACCTCACCTCCGTCGCATGCCATCACCACCATCGCATACCATCATCTCCGTCACATACCATCACTACATATATATTAAAAATCATCATTTTTTTTCATCTTCGTTCACCACCATATAAAACCCTGCGTCGTCTACTACTGCCAACCACCTTTGAACACCGCCGACACCACTTTTTTCTTCCATTAATGGTTCATGTACTACAAACACCACCTTCAAACCCCACCAGTCGCCTTTAATCACCACCAGAACCACCCTAAATAGTTTGATTAAACCTACTGATCATTCAAAAAAACAACAACCGGGAGGAAGATGATGAACATGTGTGATGTAAGTTATGTTACATACAAAAATCTTGGAAGATGATGGAGACCGAAGACAAAGAGCATGAGCAAGAACATGAAGAACACATCGGCCTTACGTATATGTAAACATATACGAGCCATTAGTTCTTTTTCTCGGTCTATTCTTTCTTAGTTTTTAGTATATATAACTCATACGTATATGTAAGCAAAATATTTTCATTGTTATCACATATGAGCTCTCAATTTTTCTTTCTGATCTTTTAATCTTAATTATTTCTTTTCAAATTTTGATTACGTATACGTAACACAGTGATTTAAACACATAGCATGTTATTACATATACCTATACTTATCGGTACATTTATTGTACCAATGCTTAATTCAGATGATTGATTACCTATTATATATGTATGATTCGTGTATTATAAATCAAAACATATCTGGAGTAATTCCTTAAGTATACGTATCAGTGCTATTATATTTATACAAATTATAATTTTACCACTGTTACATATATGTACTAAGTAATCATAAATAATATTTTTTTGTTGTTGTTATATATGAATGGAATCCTTGTTAGTAATACATTTATACATACATAATTTATATCTGTATTTTGGCTAATGAAACATATAACATTCATGTTCTTATTAGCATACATATACGTAAGCATGTGGTTTACATTTAAGTAAAAATCATACCTGTAACAAGTGGTAGTTATGTATATGTAACCAGGTATTTAACAACAAGTGATGATTATTTGGTCATATCATATGTTGGGTTGTTTCTTAAGAAATATAGAATATTAACTATTTGTTTATTTTTTTATAGTGATTTGAAAGTGAGGATGATGAATTTAAAAATAAATTGATGACGAGCTTGAAGATGATGATAATGAGAATGATGATGATGATTATGATGAACTCGTAACACTACCGTTACATATACAAAACACTACTGTTACACATACGGAACATTGTTTGTTTATTTAATTTTTTCTTATGTTTGGTGACATATCATTTGTTACCACATATACGAAACAATTTTATTAAATGTCTCTTAATGTTTGGTGATATTTTACTTTATAACTTGATTTGCGTAATTTTAATTTATACGTAACAATGTCTATATATATGTAAATTTTTTAGTTCGACAAGTTGCTTTGTACTTGTTATATGTGTTATAATTACATATACGTAATTTGAAAAGACTGTATATATGTATTATGTAACATGATTCTTCAATACGTATTTAGATGGTAAGAGGATTTGAAATTCGATTTGCTGATAACATTTGAAGTTTGATTATGTTACGTATACTATACATGACACACCGATACATATACGTAACATATATAACATTACATATTGAAACTATCGGTTTTTTTTTCTATTATAAAAATAGAAAACCAGTTTAGTGTTATTTTTATAATAAGTTTATTGTCACACCCTCGAAATCCACTTGCGGAGTTTTACCGCGAGGCGTGTGAACAAACCAGGATCACAGTCAATAGTTACTCAGAACGACTCTATATGCCATAATTTAAATGAAATCAACCCAAAGTAAATAAATTAAACAGTGCGGAAGCGTTTTAAAAACAACCCAAAGAAATAAAAGTATAATTGTGGCAAAACACGTGCCAATCCCAAAAGAGTAATCATTAATTATTAAAATGATAAAATTTGTCTTGAAGACCGTGTCATAGAATGCAGTGGACCATACAGTGCTCCTATGGTAAGCAAGCTAATGACCTGAGATAGCTAGTCCATTAACAATAAATATTATTTCATAGTGATTTCGCAATTGAAGCTGACTGTGTTACGTTGTTGCCTCCTGCCACGACTTAACAGGTCGTGACAATGTTCACTAGGACAACTTGCACCCCGTTGACCTCGACTCACACAGGTGGGGCTCGTCAAACCCAATAGTACTACCCAAATTTCCTCGCTATTCAATATTAACAATTCGAAAGTGTGAGGACTTTTCCATGATATCAACACTATATAATATTGTACACAGCTTGAATACATAAAGCGTTCGTGATTTACCAGTATGCTATCTCCCCCAAAGAGAGTAAATAAAAAGTGGGTCATGAACTCACCTGATATGCGTTTAGATACACAGAGTTTGACTTGTCAAACTGAATAGACAGACAACCTTCAGAGGTTACCTAGATCATATAAGTGCATGAGTACGTGTAATCAAAGAACATGTGAAACCCTAAGTACACTACAACCAAGGACTCAAGATTTCAAACAAAACACACATGTTTGACCTAGTTGACCCGTTTGACCCGTTGGTGACTTTATGTGTTGTAAACCATACAAGTAATCATACACATATATCATACATAGTTAACATTCAAATAGACCATATGTATGCTATATCATCCAGGTGTAACACTTAGATCATCATACAATCAAGTATCATACAAGTCATACGAATCTAGAACATTAACATATTCACTAGTTATAACACAACTAACATGTCACACAAAGATCAAACCACTCACTACATACCATGTGAAGCCACTCACGACTTCACATCCTAAACCCTGCCAATCCTACTAAGTAGGGGCCTCAGATTCACACGCGTGTATGATGTTCATAACCATAATCATTAACCATATGCATTGCATCACAACAATCAATCACCAATCCCAAACATGATGTCCTACTACTAATCAACATCCAAATCATACATGATCATAAATGTCCAAATATCATTCATGATTACCCCGGCATCACATATAACCAAATTACCATGTTCTACCACATTAGAATCTATTCATGATCATACTAACATGTTCCTAACATCCCAAACATGCTCAAGCTATCATTTTTCAGACTTTAGGTAAATAAAGTTTCCCTTTTGGAAAAGTACATCCCAACATCTATCAACCATCCAACGTATTCATGAATTCATCATAATTATACCATCTCAAGCTCATAACAATATCTAGACATGATCAACATTACCTAATCACCATAATCTAACAATCTTCATAAACAAAAGTTTCTACTTTTGGCAAGCTATGAACCAACAACATCCATTCAAAGATTTCTAGCATTCATAACAACAATCTAGCATCTAATCATCATCATGAACACATCCATAACATCAATCCATCACTAGATCATCATTACATGCAAAATAAAGTTACAATTATCAGTAACCTATGAACACTAACTTCAATTCACCAATTTATTGCAAAATCAATGTATCCTAACATTCATACAACCTACTAATCATCATACATTCATCAAACAATCATCCATCATGCATAATCATAGCATTTTCGAACTAGGGTTTGTTTCATACACAAAGTTCATGATCAATCCACTAAAAACATAGAATTCATGCATAATCGACGTTAACTAACATGTATTCAATCTAACTAACATACTAACATCATCAACCAACATCAATTTCGACCCCATGAAGGCCAATTCACGAATTAGGGTTCGGCCCTCAACAAAAACTCACAAAAACATGAAAAATCTAACCTTTAAACGTGTATTAACTTGCAATTGATGATTCCTACGTGTTGTATGCCTTGTAATCGAATCAAATTGGTGTTTTGATGCTTGTTCTTGGCTGATTTTCGCAAAGGGAGAGGGTTGAGAGGAGTGTTGCGGCCGAATGGGTGGGATTAGGGTTTGGGATTTGTTTTGTTTAATTTTAATTTACATAATTACCCTTTTTAACCCTTGTAATTTGTATTTTATAAAAACTAGGCTTTAAACTCTTTGTAAAGTGTTTTTTAATTTCATAATATAAAGATATAAACTTATGAAAATCATTATATATCTTATATTTATAAAACACAAGACATACGAATAAATAGGTACGTTTCCGCGTTACGTGATTAATTTCTAATTAACCTTTTAAGAACGTGTAAACACATAAACATAACCCAATAATCACATAATCACTTAGATTCACATCAAATTAACATTATCCATTATTATTAGGTCACCAACGTGAAACGACAACTAGTGTGTGCTCACGACACGTGTATACAAGACTTAACGGAACTAACGGAGTTTGGTAACGGAAATTTACCGGATGTCACATTTATGTTTGTTGAATAATATATATGAGAGAGAAAAGAGTAATTTTAGGAAATTTTGTTTGATAGTAGGTTATTCCAAATTTAAAACAATATGGTTTTCATATTCTACCTTAATGACTAATAATGCATTCTTAATTATTCATTTAATTACAATTATGCCACTAATTGATCTAAACCATTCATCAATTAAATCAAAGGTTATTAAATGGTTTCTATAGTTTTCAATTATAATGTGGTTTTCATTGAAACCATCCCCTATATATACACACACACACACACACACACATATATATATATATATATATATATATATAATATATATATATATATATATATATATATATATATATATAACAATATTAATAAAATAATCTACCATCTTTTTTCATTACTATTTAGCTCAAATTAATGAAGTAGTTTTTTATATCTTTTTCTATCGACATAATTTTAAACTTCTCTTAAATAAATTTTATGAAAATAAGAAAATATAATTTACATCAAAAAGTTTCAAAATAATATTTTTGTACTTTTTTGTATTTTAGTAAACTTTTATATGTAGGAAAATAGGAAACTAAACTAGCATTTAAAAGTCTTTAAATTAATGATTTTTTTGTTTAAATAAATATAGTAAAAAACTGATAATACTATTTGTATTTAAATTCTTTTATTATTTATCTAAATCTAATCAATCCGTTTTTTCCGCTTAAGTCAAATAAATATGATATGTTCTTACTTTGTAATGCAATTTCATGTTTTTAACGCTTAATTTCAAATATATTGTTGATACTTTCTTTTATTTATGTCGTATTCAGGTGTCGAGTTACCATAGCTTCTTATGTTTCTTTTTATGAAATTGATAAATGTCAGCATAAATAAGTTAATCAAATACTAACTAAATAACATTTACAAAGTTGATTTCAACTTTTTTATTAAACTATATAATTTATTTAATTATAATAATTAGTAAAGTACTTTTTATACCACGATTTCCTATTTGTGTTGTTTATACTTTTTTTAATAAGTTTTAATTTATTTTTTGTTTTTAGTATGATAGATTTATTTTATAAAAAACTCCTACTTTAATCTATTTTTTCCTTATGTTTGCAAAACCAGTATTTTTTATGTTTCACTTTAAATTATAGTTAGAACCAATCGATTGTGGCATAAGATGATGGGACAAAACACATGCGAAAACACAGATGGTTAGTTCACTAGCTAATTAAAGTAATGCTTCAACTAAATACAAAGTCCAAAGGGCCTTCTGTGGTGTAAGGATAGTAAAAGTGTCCCCATCAATTAGGTGGCTAAAGATACAAATTAGATCATGGACAAACATATAGTTTTAGAAAAAGATATGCTAGGTTATCTAAGTTTGTGTTCAAAGAAAAACCACGTATAAAGGATTAGTAATTAATTTTATATTAAAGACCATGTGATTAGGTTAACACTAAGTCAATGAATATTTATTTTTCACATTCCATGTTTTCAAAAACAGCAAAATATTTATATATATATATATATATATATATATATATATATATATATATATACATACATACATATACATACATATACATACATATACATACGTACATACATACATACAGGGGAGAGTTTATGAAAAAGCCAATATTATGCGAAAATCAAAGAAAACCACCAAAAACACTAACATAATTCATACTTTTTTTGGTCTTATATTTGTTAAAAGTTTATTTAAGAAATTTTTGCATACATGTTAAAAATAACTACGAGAATAAATAGTCTTACATATATGTTATAATATGTTAAATAAAATATTCTTACATATATGTAACCTATGTGTGACATATATGTAAAATTATATTACGCTTTTCATTTGATCCATAATCGTATCTATATATATATACATACACACAAATAGAGAGTAGTGATAAAAAATCTATAAAATATGTGATTGATTTCATTGATTTTCTCTAGTTTACATATAACAATATGATTTTTTTAAATCTCTCATATCTCTCTCTCTCTTATTTGAATTTATAAGCTGCATTTCCAGCAACCTGTTTCACTTTGAAATCATAATCGGGATTTTTCACCGTCATCACCACGATCCCTATTTTAACATCTTCTTTTGCTTTTCCATCATTTCTCCATAAGAAATCATCACGAGTCATGTTTGGGATTGCTTATTTGAGTCGAAAGAAAAAAGCTTATTAACTTATAATTATTCAAAAGTAATTTTTAAAAAAGTGTCTAAATTAGATTATAAAATAAAAAATTGTAAAATGATTGAAAATGGCATACTTATAAAAATAAGAGAAGTTAATAGGAGGTAGCTAAGGGTATAATATGAAATTGGACTTAATTGAGTCTTTAAAAGTTAATAAGTAACATCTTTTTACTTTTTAAAAACTTATTTTACCTTATATGAAAAGTCAATTTAAAAGGTATTTTTGGGAAAACACTTTTTTTATTTATTAACTTCTCAAGAATGAATAAGTTAAATATAAGCAATCCAAACACCCACATCATCAAGTTTCCTTTTCTTGATCTTTATTCGAAAGCAACCCCACTGAAAATAGCTGCTTGAAATTCTAATCATTTCCAGCAAACCTAAATTCTAAAAAGCCAGTATTCGATTTGTATTGTATTTTTGTTGCCACAAACCCTGATCACTACATATGTTGATTTTAATATTATTTTCAATGTGGTTATCATCTTTAACAAATACTGTACGACCTTATCATCACCTACAATTATCATTTCCGCCTCTTATTGATGCATTCATGATTTGCATGCGTTTGAACTAGTTAAATAAATGTTTTACCGTATAATCACTATCGAATGCATTCGTCTTGTTATGATTGCGGATTGCGGATTGCAGATGCGAAGCATGAAAAATCAAAGAAAAAGAGTCGGAAGTCCAAAAGGACGAAACTTACATCCTTAGGGATGTAGCTTACGCCGACGCCCAAGATAAGAATTGTGAGGACGTTAAATAGCAAGCAAGGACGTACCAGTGAAGGGAGGACGTAGCTTGCGTCCTTGGAGGACGTAGGTTACATCGTGTTGTGATAATTGACCAATTTCCTCGGGTTTTGACCATATTTAAGGAGGGTTATTGATTCTGAAAATCCTAATACGCATTAGGAGCAGAAATGGATGAACTTTCTCCATTCTTGAGGGTTCTTCCACTTCTCCAACTCATTCCAATTCATCAAATCATGTTCCAATTCGATTTTATTTCCGAATTTGCAAAGATGTAAGGCTAAACTTCTCGTGATCTATCTTGAGTAATAGGTTTCGTGTTATTAGGTTCTTGTTTGTGTTAAATTTATGTTGGGATTATGTCACACCCCCGCTAAAAGCGGAAACACGGGGATGTAACGAGACGGGATCGTCATAACACATGGTAAGCAATAGAGATGCAATATAAGTAATGAGGACAAGCGCATCATGACGACACCCAACACAAAGGAGACTTGTGTCGTGTTTAGTCAATACTCACGACAACATAGCCATAAGCGTAATGATAAATGATTCACATAATCAAATGAAGATAACATCGTATTGTAATTCTCACAACCCGGGAACAAGTATCAAAAGAATGATGTTGCTTAATCAGACTACAACAATGTTCCAAAATGAATGTTTGTCAAGTATGTTTAGTCTTAAAAATGCATCCTAGGGTCTCCACTAAGACAACATACCTAGATCTTCAATTAGCATTGTCACCTGAAAAGATATGCTCAAAATGGTCAACAAAATTATTGGTGAGCTCACAGGTTTAAATAGTAAATAAGTAATTGATGTTGTATAGTAATTGTTGTGAAATATCGTGAATACAGTTATATGTAAGCAAAATCACATGACAATGAGCTTTACAGCCAAACCTAACGATGTACACACAAAATCTTATCGGAATATATTCACCCAAGGGCCCGTTCCTGGCCACTGTTGGTACTAACTAGTATACCAATAAACAAGGGCGGCGATGTCAACCCAGTAGTACTACCAATACCTATCCGTCGGTTCCAACACCGGAATTAAATGGTTGTAAAGAAAGTACCACACAGTGAACTCAAGCATGTATCGGATAAGTACTCACAAAACAGTAACACGTTGATTCCAAGTATGTAAATTGTATGTAAGTTGTACAGCATGAAGAAAACGAGTGAGCATACTTTTCCCCCATGTTTGTAAATGACTGAAATGTTGTATAAGCATAAAAAGGGGCCACGAAACTCACTTGTTAAGTGGTAAGTATGAATGATCAAGTTTCCAGATGTAGTATGCAATAAATGGTCAAACACCTACTGATAGTTATTGTTAAGCATTAATGATATGTATAAAGTAAATAGCAACGTTCGGTCTGTTCGGGTTGTATGGGTTCGGTCGCGTGTAACACACACAAGCAGACACACGTATTAGATCTTATGTAGATCCAAGTACTAGAAATCGTCGCCATTGCCGATGATATTTGTGTAAAATTTCCATTATTATTAGAGAAGTATTTGGTAAATATTAGTAGTTACGAATCGATTGTTGATAATTGTAAAATGGTAAGTTGATTTGATTTGGAATAACATTAGTAAGTTTGATAGTGTTGACTTTGACATTGTGATTAGCAATGGCAACCGTGTCGATGTCACCTTAACACCACATGACATACACACACCACACACAAGAAGGAATTCACACACAATAACTTTAGTCGCACGACAGGACCAAACGCACGACTCAACACTCCATCCGCACGAATCAACCTTCATTCGTACGAATCAACTTCATTCGTACGATTGAACCTTCATTCGTGCGACTCAGCATTCATTCGTACCACACAGCACCCAATCGCACGACTCAACATCCATACGCATGAATCAACCTTCATTCGTACGAATCAGCTTCGTTCGTACGTCTGAACCTCCATTCGTGCGACTCGGCATTCAGTCGTGCGATACACGCACAATCGCACACATTCATCCGTATATACTCAATTGCACGCATACACACAATAGCACGGCTCAGTCGCATGACTCAGTCGCACGACACACCCAGTCGCATAACTCAGTCGCCCAAGAGACACAGTCGCACGACTCACCCAGTCGCACGACTCACCCAGTCGCACGGCAGACCTAGTCACCTGAACAGCAGGTTCGTGACTGCAGAAGTGCAGAGCAGCCTTCGGCTGCTCCATGCACTAGATTTACACCATAAGGACTTCCAGAAACACAATGCAAACACACCCAAACAAGAAGAACACGCAGGAAGACAACACACGCGCCCACACGACCTCATGTGCTCGGGTTGGCCCTGAGCACCCGAAACCATTAAAGAACAGCAGTAAAACAAGCACGAAAAGGGATGACCAAGGTCGTCTACCTGCAAGAAAGGAGTAGACTCAACTGTAGCCGAGGTCTTGCCGATGAAACACATAGAAACGGGGCGGTTCGATGCAAGGAGGAGGAGAAAAAGTGGAGAAGAAGAAGATGAAGAAGAAGATGTAATGGAGGCTAGGGCTGGAATATGGGTATTTATACCCAGCCCTAGTTTGGAAAAATGTCACATTTGGTCCCTGCACTTAGCCCACGAGTTCCCAAATTTGTTTCGGTTGAAAACGACTTTAATAGACTAGTTATATTAATGACAAAAATATAATTAATGATATTGGTAACTTAAAAATGGTTTTATTAATGGCAATAATTATATAAAAATGGTATATTTAGTGATATCGATGATGAATATTGTAAAAGTTTTAAAGATAGCATACGTTTACGATGAGAGCACAAGCATAAAGACGATAAAGCAAGTATAATATCCACACGAATAGTTTATAAGGATGAGGAATGAATGATCAAAGAAAAGTTAACGGAAGCCACGTTAAATGACGGACCTTGTGGTGACGGATGTCACAGTATCCCCCGGTTGAGAGAATTTCGTCCCGAAATTCAGCTGGAGTTAGGCCCAAGGGTGTCATCCTCGAATAGATGTAGATATTTAAGTTTCATCTGGTCTTCCCGTTCCCATGTAAACTCTGGCCCTCATTTTGAATTCCATCTCACGCGGACAATTGGTATTCTACTGTGCTTCAATTGCTTGACCTTTCGATCCATGATATCAATGGGTTCCTCAACAAAATGAAGCTTTTCGTCAATCTTGATGTCCCAAATTGGAACATGAAGGGATTCGTCAGCCAAATACCTTTTGAGGTTCGACACATGGAAAGTATCATGTACGCCGCTGAGTTCTTGTGGCAACCTTAATCGGTAAGCCACTGGACCGATTCTTTCTGAAATCTCGAATAGTCCTACATATCATGGGGTTACTTCCCTTTCTTTTCAAATTGAACGATTCCCTTCCAAGGAGAGACTTTGAGTAAAACTCGATCCCCAATGTTAAATTCTAGAGGCTTCCGACGATGGTCGGCATAGCTCTTTTGGCGATCTCTGGCAGCTTTTAGTCGGTCTTTGATTTGGAAAATCTTGTCGGTTGTTTCTTGGATAATCTCTGGGCCTGTTAACTAGCTTTCACCAATTTCCGCCCAACAAACAGGAGATCTGCATTTCCTACCATACAATGTTTCGAATGGAGCACATCCAATGCTCTTATGGTAGCTGTTGTTGTAAGAGAACTCAATCAGCGGTAGATGAGTGTCCCAACTACCACCAAAGTCGATTAAACATGCCCTCAACATGTCTTCCAATGTTTTTATAGTTCGTTCACTTTGACCGTCTGTCTGTGAGTGATAGG
Source organism: Flaveria trinervia (assembly GCA_025506515.1). Taxonomy (NCBI): domain Eukaryota; kingdom Viridiplantae; phylum Streptophyta; class Magnoliopsida; order Asterales; family Asteraceae; genus Flaveria; species Flaveria trinervia. Next base: position 80,136,459 of record CM046452.1, on the reverse strand, counting down.
CGGTACTCATATCTAATCGAATGCCCATCGCTTTCTGTAGTGTCTGCCAAAATCGTGAAGTAAATCGGCTGTCACGGTCGGATATAATCGACACCGGTACTCCGTGTCATGTCATGACCTCCTTTATGTACAATTTTGCCAACTTATCCATTTTGTAGTCTTCTCGGGTCGGCAAGAAATGATCTGACTTCGTCATCCAATCCACTACGACCCATATCAAGTCATGCCCGCTGCTCGTTCTAGGGAGTTTGGTAATAAAATTCATGGCTATGTTCTCCCATTTCCACTTGCTGAAGTAATCCCGATGGTTTCTGGAGTTCAGCTTTAACTTTCGAGCATGTTAAGCATTTGCTTACGTACATAGCAATGTCTTTCTTCATGCCTGGCCACCAGCACAGATCCTTAAGATCGTGGTACATCTTATCTGCACCAGGATGGATATAATATCGTGTCTTGTGTGCTTCATCCATGAATAAGGTACGTACACCTCCCCATCTGGGTTCCCATATACCATCCATGAAGTATTGTATCCCGTCATCCTTGCAACTCATTTGTTTATCCAATCCTCGGAACTCTTCTCCCGCAAAGTTTTCTTCTTTCAACGCCTTATTTTGTGCAATTTGGATCTGAGTTTTCAAATTCGTTTGAATAGTCAATCCCAACACTCGAGCACGTAGTAGTTCACGCGTTCTTTGCGGCTTAGAGCATTAACCACCACGTTAGCTTTCCCGGATGATACCGGATTTCACAATCGTAGTCACTAAAAAGCTCTACCGAACGTCGCGGAAGCATATTAAGTTCCTTTTGATCCAGGATATGTTGGAGGCTTTTATGATCTATGTAGATGACGCATTTGGTTCCATACAGGTAATGCCTCCATATCTTGAGTGCAAATACTACAACGCCCAACTCCAAATCATGGGTTGTATAGTTCTTTTCGTGCACCTTAAGTTGTCGCGAAGCGTAGGCAATCACCTTATCCTTCTGCATTAGTACACATCCCAATCCTTGGTGTGAAGCATCACAGTACACACGAAATCATCAGTTCCATCTGGGAGGGACAATATCGGTGCGTTGCACAAATTTTCTTTCAACGTTTGGAAAGCTTGCTCTTGTGCATGTCCCCAATCAAACTTCTTGTCTTTTTGAGTCAGCAGTGTTAATGGTTGAGCGATCTTTGAAAAATTCACGATGAAGCGACGATAGTACCTGGCCAATCCTAAGAATTGTCGTATCTCTAAAGGTGTCTGGGGTGCATCCCATTTCTTCACCCCTTCGATCTTGCCGGGATCTACATGAATCCCATCCTCGTTAACCACATGACCCAAAAACTTCACTTCCCGCAACCAGAATTCACACTTCGAGAACTTGGCAAAAAGTTTCTCTTCCCGTAACAGTTCCAGTATTTCCCGGAGGTGTTCTTCATGATCCTCTTTAGATCAGGAGTAGATAAGTATATCGTCTATGAATACAATCACAAACTTATCCAGGTAAGGTTTACACACCCAATTCATTAGGTCCATAAACACAGTTGGTGCGTTAGTCAACCCGAACGGCATGACCAAGAACTCATAGTGCCCATAACGAGTTCTAAACGCTGTTTTCGGTATGTCATCTCGAAAACCCTTAGTTGATGATATCCAGAGCGAAGGTCGATCTTGGAGAAATACGAAGTTCCTGTAACTGATCAAACAGATCGTCGATCCCGGGGTGAGGATATCGATTCTTCACGGTTAACTTGTTCAACTCACGGTAATCGATACACATTTGGAACGACCCATCTTTCTTTTTGACAAATAATACCGGTGCTCCCCATGGTGAGTGACTCGGCTGGATAAAACTCTTCTTCAGTAGTTCCTATATTGACTGGATAACTCTTGCATTTCTGATGGTGCCAACCGATATGGCGTCTTTGCCACGGTGTAGCTCCAAGAACCAAATATATACGAAATTCCACTTGTCGTGGAGGAGGCAAACCAGACAAGTCATCAGGAAATACATCTGGGTAGTCCCGTATTACTAGAATATCTACCAATTTCCTCTCCTCTTCCTTATTTTCTACTACGTGAGCTAGAAACACGTAGCATTGCCTCCGTAAACTTCGGTGTGCTTTCATGTAGGAGATAAGCTTTAGGTTTCTTCCCGGTCGTTCTCCTTGAATCCTGAGTACCTCCCGTTTGGCATGGGGATTCGTACTACTTTGTCCCGACAGACAATCTCAGCTCTGTGTTTCGACAACCAATCCATTCACACAATCATGTCGAAACTCTCTAACTCAAAGGGTATCAAGTCTATATCGAAGGCATGGTCCTCCAATATCATCGAGCACCTTCTAATGATTTCATCGGCCTGTACCACCCTACCATTGGCCATTTCTACGGAGTAGCTAGTTTCTAGCCTACTAGGACTCAAATCAAGCAATTGCACAAACTCAGAAGATATAAAGCTATTGTCTGCTCCAGTATCAAATAATATAGATGCGAAGTGATTATTGAGTAAGTGCGTACCCGTGACAACATTCGGGTCCTGACGGGCATTGTTTGCTTCAATGATGAACGCGTGTCCCCAAGCTGCATTTCCTTGATTGCCAGGCCTTGATTTCCGGCTATGGCCATCACCTCTTGTTGATTGTTCCCTTGCTGACCCGGCGCCCAATTCAGTCTGGGGCACATGTTTCTATGGTGGTCAGGGCTTCCACACTCATAACAGACCCTGGCATTCCCGGCGGGGTTAACCATGTTGACCGGTGCCACCAGATTCGGCGCTACTCTGCAGTCTCTCGCTAGATGCCACGGGTGTCTACAGTCACGCACACCCGGCACGACATCCTGGGGGATGATAGAAGTTGCACCTATCACACTTGGGGTGCGGCCCTATGTACTCTCTCTTGCCCTGTGTCACGGCCACAAAATTTCTCATCGTCTTGGCCCTTTTGTCAAATTTTCGGCACTCGACCGGCTCGTTTCCTCAACATCTTTTCTTTTCTATGCTCCTCTTCCCAAGACCCCTGTTCTCACCATCTCGTTTGTCAGAGCGCCAGCCTTCAGAATTGCGCTCTGGATTGTAGGAGGAACAGCTGCTGTTACCATTGCTCGGATTTGAGGCACAAGTCCCCAAATATACCTCTCGATCCTCTTTGATCCCAGAGTGACCAGATGTGGAACTAGTCTTGCCAGCTCGTGAAATCGATCAGTGTAAGCTACGTGCCCGACCCCCACCATAGCATGATTCTAGAATTCATGCTCCAGTTTTTGCATCTCATTGAGGGGGCAGTACTCCTCGGCGATTAGGGCCTTAAACTCATCCCATGACATCTGCATCGCTGATTCTCTTCCCCTAGCTTGAACCTGGGTGTTCCACCAAGTTAGTGCCTTGGCCTGTAGTGAACATGTGGCATACTTGATTTTCTGGCTATCGAGGCACTCGCTGATATCGATCACTGCCTCCATCTCTCAAGCCATTCGATTAGGGCTATCGCTCCACCTTTTCCATCGAATTCTTTCGGTTTACAAGCCATAAATTCCTGTATGAACATCCCCGTCTTATACTAACAACCCTAGTCTCATTACCGGCTGTTCCACCATTCCCGTTTCCTGATTACTCCCATTCCCAGTTGGGTTCCCATTTCCCACTTCAATTTCAATCCCACCTTGACCTTTTTCTCCATTATCCTCATTATCATTGCCACCATTCCCGTGGGGGTGGTGATTCTTAAGAGCATCACTCACTTGGGCCACTATAGTCGGGATCAGTGCGTCCAGCTGTGAGCGATCAGAGCTACCATGTTAGAGTTTCCTGTTTCCTGAGTGTTACGGTAGGGTCATTACTTGCTCTTGTTGTTCTACCTCTGCCTCTACCTCTGCCCCTCGGGGCTTCACTTCAGCTACTGTTGCTGCGGGTAACTCTTGAGGCGGCATTTCTAATCATAAAAGTAGTAAACACATAAGCCTTAACCATTTCAAAGTATATCATCCATACTACTCATCAATGTCCAGCATTCCAAGTTAATATCACACTTATTGTTACCACACATCACATGCAAGTCGTGTAGTTCTCACACCATGAATTGGTAATGTTCCAATAGTAGTCCAATCATAATAATTGCAATCCATGCATGTAATCACGTTTAGTCTAGCGAAGGTTATCTATCTCCACCTCTTTCGAGGTTTCAGACATAACCTCCTTAGGGTCAATCCCAGTGTCTATGGTCAAGCGCAATCTCATGATCTGTAAAGATCTCTTCGGGTTTAATACCCGAATTTGATAAAACAACTCGGTGCGCAGAGGGAACGGAAGATCCAGTAGAAGCATCCTATAAGGAGTGAGCATAAGGGCTCCCTCACAGGGTGAAAAGATCACAAGGCAGATAGATAAATGAACAAGTAACGAGGAACACACATGAGATATAAAATGTACACAACCCTAGCATGCAAATCTACATGAAGGTTCCTAGGTTATAGTCTAGGTCGAGTGAATTTCCTAATTCTCTATAACCAATTACTCTGATACCAGTCTGTCACACCCCCGCTAAAAGCGGAAACACGGGGTTGTAACGAGACGGGATCGTCATAACACATGGTAAACAATAGGGATGCAATATAAGTAATGAGGACAAGCGCATCATGACGACACCTGACACAAAGGAGACTTGTGTCGTGTTTAGTCAATACTCATGACAACATAGCCATAAGCGTAATGATAAATGATTCACATAATCAAATGAAGATAACATTGTATTGTAATTCTCACAACCCGGGAACAAGTATCAAAAGAATGATATTGCTTAATCAGACTACAACAATGTTCCAAAATGAATGTTTGTCAAGTATGTTTAGTCTTAAAAATGCATCCTAGGGTCTCCACTAAGGCAGCATACCTAGATCTTCAATTAGCATTGTCACCTGAAAAGATATGCTCAAAATGGTCAACAAAATTATTGGTGAGCTCACAGGTTTAAATAGTAAATAAGTAATTGATGTTGTATAGTAATTGTTGTGGAATACCGTGAATACAGTTATATGTAAGCAAAATCACATGACAATGAGCTTTACAGCCAAACCTAACGATGTACACACAAAATCTTATCGGAATATATTCACCCAAGGGCCCGTTCCTGGCCACTGTTGGTACTAGCTAGTATACCAATAAACAAGGGCGGCGATGTCAACCCAGTAGTACTACCAATACCTATCCGTCGGTTCCAACACGGAATTAAATGGTTGTAAAGAAAGTACCACACAGTGAACTCAAGCATGTATCGGATAAGTACTCACAAAACAGTAACACGTTGATTCCAAGTATGTAAATTGTATGTAAGTTGTACAGCATGAAGAAAACGAGTGAGCATACTTTTCCCCCATGTTTGTAAATGACTGAAATGTTGTATAAGCATAAAAAGGGGCCACGAAACTCACTTGTTAAGTGGTAAGTATGAATGATCAAGTTTCCAGATGTAGTATGCAATAAATGGTCAAACACTACTGATAGTTATTGTTAAGCATAATGATATGTATAAAGTAAATAGCAACGTTTGGTCGGTTTGGGTTGTATGGGTTCGGTCGCGTGTAACACACACAAGCAGACACACGTATTAGATCTTATGTAGATCCAAGTACTAGAAATTGTTGCCATTGCCGATGATATTTGTGTAAAAGTTCCATTATTATTAGAGAAGTATTTGGTAAATATTAGTAGTTACGAATCGGTTGTTGATAATTGTAAAATGTTAAGTTGATTTGATTTGGAATAACATTAGTAAGTTTGATAGTGTTGACTTTGACATTGTCATTAGCAATGGCAACCGTGTCGATGTCACCTTAACACCACATGACATACACACACCACACACAAGAAGGAATTCACACACAAAAACTTCAGTCGCACAACAGGACCAGACGCACGACTCAACACTCCATCCGCACGAATCAACCTTCATTCGTACGAATCAGCTTCATTCGTACGATTGAACCTTCATTCGTGCGACTCAGCATTCAGTCGTACCACACAGCACGTAATTGCATGACTCAACATCCATACGCACGAATCAACCTTCATTCGTACGAATTAGCTTCATTCGTACGTCTGAACCTCCATTCGTGCGACTCGACATTCAGTCGTGTGATACACTCACAATCGCACACATTCATCCATATATATTCAATTGCACGCATACACACAGTCGCACGACACACCTAGTCGCACAACTCAGTCACCCGAGAGACACAGTCGCACGACTCACCCCGTCACACGGCTCAATCGCACGGCACAGCAGGTCCGCGACTGCAGAAGTGCAGAGCAGCCTTTGGCTGCTCTGTGCACGAGATTTACACCACAAGAACTTCCAGAAACACATTACAAACACACCCAAACATGAAGAACACGCAGGAAGACAACACACACGCCCACACGACCTCATGTGCTCGGGTTGGCCCCGAGCACCCGAAACCCTTAAAGAACAGCAGTAAAACAAACACGAAAAGGGACGACCAAGTTCGTCTACCTGCAAGAAGGAGTAGACTCAGCTGTAGCCGAGGTCTTGCCGATGGAAACACAAAGAAACGGGGCGGTTCGGTGCAAGGAGGAGGAGAAAATGTGGAGAAGAAGAAGATGAAGAAGAAGATGTAATGGAGGCTAGGGCTGGAATATGGGTATTTATACCCAGCCCTAGTTTGGCAAAATGTCACATTTGGTCCCTGCACTTAGCCCACGAGTTCCCAAATTTGTTTCGGTTGAAAACGACTTTAATAGACTAGTTATATTAATGATAAAAATGTAATTAATGATATTGGTAACTTAAAAATGGTTTTATTAATGGCAATAATATTATATAAAAATGTATATTTAGTGATATCGATGATGAAAATTGTTAAAAGTTTTAAAGATAGCATACGTTTACGATGAGAGCACAAGCATAAAGACGATAAAACAAGTATAATATCCACACGAATAGTTTATAAGGATGAGGAATGAACGATCAAAGAAAAGTTAACGGAAGCCACGTTAAATGACAGACCTTGTGGTGACGGATGTCACAGATTAAACTTAAGAACATGTTAAGTTCTTTACTTAGTTAATTTGCGCTTTGATTGTTTAAACAATTGTTTTAGTGAATCTTGATTTGAATGTCATATAATTTTGCATGAGTTCTATGATTGCAAAGTTTTGGTTATTAACTCAACTGGTATTGTGTATTAAGACCCGTTAAGTCTTGGTTATCTCTATCACTTGATCATTACATATAGAATCCTATTAAGGATTTTCCACGAAGTTAAACTAAGCAAATCCAAAAACCAAACCTAAATCCTAGGTTGGATTACTCTTTTTAATAATTGTCTTCTAATCAATTTTCATTACCTGTAATTTGTTTTCTTAGTTAATTTGATAATCATTTTAAAATTCACTTTTCACAGCCAAAAGACAATAGTTTAGTAATTCTTTAATCTAATCCATTTTCTTACAAATCAAAGTACGACACATCGACTACTAATTCAAACGAAGATCAACAACCCTAATTACCCTAACTAGCTTAATGTGAATAGAAAGACATATTTTTACATCTTACTTGATTGGTACTTAAACATCGATCACCAACCACCGATATTAAACCGAATGGTGTTTAAAGAGGACTTGTAAGTTTCACTTTATGTTTATTCACAAAGTTAATTTCTTTCATAATTTTGTTATTTATTTTACAAATGTTGATCAATTTGAAGGATTAATAGTTTTTGATGGAGTTGTTACAGGTAGAAGAGATAATTTCTAGATTTGAGAAGAAAGCATTGAAATTGAAAGACTTAAAGCTTTCCCAATACCAAAAGATTTGGCAAATGTTTGTTTGCTGTGCACCAATTTTCAACGTTTTTGATTATTAAGTTCATTCCAACACATGTAGAAGATACTAATACTAGTATGTTTGATCATAGAGGAATCCTACATTATGATGAAGTTTATATTTTTTAATTGAACTAGTATAATCATGTACATATCAATCTTTAATCGGATTAAAACTGAGATTTTTGTTTTGAGAATGAACTTGGTTGTTTTTGTCACACCCCAACCTTGACGGCGAAAACGTCGAGGAGTGAGAGTTAAGATCGTTCATAGCCACATAACGCTATTAATAATCCCAATATATTTTACTCATAAATCTCATTAGTCACATTACAAATATAAGTCTCAAAGGATTTAAAAAAGAAACGTAACATAAAATGCAACATTTCATCCTATTTTATTTATTAATCTAGGTCCATCCCTAGATGTGCAAGCTTCAATGTGTAGATAATCAAACTTGGGCATTTCCTGAAACATGTTAAAAATAAAGAGTCAACAATAATGTTGGTGAGCAATCCATAGTTTTCAATACATAAGTATATAAAAGATGGCAATTCAAGTCATAAGTTAGTGAATAAAGTGATTAGGGATGTTATGAGCAATGCAACAATCAAACCTCGACAAAAGTTTTACAAGTCTCAAACGTTAAGAGTATATACGATCAGCTAAGTGTACTCGGATCAACCAAGCAGGCTTGTCTTACCATAGATCTATGACTTCGCTGGGCTAGCAATAGTTAATGATAGTACATATAACGCCATAACATGGTAATCACGAAAGTTCAACTAACCACAACTTTTACAAGAAGAATTGCCATAGGTTTACGAGTCTCAAATAAGTCTATGAGTGCAATAGTATAAGTTAACATGTTTCACCCCAAAGTGTGAAAATAGGAAAAAGGGGTATAGAATACTCACTTGATCAAATAATATATAATTGGTGATTAATAAGAATAATAATAAGCAACGTTCCAACGTAGTTCTCACAAGGCACCTATATATATATACACGGTTTAAGTTAATAATTAGATTAACGTTTTAACGCGAGCTAGGAATTTGGGGACCTTTATAAATAATCACAACTAATTACAGAAAATTATGCATATATTATAGTCTAATAAAAGAAAACATATCTTTTATAAAATTTTAAAAAGATTCAAAGCTTTTATAAAACTTGTGGATTTACATTATAAAATGTAGGTAAATTCTATAAAATAGCATGATTAATCTACTCTTAAAATGATTAAAATAATGTAATGATTTAAATTGTTATCTAAAATAAAATAATGAAACACTATATTTGTTGATAAATATTTGTCAAAGTATTTATAAAAATAATATATAAATTTACAGAAAAGGAATAATTAACTTTAAAAATAAACCAAAAGTTATAAAACCAATTCTTATAATTTTTAGAAAAAAACTAGTTTCAAATGAAGGCTAAAAAGCCTTAAAATAAAACATGGGGTCCCCGGATTCGAAACGGGGACCTCTTGTTTAACCTCCCCCCATGTTACCGCTGAACCAAGGCTCTCAGCCACGGTAATACTCAGTTCCAATTTTTTGAATTAAATCTCAAATACGCCCCCAAATCAAGAACCCTAGAATCGGGTGATTCTAAATTGAACCCCAATTCGATTACGTTAATGAAATTAACCTTGGGGCTTTTTATCCCCAAGTAAAACCGAGTATGTGAGTGTGTTTAATTACCCGAATATGTTTGAATGGTGATGCTCCTAATCGATGAAAAATTCGCGACGATGGTACCAAATGAATGAGTAATCCTCAATGATGATCCAATTAAACTTGCAGTTAGCTTCGAATGATGATCGGAACTAAAATCCCTCTACCAATTTTGACTTTTGGACTCCAGAGATTAGGGCTCGATTTGTTGCAGGTTGCGACGTTGAAAGGTGATGGATTTCGAGGATTAAGTTTGATTGGGTGCAATTGAGGGTTGAGTTAGATTAGAGGTAGATAGAAGTTCGATCAGATTGAATTAATTGAGGTGTTATTGTTGTTTAAGGCCCGACGGCTAATGAATTCAAGATGTTTCGGTTATACAATCGAATGGTGTTGTAACCGGTGATTAAACGTAATTAAAGTGTGTTTTAAGCTCGACACACGTTCACGAAACGATTGGGATGGTTTGAGGTCGGAAATCGAAAAGTTTAAGTTGATTTGGGTCTTGCCGGAGCTTGGCCGGAATTTGGCCGGAGATACGGCCGGAAATGCGGGGGTTTGGTTTAAGTTTTAAAGAATTTACAGTTTTGGTCCCTCAACTTTCAATCTTTATTATTTTATGCATAGTACTTTCATTTAAAGTTTATAAATGGACAAAAACAACCCTAAACTTAATTCACTTTAAGTTTTAAATATTTTTCTTTATTTTAAGTTTAAAAAATTTCATATATTATTATTATTATTATTTCCATTATTATTATTATTATAAATACTTATTTATTAACATCCACGACTTTCAAATTTAAAAAAAAAAATAAAGACAATTTAAAAAATAACATAAGTAGCCCAAAAGTTTAGTAAATGCCATCAATAGTCCTTACAAGAATAAACGAGATTAACTATTAGTTAACCAAGAAATACAAGATGTTACAGTCTCCCCAACTTAAAAGAATTTCGTCCCGAAATAAGAATGAAACTAAGCGAACAAATACGGGTATCTCTCTTCATATGATCTTCACGCTCCCAAGTGAACTCGGCTCCACATTTGTTTTCCCAACGGACTTTAACGATAGGTGTGGTAGTTGTTCGGGTCTTCTTTAGGGTTCGATCCATAATCTCAACAGGCTTCTCCACGAAATGCAATGACTCATCAATTTGAATTTCCTCCAGTGGAACATGCAAATTTTCATCAGCCAAGCACTTCTTCAGGTTTGAGACATGAAAGACAGGATGAACTCCGCTAAGTTCAGAAGGTAACTCCAGTTTGTAAGCCACTTTCCCAATTCTTTTCAAAATCTTGAAAGGTCCTACGAAACGTGGGGCTAACTTACCCTTCTTCCCAAAACGTACAACACCCTTCCATGGAGAGACTTTAAGAAGAACCATGTCGTCGACATGAAACTCCAATGGTTTGCGTCTTTTATCGGCATAACTCTTTTGGCGACTTCTAGCCACTTCAAGGTTATTTCGAATTTTGGAAACTTTGTCAGTCGTTTCCTGAATAAGTTCCGGACCAGTGATAAGATTTTCCCCAATGTCAGTCCAACAGATAGGAGAACGACATTTACGACCATACAACGCCTCGAATGGTGCCATCTTAATACTTGAGTGATAACTATTGTTATACGAAAATTCCGCGAGCGGTAAATGTGTACCCCAATCACCACCAAAATCAAGGACACAAAGACGTAGCAGATCTTCAAGGGTTTGGATTGTTCGTTCGGTTTGACCATCGGTTTGAGGATGGTAAGCCGTACTTAAATCCAATTGAGTTCCCAAAAGCTCTTGCATCGAAGACCAAAAGTGCGAAGTGAAACGAGCATCTCGATTGGAAATGATGTGTAATGGCACGCCATGACGACTCACAATTTCGTTAACATAGATTCGAGCCAACTTTGAAACCTTGTACGTATCTCGTATAGGTATGAAATGTGCTGTCTTGGTCAAACGGTCAACAATGACCCATATACTATCATGACCACGAGGTGTACGAGGTAACTTGGTTATGAAATCCATGGATATATGTTCCCATTTCCACATAGAGGATTTCAGGTTGCTCAAGTAAACCACTTGGTCGTTGATGTTCGGCTTTGACCCTTGCGCACGTGAGGCACTTGGAAACATAAGTCGCGATATCTTTCTTCATTCCAGGCCACCAATATTGACCACGCAGGTCCATGTACATCTTATCAGAGTCAGGATGAACGGAATATCGGGTTTGATGAGCTTCGTTCATAATAAAGTGCCGAAGGTTGTCACGATTCGGGATCCAGAGTCGATTCAAAAGAATACCACATGCCGTTCGGTTTTGTCTCCAATTGTGATCGTACGTTAGTCATCAAATCTTCATCTTTTCCTTCGTCGGTTAGTGCCGCTTGTTGAGCCTCGCGAATGCATAACTCGAGGTCACTATGATCCTTATGTTTTGGAGCATGATAGTAGCCTCGTTGACATCCACGTGAATCTCGGTATCAAATTCTCCTACATATCAAACCATTGCCTTCGATCTCGGATTTCTTGAAGCGAGACAGTCTTGTTGTGGACCTTGCGACTTAGTGCGTCGGCTACAACATTCGCCTTTCCAGGATGATAGCGAATGTCGCAGTCGTAGTCACTAATCAACTCAATCCAACGTCTTTGTCTCATGTTGAGATCCTTTTGATTGAACACGTGTTGGAGACTCTTATGATCGGTGTAGACTATGCATTGTGTCCCATATAAGTAGTGTCGCCAAATCTTCAATGCAAAGACCACAGCACCCAGTTCAAGATCATGCGTTGTGTAGTTAACTTCATGAACCTTCAATTGCCTCGACGCGTATGCTATAACTTTGCCTCGTTGCATGAGAACACAACCAAGACCTTGATTAGAAGCATCACAATATACAGTAAAGTCGTCGTTTCCATCGGGTAGTGTGAGAATAGGAGCATTACACAACTTGCGCTTCAATGTCTCGAAAGCCTCTTCTTGTTCGGGTCCCCATTCGAAAAGTCGATTCTTTTGGGTTAGCGCTGTTAATGGTTTAGCAATCTTCGAGAAATTTGCTATGAACATACGGTAATATCCCGCTAAACCCAGAAAAGAACGAACCTCGGTTGGGGTTGTGGGAACACACCAATTCTTCACAGCTTCAATTTTAGCAGGATCCACGTGAATTCCTTGGCTATTCACCACATGCCCTAGGAATTGAACTTCTTCCAACCAAAACTCACACTTGGAAAGCTTGGCGTATAATTGCTCCTTCTTCAAAAGTTCAAGTACTTGTCGCAAGTGTGTCTCGTGATCGATTTTTGTCTTGGAATAAATAAGGATGTCATCAATAAACACGATCACGAATTTATCCAAATACAGTTTACATACTCGATTCATGAGATCCATGAACACAGCAGGCGCATTGGTCAGGCCAAATGGCATGACCATGAACTCGTAGTGTCCATATCGAGTACAGAAAGCGGTCTTTGAATGTCATCATCATGAACACGTAATTGATGATACCCAGAACGTAGATCGATCTTCGAGAATTGAGTTGCTCCTTGAAGTTGGTCGAAGAGGTCATCGATTCGGGGAAGAGGGTATCGGTTTTTAATAGTAAGCTTGTTGAGTTCCGGTAGTCGATGCACATACGGAATGACCCATCCTTCTTCTTCACAAATAGTACAGGTGCGCCCCACGGTGATGAACTAGGGCGAATAAAACCTTATCGGTCAACTCTTGCAGTTGACTAGCGAGCTCCTGCATTTCAGAAGGTGCAAGACGATAAGGCGATTTAGCCACAGGGTTTGTACCAGGGATTAAATCAATCTTGAACTCAACTTCTCGCACGGGAGGTAACCCTTAAGATCTTCGGGAAAAACTTCGGGAAAGTCTCGCACAACAGGAATGTCCTTCAACTCCTTACCCTTGGCTTTCGTATTAACCACATATGCCATGAAAGCCATGTAGTTTTTACTCAAGCACTTACGGGCCTTGATACAAGACATGAGTTTGAGTCTTTGGGACGATTTCTCCCCAAAGACCTTCAAAGTATCTCCAGTCCGTAACGGAATTCGGACACACTTCTCGAAACATAGAATTCCGCACGGTGTTTGGCTAACCAATCCATGCCAATGATAACATCAAAGCTTCCCAATTGCATAGGAATAAGGTCGACGGAGAACTCGTTTTCGTTAAGGCTCAAGGTGCAGTCGCGTATCACGACATGAACGACAATAGATTTTCCATCGGCGACCTCGACCGTGAAAGATCTCTCCAGTTTTGTACGCGGTTTAGAAAGTATAGGTTCGAATTCCAAGGACACGAAACTCCTATCGGCACCCGAATCAAACAATACAGATGCATAAAGATTAATAACAAGATACGTACCTGTTTGGTAACAACCTATTATTGATATGATAAACATAAATGGGAATTTTTTGCAAAACAAGAAAAGGTCTAGAAGAAATTTAACGACGTACCATTCACCACGTCGTTGTTGGCTTGCGCTTGGTTGGCGTTGATGTTGAAAGCCCTTCCACGAGCCGGTGGCACAGTTCCCACATTGCGAGGACATTGAGGGCGAATATGGCCAGCCTCGCCACAGTTGTAGCAGGTTCGGTTGGTAAGCATGGCAGTGTTATTTGGTGCACGAAGACAGGTAGCCACCAAATGACCATACTTTCCACACAGCGAGCAGACTCAGCATGGAATGTTGCTTGAATGGTGGTACTTGCACGTGTTACACATAGGATGTGGACCAGCATAAACTTTAGCCATTGGAGCTTGATTCGCAACCACCATTTGTTTTTGAGGAGCATTAGGGGCGATCACAACGTAGTTGTGTGTCGGGGTGAACTTACGCTTCTTGTTTTGAGAAGATGACTCGGCCTTTACCTCCTTTGTTGCCTCAGATGTCACCTTTGCTATAGCCTTGGAGCCCTTGCCGACAGTGCCAGCTCTTATATGATTCTCAGTGAGCTGTGCAGTAATAGTAATCGCCTCCTCCAAGGTTGTGGCCTACTACCCACCACAGCATCTTGAATTTGAGGTGGCACCCCTTGATAAATTTTCAATGTTACGGGGCACGGTGTCCACCATGTGAGGTAGAAGCATACTCAACTCATGATGTCGGGTGGAATAAGCCAAATGATTCCCACCATCTTGTTTGAGATTCCAGAATTCCTCCTCCAGCTTTTGTAACTCGCTCCTTGGACAAAACTTTTGAATCATAACTTCCTTGAACTCCTCCCAAGACAAGGCCAAAGCAGCCTCAGTTCCACGATTTCTCTTCTCACTATTCCATCATGTAAGTGCTCGTTGTTGAAGAACACTTGTGGCATAGCGAACCTTGAACTCGTTGGGGCACTCGCTAACAATGAACGTATTCTCCATACTTTCAAACCACTCGAGAAGTCCAGTGGCTCCTTCTTTTCCACTAAAGCTTGTGGGTTTGCACGAATTAAAGTGTTTGAAGGTGCAAGTACGGTTGTTCCCTTGTTGATTGTTCTCATTTTGATTGTTGCTATTATCTCCATTAGCACCACTATTGTTCCCATTGATGTTGTTGTTGCTATTAGCCATTAGTGTGCTATTGAGTTCAGCCACCATAGTCGGGAGAACGGCAGCCATTTGTCGTGCAATCATGGCAGCCAGCTTACGGTCGGAACTTCCACGCTTTCCATGGTGACGAGACATGCTGGATATACAAAATGAGTTAGTTACAGGAGCGGGGATAACAGAGGATAGTAGTTTAACAAAGATAAGCTAAGAGTTTTAAGGTACACGGGATGTTTCCATTTGGTAACGCAATACCATTTGAAAACGTTGACACGTCAAGGTGAATTGACCCATTTACCTTAGAAACTTGTGTATGTTGACCATAGTTTATCACTCATCCCAGAAATCCCCAGGTAAGCATAACTAGTCCCGTAGGATTTATGCGATATGCTTGCCTTAGCCCGAGGGCCTTTTGCCAGGAAAACCAGGATACAGGTGTCTATGTGTCACACAATATTTCTTAGGTTCATAGAATCAAAACCTTGATGAGATTTATACAGATTAGACGTAACGTCTAAAGATCCAAGTTATAACATAAACATAAGATTCCACGTGTCGACGAGAATAAGATTAAGAGAGTTCATGTTCGGGGGGAGTCAAAGGGTCAAAGTTAAGTTTAGGGAGACAAATAACAATGTTAGGCAATCCTATGCTAAGGCATCAAATTGCACATAAGAGGCATAGCATTATGTAGCATGAAAAGTATATTAGTTACAAGATAGAAATATAATTCTATAAGGTTCATGCATACTATAGCCTAGGTCACCATTTCTAATAACCTAGATCCCTATAGTTATGGGCTCTGATACCAATCTGTCACACCCCAACCTTGACGGCGGAAACGTCGAGGAGTGAGAGTTAAGATCGTTCATAGCCACATAACGCTATTAATAATCCAATATATTTTACTCATAAATTCATTAGTCACATTACAAATATAAGTCTCAAAGGATTAAAAAAGAAACGTAACATAAAATGCAACATTTCATCCTATTTTATTTATTAATCTAGGTCCATCCCTAGATGTGCAAGCTTCAATGTGTAGATAATCAAACTTGGGCATTTCCTGAAACATGTTAAAAATAAAGAGTCAACAATAATGTTGGTGAGCAATCCATAGTTTCAATACATAAGTATATAAAAGATGGCAATTCAAGTCATAAGTTAGTGAATAAAGTGATTAGGGATGTTATGAGCAATGCAACAATCAAACCTCGACAAAAGTTTTACAAGTCTCAAACGTTAAGAGTATATACGATCAGCTAAGTGTACTCGGATCAACCAAGCAGGCTTGTCTTACCCATAGATCTATGACTTCGCTGGACTAGCAATAGTTAATGATAGTACATATAACGCCATAATATGGTAATCACGAAAGTTCAACTAACCACAACTTTTACAAGAAGAATTGCCATAGGTTTACAAGTCTCAAATAAGTTATGAGTGCAATAGTATAAGTTAACATGTTTCACCCCAAAGTGTGAAAATAGGAAAAGGGGTATAGAATACTCACTTGATCAAATAATATATAATTGGTGATTAATAAGAATAATAATAAGCAACGTTCCAACGTAGTTCTCACAAGGCACCTATATATATATACAGGTTTAAGTTAATAATTAGATTAACGTTTTAACGCGAGCTAGGAATTGGGGGACCTTTATAAATAATCACAACTAATTACAGAAAATTATGCATATATTATAGTCTAATAAAAGAAAACATATCTTTTATAAAATTTTAAAAGATTCAAAGCTTTTATAAAACTTGTGGATTTACATTATAAAATGTAGGTAAATTCTAAAATAGCATGATTAATCTACTCTTAAAATGATTAAAATAATGTAATGATTTAAATTGTTATCTAAAATAAAATAATGAAACACTATATTTGTTGATAAATTTGTTAAAGTATTTATAAAAATAATATATAATTTACAGAAAAGGAATAATTAACTTTAAAAAATAAACCAAAAGTTATAAAACCAATTCTTATAATTTTTAGAAAAAAACTAGTTTCAAATGAAGGCTAAAAAGCCTTAAAAATAAAACATGGGGTCCCCCGGATTCGAACCGGGGACCTCTTGTTTAACCTCCCCCCATGTTACCGCTGAACCAAGGCTCTCAGCCACGGTAATACTCAGTTCCCATTTTCTTTTGAATAAATCTCAAATACGCCCCCAAATCCAGAACCCTAGAATCGGGTGATTCTAAATTGAACCCCAATTCGATTACGTTAATGAAATTAACCTTGGGGCTTTTTATCCCCAAGTAAAACCGAGTATGTGAGTGTGTTTAATTACCGAATATGTTTGAATTGGTGATGCTCCTAATCGATGAACATTCGCGACCGATGGTACCAAATGAATGAGTAATCCTCAATGATGATCCAATTAAACTTGCAGTTAGCTTCGAATGATGATCGGAAATAAAATCCCTCTACCAATTTGACTTTTGGACTCCAGAGATTAGGGCTCGATTTGTTGCAGGTTGCGACGTTGAAAGGTGATGGATTTCGAGGATTAAGTTTGATTTGGATGCAATTGAGGGTTGAGTTAGATTAGAGGTAGATAGAAGTTCGATCAGATTGAATTAATTGAGGTGTTATGTTGTTTAAGGCCCGAACGGCTAATGAATTCAAGATGTTTCGGTTATACAATCGAATGGTGTTGTAACGGTGATTAAACGTAATTAAAGTGTGTGTTTAAGCTCGACACACGTTCACGAAACGATTGGGATGGTTTGAGGTCGGAAATCGAAAAGTTTAAGTTGATTTGGGTCTTACCGGAGCTTGGCCGAATTTGGCCGGAGATACGGCCGGAAATGCGGGGGTTTGGTTTAAGTTTAAAGAATTTACAGTTTTGGTCCCTCAACTTTCAATCTTTATTATTTTATGCATAATACTTTCATTTAAAGTTTATAAATGGACAAAACAACCCCTAAACTTAATTCACTTTAAGTTTTTAAATATTTTTCTTTATTTAAGTTTAAAAATTTCATATATTATTATTATTATTATTTCCATTATTATTATTATATAAATACTTATTTATTAACATCCACAACTTTCAAATTTAAAAAAAAATAAAGACAATTTAAAACAATAAACATAAGTAGCCCAAAAGTTTAGTAAATGCCATCAATAGTCCTTACAAGAATAAACGAGATTAACTATTAGTTAACCAAGAAATACAAGATGTTACAGTTTTTACGAGAGAGAAGAAACTGTACGAATGTGTTGTCACCTGTGTGTGAACTTTGATCTGATGATTTTAATATATATATGTGTGGATATTTGATATCCACGTTGCCACTATCCAAACTCCATAAAAGAATTGGCTTTATTATTTAAATAATTCATTTAAATAATGAATCACATATATATGCATATTTGAGACCAACTAACAATTAGTCTCCATACATAACTCAATAATAAAGAAACAAGCCCAATTTTAGTTCATATATATATATAATATATATAATATATATATATAATTAATTGTATTAGTGTAAAACAGCCCGCACTCTTACATCACCTAACTCGTTTAATCACTAACATAATTAATCAGATCAACAAGTTAACCCAATAACACTAAAATTTGATAACATTAAAATTACCAACATTCCTCCCCTATTTTAGTGATATCCATGATTAACTTAAATATCTCTCTCAAAACACAAACTTACGCATAAATAAAAATATCCTGCAGATTGAATTTTCATCTTAGTACATCACATTCAAATATTAGAATATTAGGGTGTCACTATGAATTGAACCCTTGCTATCCATATAAATAACTGAAGTGAGTATACACATAAGTTTACAAATTCAGATTCTCACTTGACATAATATATTATAGCATGTGTCATAATCTTCAAAGAATACATCAAAGCCAAGTCCAAGTTTCTTGAAGTGACTAAACTTCATATTCTTATAGGTAGTTTCTTTTAATCTAGCACCTGAAAATGCAATTTGTCAAAGAAACTATTAAGAAGATATACTGCAAACTACTTTATCTTGCAGTCTAAACATAAACCTAGGATGATTTGTTGATGTGTTCCAATTTCTACGTGACAAGCTTTCCACATTGAATCAGCATCTAACATTGTATTAGACGGGAATGGGGTCTTGACATAAGAAATTTAAATGGACTTTAAACCATCCCTATAACTGATCTATTCATGAGATCTCTTCCTAACCTTTCGTTAGGTGATGAGCCAAATTAAATTCAGCTCCTACAAATTCAACAAATATCAAACCATTCATGATTAATTCTCTAATGTGATGTCTAACACCTAAGTATCTAGACTTCCCATTATACACTTGACTATATGCTTTAGCCAAAGTAGCTGCACTATCACACCCGATAGAGATAGATGATATCGGTTTTGGCCACAATGGAATCTCAAATATCAGATTTCTTAGCCATTCAGCTTCTTTACCAGTTGCGGCCAAAGCACAAATTTAGATTCTATAGTTGAATTAGTTATGCAAGTTTATTCTTTGATGCCCAGGCAATAGCACCACCACCAAGTAGGAATACCCATCCATTTTGTGGATGGATGATCTTCCATATTTGTTATCCAACTTGCATCAGAGTACCCTTCTAAAACTGAAGGAAATCCGAAATAACACAAACCATAATTATGGTTCCTTTTAGGTACCATAACAATCTATTCACAGCTTGTCAATGATGTGTGCTTGGATTACTAGTAAACCTACTCAGTTTTCCTATAGCATAACCTATATCAGGACTTGTGCTTATCATAGCATACATCAAACACCCAATAGCTTTTGAATATTCCAACAATGAAATAGAATCATCTTGATTAGGCATAAGCTTGATATTAGGATTTACAGGAGTACTAACTGGAGAACAATCAAAGTAATTGAATTTCTTCAATACTTTTTCAATGTAATAAGATTGTGTCATAAATATTCCATGTTGTTCCGTTTTATTCTAATTCCTAGAATAACATCCACCTCCCCCAAATCTTTCATACAAAATTAAAAGACAGTAATTTCTTTGTCTTATCAATCTGATCTAGGTCAGTACCGAAGAACAACATATTATCCACATATAGACAAATAATTACCCCTTTGTCAAAGGAGTCAAATTTTCTATATACATACTTATCTGCTTGATTCAAAAGAAACCTATTAGATAAGATAACCTCATCAAATTTTTGATACTATTGTTTAGGGGCTTGTTTTAAACTATATAGTGATTTGATAAGTTTACATACTTAATGTTCTTGCCCAGGTAAAACAAAACCCTTAGGTTGTTTCATGTACACCTCCGCATCTAGTTCATCATTCAAGAAAGTTGTTTTCTGATGTGGGCCCAAGCGTGGATGAGCAAGCTTTAGCCTTTTTGGAGGCTCAAGATCGCTTATCAAAAGGGGCTTCACTGAAACGATCATAACTTGGGCTAGAAGTCTTTGTTTTCGGCTTGCGACCAGTCAAAACGACTGTTAGAGCGAGGAGCCCGTTTTCACAAATGCCATAGGCGGTTTGGCTCATTGTTTCAGCCTAAAAATGGCTTATTTTATGAGTTATTTACATTTTTGTCTTATTTTTACATTTTGTTAAACTTTACATTTGGCCCAGTTTTCGGCCCATTTATGTTTTGTGGCCCATTCGACTTTTGCTTTGTTTCTTTATATGTTTGTAAAAGATGGGAAAAAGAATGATTGAAGTTTATGAAAAATTTGTTTTTTCTCTATCACTGTGTGTGTTAGTGTACCTTGATTATCGGTATTCCTTATGAATCAACGATAGTTAGAAGGATTATTCCTGGGATTCTCGTTGAATCAACAGGTTCAATTATCTATCTCTTTGTTTCTGACTGCATCATTTTCACATCCATCTGATGAATTATTAACTTATGAATTTAAGCTAAGGAATTAATAATCTTACAGTGGAGATCCTAGCAACATGAGCATATGTGTCAAAGAAATCAGTTCCTTCCTTTTGTTTAAAGCCTTGGATAACCAATCTGGCCTTAAATTTGTCTATGTTACCGTCAACTTTCATTTTTCTTTTAAAAATTCATTTACAACCTAAAGGCTTACACCCAGGTGGTAAATCAGTCAATCTCCACGTATTATTTTGCATTATAGAATCCATCTCATCTTGAATTGCCTCTTTCCAGAAAGCAACATCTCGAGATGCCATTGCTTCATTGTAAGTCTTTGGATCCCCTTCGATATTAAAGCAATATTGATACTGACATCCAATATTACTCCTGGACCCTTCAACCAAGTAAAGATGAAAGTCAGAACCAAAGGACTTAGCATTTCTTATTCTTGTGCTTTTCCTTGGTTCAGAAGGAATAAATGCACTGTCAACGTTAATGGATGCTTTAACTGAATCAACAACTATATTCTCAACAGGATCAAGAATCTAGTTTGAGTATTATGGATGATATCATTTGGCTTAGGTAAAGAACTGAATCTTTCTTCATCAAAGATAGCATCCCTTGATTCTATGATAGTGTTTACAGACACCGATTCATTAGGTTCTATAACATAGAACCTATAGGCTTTTGAATTTTCAATATAGCCTATGAATATACAGTCTATTCATTTCTCACTTAAGTTCTTTCGTTTAGATTCAGTAAGATGAACAACAACTCTACAACTCAAAACTTTTAAAAAGTTTAAAATATGAGGCTTCTTTTTCCATAACTCATAAGGAGTTGTTTTGTTCCTTTTGTTGGGAGTTCTATTTAATAAATAACATGCAGTTAGCAAAGCTTCTTCCAAAATCTATCACTCAGACCAGAATATGATAACAAAGAATTGACCATTTCCTTTAATGTTTTATTTTTTCTTTCAGCAACACTATTTAGTTATGGTGTATAAGGAGCTATAGTTTGATGTATTATTCCATTGGACTGGAAGAACACTGGATCATAATACTCCCCTCCCTGATCAGTTCGAAGAGTTTTCATTAGATCGCCATGAAACAACTCAACTTCTTGTTTATAAACTTTAAATTATCAAGTGCTTCATCTTTAATGTGAACAATATATACATAATAGTATCGTGTTGCATCATTTATGTAAGTGACTACATACTTCTTATTAACAAAAGATGGTGTGTTATAAAAGTCACTTAAATCAGAGTGAATGAGTTCTAATACCTTGGATTCCATCTTAACATCCTTAAATGGCTTTCTAATAATCTTAGTTAACTTACAAGTGTGACAATTATTATCTTTCGTTCTAAAGAAATTAACTTACATATCAAAGTTAGGTATCAAACTCATTTTTGACATATCTTTCATTCTAAAGAAATTAACATGACCTAATCTAGCATGCCATAACTTAGAAGTATAATCTACCTTACTAGATGAAGAGGAAGCAATACATATAGATTCATTAGCGAATGGAACATGAATATTAAGTTTAAACATACCATTAGATAAATACCCAAATCCAACAAAGGTTCCATGTTTAGATAAGATAAACTTATCTGACTCGATGACCTGTTCAAAACCATAATTGTTTAACATAATTCCAACAAGAGATTCTTTTGAATTCCTAGACATACAATACACTATTCAGTATTAGTTGTTTTCTAGAAGTAAATACAAGTTTAACATTTCCAATTCCTTTAATAGGCTCGGTTGCCACGTCTCCCATTCTTAGCACGGATCCATCTTTAATTGGTTTGAGATCCTCGAACCACCTTAGATCCTTGCACAAGTGACTTGTAGCACCCAAGTCAACCCACCACGCAATTTCATCATCCTGAACATAGAATGATTCAGAAATCAAGGAAACATAATTCTTAACAGAATTTGTAAAAGAAATAGGAAACAAACCTGGTTTCACATTCGGGTCTTTTGACCCACTTGGACCGGCTACATTAGCCTTGCTTTCGCCTGACATTTTCACCCGACAATCTTTCTTGAAATGTCCCGGTTTTCCACATCTCCAACAAGCAAGTTTTGCTTTCTTAATGGGATGTTTATTGTCATTATTAAACTTCCATTTATTACCTTTTAACTTGTTGAACCTTTTGAAATTCCTATCGTCTTCAACAACATTAACCGAAGATGATGCTAGGTTTTTACCCTTGGTTTTATCAACTTCTCGAGCCTTAAGTGATCCTCAATTCGGATATGACTACCCTATTCAACCAAGGTCAGATCCTATTTTTGATGTTTGATAGTATGTTTAAAGTCCTTTCACAGAGGTGGAAACTTGTCGATTATGCTTGACACAGAGATTAACTCATCCATATGCATGTCATGTTGTGCATATTGACCCAAGATATGTAATAACTCATTATATTGTTTCATTACTGGCCTAGAATCTATCATTTTGTAGTTGTTGAAATTACTTACCAGGAATTTCTTGCTTGATGCATCCTCGGCCATGTATTTTGCTTCAAGTGCATCCCAGAGATCTTTGGCACATTCCACTTTTTGATACACGTCAAAGAGTGAGTCAGACATACCATCAAGTATGTGACCTTGGTAGATATAATCATAATTTTCCCACTTGAGTCTCCTTCTCTGTTGGTCTAAGGTTTCGTCTTCCCCTACATCTGGCATCGGCGTAGATGGTACATATGCAACCTTAAGTGTCTTCAATAAGAAATGCATCTTCTTTTCCATCGCCTAAAGTCTTGACCCTCAAAATTTTCCAATTTGGCAAACTTGCTAGACATATCCCGAACCGATTCTCCACTTGCCATTTGAATCAAATTACTTGAAGTTTGAGTCTCAATTCAATCAAATAGAAATCTAAACTTTGTCTTTGTTGACCACTGCAATCTTACAAACCAGTACCCAAGGAAACCCTCTTGAACAAGGACAAACCGAAGCCTTTTAAACTCTTTAAATCCTTTCTAACTTTTGTACCACAGTCGAATAGATTCACTCCCAACAATAATTGATTTGTAAATAGTAAATAATTACAAATCCACAACCAAATAACTTCAACAATCGATTGTAAACAACATCACCAATTTAAAACACTTTTGACGATCAATCAAACCTAATCGCTAATTAATCAAACCCAATCGCAGAATATTAAAACACCCAAATTGCAGAATACCAAAACTAAAAATGGTTTAATCTTTGTTGTAGTATTCTTAAACTTCAATCCTTACAACTAATAGCATATGTAAATACCTTTTCATCGAGCGATTTGAAACCGAAATATGATGTCAAACCCACTGAACAGATTATGAATCATAAATTAATACCTTGGTTAAATCTCAAAAACTTGATGAAAACACTATCAGATTAAACCATTTGATCGTACATATCAAGCGTTTAATCGAATTAAAACTGAGATTTTGGTTTTGAGAATGAACTGGTTGTTTTTGCGAGAGAGAAGAAATTGTACGAATGCGTGTTCCCTGTGTGTGAACTTTGATCTGATGATTTTAATATATATGTGTGGATATATTGATATCCACGTTGTCACTATTCAAACTCCACAAAAGAATTGGCTTTATATTTAAATAATTCATTTTAAATAATGAATCACATATATATATTTTAGTCTCCATACATAACTCAATAATAAATAAACAAACCCAATCTTTTATTTAATATATATATATATATATATATATATATATATATATATATATATATATATAATTAATTGTATTAGTGTAAAACGAGCCCGCACTCCTACGTCACATAACTCGTTTAATCACTAACATAATTAATCAGATCAACAAGTTAATTCAATAACACTAAAATTGTTGATAACACTAAAATTACCAACATTATTTGCCTTCGATGATTAATAGATCTAATCCGGTAGTTTAGATGCTTCTTCAATATGTAAATTTGATAAATTAGATTAATAGATACCGGATTCGAGATCGACAGATTAAAGAGATTTGAAATCGTACACATATTGAACGGAGTTTAACGTGAATATTTATTACGTTCATACATAACTTCTGTTATGTATAGTCATCATTGTTTTCAAATTTAGGTTATATGCTACTAAATCTTACTGGAAAAAGATGAGAACATGGCCGTGGAATGGAATTATACATCTAGTAAATACAATGGATATGCCAATGATAAAGGTACCCCTTTTATCCATTTTAAATGATAATTTGTCAGATGCAAATGCCTATCATATATCATGAAGTTATGTGAAGCTAAAATTAATTGCTTCTTTTTTGTTTGAACAGCAAGTATATAACCAGTGAAGACAACTGGTTTTATGCAATTTCATTCGAGTAACATGAATATAACAACAATGATAAAATTTCAATTTTCCAATTCATATTAAGCATAGAATTGAAGCTTGATAATTGTGGTGGCTACACGAAATTTCTTAGGGGTGATGTGGACCCATACATTTTATTACATATACAACTCTCCTACCTTTAGGGTTTCATATCTTACTATCGTATTATTATGATCGAATATAGTTTACTGTTAATTTTGACTACAATATCATGTTTGGACCATGATGCTACCTACAGTATCTTATTGATAATGTAAAGAGGCAGAAAGGAAGCTTGTACTCTGATTGGGATCTTCTTCCACCGAAGCATATTATGAACAAATTAACTTAGCTTGTGTTGCTAAACTTTTCATTTTATTTTATTTAATTGAATATATAACGATTTCCAGGCAAAAGGAAGGTCATATCTTTTGGAATTTGTAAATATGGTATTAAACGAAGTAGATGACAAACACAACTCAATCAGTAAACACGAAACACCTACCAAATCTAATTACAACCATAGACGAACATAAGTCATTGATATCAAGAACAAATGTAAAAATAACAGGAATCAATGTACTTGAGACTAATGAATCTGCATAAAGATTATGCAGATTCAGAACTATTAACAACGAAGAAGATGAACTCAGAAATCACTGAAGAATTCGAGAGCAGTGAGAGAGAGTGATGAGACGATTGAAATGAGATGATTGAGTTGAACTCCAACCTAGCAGCATCACCCGCTTATATAATCAGCAAGATACAAATCAGCCCTTGAACTTTAACCAAATAGCAACCAACCCCCTACACTCTTATAAACCTAATATAATCACAATAAACAAAAAACAAATGAGAACTAAAAGTAGATTAATCATAGAATGCTAATAAATTGAGAATATCTGTTAGATATTTTAACCACCCCCCCCCCCCCTCAATTTAATTAGCAAACATATCAATTAGCCCAAGCTGTACACACAGCAGGGCATGTTGAGTAAAAGATAAACCTTTAGTTAAAACATCTACTTTTTGAAGTTTTGACCCAATTTGAACTGTTTTTATGATACCAGCTGAAACTTTTTCACGAAGAAAATGCAGATCAAGTTCAAAACGTTTGGTTTGTTCATGGAAAACCAGATTAGCGGCAATAGAAATAGTTGCAGAGTTATGATAATGCAGATTAATAGGAAGCAAGTAGGGAACAACCGGTTCTTTTAACAAATTTAACACCCATAAAATTTCACAAGTAGTAGAACACATAGCACGGTACTCTGCTTCAGCAGATGAGCGGGAAACTGTTCCCTGTTTTTTACTTTTCCACGAAACTAAAGAATTCCCCAAAAACAGACAATATCCGGTCACTAATCTTCTGGAGGTCAGACATTTCCCATAGTCAAAATCAACATATGCTGTGACATTAAAAGAGTCAGATTTTGAAAAGAACAGCTCTTGCCCGGAGAAGATTTGAAGTATCTTAACAATCAAAAGGCAATTTGTAAATGAGTGTTAGAAGGGACATGCATAAACTGACTCAGGACCTGAACAACATATGATATATCTTGTCTAGTTAATGACAAATAGATCAGTTTACCAATTAACTTTTGGTAAAAAGAGACATTAGACAGAAGAGGTTCTTCTTGTCTAAGTTTAGATGACACAAGAAAACTTTGCTCAATTGGAGTACTAACATGCTTGCAACCTAGATATCCAAACTCAGACAAAAGGTCCAAGCAATATTTTCGTTGAGATAAACAAACCCCTTTCTCAGACTATAACACTTCAATACCAAGGAATTACTTTAAGATGCCCAAGTCTTTAATCATAAAATGCGACCCTAGAGTCTGTTTAACAGTATCTATTTTATCATGATTGTTGCCTGTTATGATTATATCATCCACATACACTAATAGAGCAACAAACACATAACCACATTGTTTAATATACAACGAAGGATCACATAGACTTTGGGTAAAACCCATTTCAAGAAGGACACTTGTAAGTTTTTCATTCTATTTCCTAGCGCCTTGTTTAAGTCCATATAAAGATTTAATTAACTTGCACATTTTGTTATCAGATTTGGAATAGTACCCTACAGGCAGAGTCATATAAACATCCTTAGAAATGTTACCATATAGAAAGGCATTATTAATGTCTAATTAAAACATAGTCCAATTATTTTGAATAGCTAGACTAATAATACACCGAATGGTAACAATTAATTGAAACATCAAAATTGATAACCTCTTGTTGACTATAGCCTTTAGCAACTAGCCTGGCTTTATGTCGCTCGATTTCACCAATAGACTTATATTTAATTTTGTAGATCCATTTACACCCACTAGGTTTTCTATTAGGGGGAGATCTACAATTTCTTACGTGTTATTTATATGCAATGCTTCCATTCCAGCATTCATGGCATCATTCCAATTTTTATCGTTTAAAGCTTCTTTGTAAGACCAAGGTTCAACAAATTTGTTCAAAAAGTTGAAAAACAAAAGTTGTCATAAGACAAGTGAGAATAATTACTTTCTCGATACCATATTTGATTGTTCCCTTAACTATGTACACAGAAAATTTTCTAGGAAAAAAGGAGGTCCTTGTGGACCGTCTGGGTTCAAGACCACTATTGTGATGCCCCTCAGAGGGGTTATACTCATCATTGGTGCCTATGGTTTCTTCAGCCACGCTAGTTTCCTGATCAACTATGCATTTTGGCTACTGATTGTCAGATCCAGCCTCGCCAGTATGCCATCTGGTTGCGGATCAAATGGGTCAGCCACGCCAGAAGTACTGTTGGGAACAACAGGCTGTTGGACAGAACCACTAGGATCTGGAGCTGATTCCCTTTTATAATCATTGGGGACTATATCATTTTGAAAAATGCTTAGCTTAAAAGAATCAAAGAAATTTAAGTTTGTAATTTTAGAGTTGGAAGAATCTGTCATAGTGTTTTTATATTCAAATTTAAAAGGGTAGACATGTTCATAGAATTGAACATCTCTTGAAAAAAATACTGACTTTGTTTCAAGATTCCGCAATTTGTATTCTTCTTTATATGAGAACAGCCAATTAAAACACATTTATAAGATCTACTTGAAAACTTATTTGAATTGTTCAAAACAGTACTAAATGCAAGACAGCCAAAGTTTTTCAAATGATATAAAGAGGGCTTGAAACCAAACATAACCTCATTGGGACTTTGACGATGGAATCCTGTTAATTAAGTAGGTAGTAGTCAGAATGCACTCAGACCAAAAATTCAAGGGGACACCCCCTTGAAACAACAGAGCTCTAGCTACATTTAAAAGGTGTCTATGTTTGCGTTCAACTATTCCATTTTGTTATGGGGTGTAGGTGCATGTAATTTGGTGGAGAATTCCATTTGACTCAAAAAACCTCATGGTTTGATTATATATGAATTTTGTACCATTATCACTTCGAAAGATTTTTATTGCTTTATTAAATTGATTTTGATAAGTTCAAAGAACTGATAAGACATGAGAACACTTCATCTTTAGACTTAAGACGATAACACCAAACAGCCCCATCAACAATGGTAAGAAAATACTTAAAACCTTCTTTACTTGTTATTTTATATGGCCCCCACACATCTAAATAGACAAGATCACCAATATTTTTAGACACATGGTCACTTAAAGGAAAGGGCACCCTAGACTGTTTTGCCTTATGGCAAACTTCACATAACTCATTTGATTTAAAATTTTTAAGGTTGAGAGATTGTTTTAAAATATTTAAAACAGTATCCGAGGGACACCCTAACCTAGAGTGCCATAAGTTTGCAGACTCAGTTATACTAGCACACACCTTATCGAAATTTTCAAACAGATACAGATCATCACACTGACTACCAGTCACCAAAATTTTCTTTGACTTGGAATCCTAAATGTAACAATTTTTGGAGTTAAATATAACTTCAAGGTTGTTGTCTTGTGCAAGTTTATGCATAGACAGGAGATTGACACAATAGTTGGGAACAAAGAACATATCTTTTAGAATAATTTCTTTTGTAATATTAATGTTGCCAATTTTAGAGACTTTTGCATATGTACCATTTGGATGCCCTATAGTCATATTAAGTTTAGATACATCAACACAGTTAAACATATTTTTATCAGATTTTATCATGTGTTAGTTTGCCCCTGAACCAATGACCCAACCAGTATTGAAACTTTCATGGAGGGTACTAGTGCCGGTGTAAAAGTTTGTTTTTGAGATGAAGTTACTAGAACAACCAACAATTTTACCTCCTGAGCTTTGTGGATCAGAACCTTGGTTGTCACTAACCAACCCAATTAATCTTGATATCTGTTCAGGGGTGAAAGGAAAAGTGCCTGAGGAAGTTTTAGATGAGGTGGCAATTGAGTTGTTTGTTGTTCCAATTTTACCCGGTTGATTAACACTTTTCTTTTTATAGTTAGCTGGATATCCAACCAATTCATAACATCTATCAACTGTATGACCTATCATGTTACAATGAGTACATTTTAGGTTTGGGTTGGGTCCTCTTCCAGTTTTTCTTTTTTGTTCAGAGTTTTGGGGTTTGTTAAAAAAGAATCCCATTGATTGAGTTTTCGCAGAAGCGCCATTACCACCCTAATGTGACTCTTCTCTTGATATTATAAAAAAGCTTCTTTAACACATGGAAGAGGGTCTTTAGTCAGAAGGTTCGATCTAATAGGTTGATATACCTCATCAAGACCCATAAGGAATTGCATGAGTTTTATTAAGTGGTTAAAATCATTGAATTCCTTAGAGGCTTGAAAGGTACAAGAGGGAAGTTGAACAATGGCATCTATTTGTTTCCACATAGTATTCAATTTATGATAGTATTCGAAAACAGTGGTTCCATTTTGGGTAAGAGAGTTAATTTTTTCATACAAATTATAGACAACTAAACCATCAATTCTATTATAGGTTTCTTTAAGATCATCCCATACTTTTTTGCAAGTTTAGAAAAAACCTGACCAATATGCAACTCCTCACTTATTGAGTTTAAGATCCAAGACAAAACCACAGAGTTACAATGATCCCATTGCCTCCCCATAACCTCATCACTAGGTCTAGTACATTTACCATCAATGAAACCTGATTTATTTTTAACTTCTAGTGCTAATTTCATAGAATTACTCCAAATAATGTAGTTTTGTGTACCTTTAAGTTTGATTGTTATTATGGATAGAGTATTTGTTTCATTAGCATGTAAGTAAAGTGGATTACTCATATCAAGTTTGCTAATAAGAGGCTCACTAGAGGTGACAAACACAGTTGATTCGGGAGATTCAGATTTATCCATATTATCAGACAATTTAAGAACCAATTAAAGAATGAAAGACACATAGGCATAAGCACAAACGAACAGCTAAACCAGAGCCAAGTTTTCACATCGCTTATAGCGACAGATCAAGGAATTGATTAGCTGTTTTAAATGCAAACACACAGGAAAGGCAGAATCACACAAGTGATGCACAAATATCCAAGAGCAATAAACCAAGATATCACAGATAATACAAGATAGATGTTGGTCCTCCTAATCCAGCCAGAATATGCCTAAGCAGAAATAAAGGAAGAATAGGGATGGAATGATCTCACCAGTAAAGCACCTAAGTTAGGGTTATCCAGAGGAGCCTTAGAATCAGTAACCTTCACTTAGGGTTACTAATCCAAGACAAGAAAAAACAGCAACACAATCTAGGGTTCTTTCCCTAGATTCTTCACAGCAACATAGTAATACAATCTAGGGTTCTTGCCCTAGATTCTTCAAATCAGCAACACAATAATACAATCTAAGGTTCTTGCCCTAGATTCTTCAAATCAGACAGACAAGTTCTCCCAAAGCGTCGATACAACAATAATAGGGATCGAAGACGATTGGGTTTCTGAGAGCGAGAAACCCTAAATTCATATTTGCGAGGAAGAGCGAAAGACCACGCAAATATCATAGGCGATAGGGTTTTCTAGGGGAAGTAACCCTAAAACATATTCGTAATGAACAACGGAAGACACACGAATACCAGAGCCTATGGCTCTGATACCATGTAAAAATGGTATCAAACAAAGTAGATGACAAACACAACTCAAACAGTAACGCGAAACAACTACCGAATCTAATTACAACCATAGACGGACACAAGTCGTTGATATCAAGAACAAATGTAAAAATAACAAGAATTAATGTACTTGAGACTAATGAATCTACATAAAGATTATGCAGATTCAGAACTATTAACAATGAAGAAGATGAACTCATAAATCACTAAAGAATTCGAGAGTAGTGAGAGAGAGCGATGAGACGATTGAAATGAGATGATTGAGTTGAACTCTAACCCTAGTAGCATCACCCGCTTATATAATCAACAAGATACAAATCAGCCCTTGAACTTTAACTAATAGCAACCAACCCCCTGCACTCTTATAAACCTAATATAATCACAATAAACAAAGAACAAATGAGAACTAAAAGTAGATCAATCATAGAATGCTAAAAAATTGAGAATATCTTTTAGATATTTTAACATAATTCTAGACAAATATTAAGAGCACATAATCCATCTTTTTCTGGATAAAAAATAATGAAGCAAGGCGAAGTGTTTTGATACCAAAATTTGAGGCGCTACGCCTTTAGCGCGAGGCGGAGGCTTCACGTATGCAATGCGCTAAACTAAAAAGGTAATAAAATATAAATAATATATATGTACAACTTATAAGAGCTCTAAATACAACCAAAATAAGCACACAATCAGTTGTTACACCCAATGTACAAAAAGCCAAGCTTTGTGTAGAAGAACTATAGCTTCAGAAAGAAGAAAAGAAAACAAATAAACAAATTAAAAAAACTTTAGGGTAAACTTTAACTAAAATTATAACTTTAAGGGTGAAGAATGTAATTTTGTAAAAATAAAATAAGAGGTGCATTAACCCTAAAACTTAAAACAACATCATCGATTCTTCTCCTCCTAGGAGCTCTCCTCCATTGACAGATTTGCTTTCAGCAGCGCCTCACAACACTTTTTTAAACCAAGAATCTGACATTTAGCTAGTCTTTGAGTATTAAGAGGTGTACAACAATCCAACATCATATCATAAGATTAGACATACACACAATCATGTATTTCTAACATGAAAACAAACTTGCATTTTTTACATTCACCTATAAAGCATGATTTCTGACATATTAAAATTGTTTTGATAGTATTTTCTAATAGTTTTTGAATGTAGGAACAAACAAAGAGCATAGACCTATAAAGGATGACAAGGTTACAATATTTTTTTTTATGGTTATAAGGAATAAAGATAACGACGGATATGATAAGTGATAATTATGGATATCGTTGACTTTATGATAGAGGTGTTACAAATACTTTCCAAAAAAAGTAAAAGGTGCTTGACATTGTACATGATTTTGGTGAAGTTGAGAAAACCAGTTGCTGGAAATGCAAGCGTTAAAGTTGAGGAATCAATTAAAACAAACCCTAAAGTTGAGAAAATTCAGTCGCTAGAAATGCGTAGAGAGATCGAAGAGGATCAAGAAAGAAAATAAGCCGATCTAGGAGTTATGTGATCATATATTAATAGCCAACGAGAAAACTTGGAAGCTATGATACAAAAAGTTATGGAACTATACATGTTGAAGATCAAGATAAGTAGAATGTATTATTACGCTATTGTTGTAATTTATATCATGATTTGAGTTTGGACAAGTACGTTAAGTACGCCTAATGATTATCAATGATATTATGTTATATTATTTTAGTGTAATTATGATTGCATGCATACTATTAACAGAAGTTATGTTACAAAGTTGCATTTTGTATTAAAAAATATTGCATTTCTCGTAACTAAAATGGTAAAAACGTTGAATGTTTTGAGAAAAAGGTAGCATTTTTTCCAATGGTTGCATTAAATCTAAAAAAGGTTGCATTTTTGTAACTAAATTATAACAAATGTTGCATTAAAATATAGATAAAGTTGTTTTTACGTGTAGAAAAGTTACATAGATAAAGTTATTTTTACGTATAGAAAAAGTTAAACATTTATAACTAAACTATAATAAGAGTTGCATTTCATGACTATAAAAGTTGTATTTCAAAGTATAGAAAAGTTGTATTTCAAAGTAAAGAAAAGTTGTATTAAAATGTAAAAAAATTACATTCAAGCTTTTACATCTCCACTTGAAGACAAATTGAAATACTTTACGAAAAAAAAAGAATCCACAAGAAAAGACATTGAAACAACGTTTTGAGTTCTAAGAAAACAATTGCATTTGATCGCGAACCCGAAACGCTTTTGGCCAAGTGAGAAAGATAATGAATTTAGTCTATACTTGTATTATTTTACATAACATAATTTTAGAATACAATAGTAAGACTATTTATCAAAACTATTAAGGAGATATTCACTCATTCAATCCTCGACAAAGACTCGAAAACATAGTTTTTGTCAAGGACCGTCAAATATACGAAAGCCTGCGTCATGAATTGATCGTTAGAGCCTCTGATCACCTGATTTACAACATGATCAAACTACTTGATTAGAAACTTCATCTAACATCCGGTTAACGTTGCATGTCGCGATATTAGAAGATAACTTGGCAATTAGCTTCTTGGTGGTTTTGAATTTGCACCTCCGGTCAATCTATCGTTGACCTTTGACACCTCCTCACCAGATAGGCTGATACCCATACCCCCGACTGATATTCATTTCTCGATTACAGAAACCCTAGATTTCTCACCTACAATGGCCGGATCGGAGAACGAACCCACCAATTCATCTTCCGGCGAAGAAGAAGCTTCATCGGAGGAGTCCCTATCGGAATCCGATCCCGACAAGACATCAACACCTCCACCGTCGTCCAAGAAAACACTACCCACATCGGAATCTTCCGATGAATCGGGCTCACAGTCCGATTCCGACACCGACAAGACGCCGGAGAACCCTCAATTACCCGATCCGACTGTCAAACCCTTAGCCTCAAACTCCAAGCCCATGGATGACCCCCACAAGGCTGGATCCAAACCCCCTGTTCTAAGCAATCCACCGGAAAACGAGCTGCGGAGGAGGAGGGAGACGGTGGAGATGTGAAAAGAGTTAAGAAGAAGACGGTGGTGGCGGTGGCGGCACCGGATGCGGATAATTGTGGGGAAAAGAAGCAGCTTTTTCAGAGGCTGTGGAGTGAGGATAACGAAATTGAGTTGATTCAAGGTATGATTGATTATGTTGAGGAGAAGGGTAAAGATCCTCTCGCAGATGTTAATGATTTTCATGAGTTTGTGAAGAAGTCACTTCATGTTGATGTTAATGACAGACAAGTGTTGACTAAGGCTAGAAGGTTGAAGAAGAAGTTTGAGAATAATGCAGCTAGGGTCGAAAGCAAAGGGAAAGTTAGGTCCTTTTCGAACCCCCACGAGAAGAAAATGTATGAATTGTCGAAAAATCTTTGGGGTAATGATAGTAATAGAAATGTAGTTATGAGTGCTAGCTCCAAGAAAGTGAAGGTTAAAGTCAATGTGACACCAAAGACGAACAAGAATTATAAGGCGGTGGGTGCGGGCAATGGGAATGCAGGGGCTGAGGTGAACGCAAATGAGGTTGAGCCGATAGTGGTGCAGCCCCTGCGGTCCGTTCGTGGGTTGGACCATCTTGGTTCTATGGGGTTGCCGATTACAGATGAGGTGATTATAAGTAAGGGATTAGAGTTGGTATCAGGGCGGGAGAAGGCTGAGATGGAGGAGAAATGGAAGAATCTTAAGGTGCAGGAACTTGAGCATTTCTTGAAGAAGATGGATGTTTTGAAAGAACAAGCAGAGATTGTGTTGAATGCTATAGCAAAATCTGGTGCCAAATAAGGTACATTCTGATTATGGATTGTTGTGTTTAGGAGTTATGCAAGTGCAAAAATGTTAGCTTTTATGTGGGATATGTTTGTTTGGTATGTTATGACCTAGTTTGGTAAAGTGAATTATTAACGTTATCGTATATGTTTTGTCAATGAATGTGTATCTTCAAGGGAACGAATCAATTGAGCTTGTATTGTAGTTTTGCTTATTTGGTAGTAGAGCTTGGTGATTTTCCATATGCAAGATCTTGACTTTGATACCTTCTATGTGTTTTTTTTTTAATAAATCTGCTATAGTTATTTTAAGTAACTATCACAAGGTGCTTCTGTATATCGGCACTAAAGGCAAAAGAACGAAGCAGGAAAGGGTTTATTGGTTTGAGTATAGTTAAAGACTATGTTTTTTGGTCATTGATGTTATGTAGGCTTTAACTCTTGATGTTGCAATAGTTTTCACAATTTCTTTTCGCTTACCTGAACTTTAATGTGTGACATTTGGGACCCTGATGTTAAACATAAAACAGAATTTGGTGAGATGAATATAGTTTCAGTTTAATGCTTTCCTAAATGGGAAAAAAGTTAAATGAAATCACTAGTGGTGTTATCATTGCTTCATTGTGCTTTCTTTCTCTTTACTTTCATTTATTGATCTTTTTTACGTGATTAGTTAGGATGTTAATTGTTTTTTTCCTTAATGTAGGCTCGTTAAGTTGGTTCTCACTTAGAGGCTTGTTTTTAGAAAATTTGATGAAGTTTGAATATATATTTATTAAGGGAAGGAGGTATGTCCAATTGTCCATTGGGGTGATCAAGTTTAGATTTAAACTTAACTATTATCGAGCTACGTGGAGAGTCATCTCATGCTCATTTCGTTACTTGTTTGCATGACTTTAGAATGCAAATGGAAAATAAGGTCTATTGGTTCAATTCATGAGTAAATATATATTTATGTGAGCAGTGAGGTTTGTGATTAAACCATGATACTTGCATGGAAAGTTATATTTGTTGGTGAAATGGTGTATACTGTATAGGTTCAGGGATTAGTAAAACATGTACAAGTAGTCAGATGTCAAACACCCTTGGATCAATGAGCACTTACATAAAGTTCATTGAATGAGTCAACTTTAAAAACCACCCATGATTTGATGTCAGATGAGGCCGCAAAAGATAAGTCAAACGTTAAACGACCCTTAATGATGTCAAACGAGTTCATACAAGTTAAGTTAACCTAAGTCAATGTAATTAAATAACGTGTGGTGGGCTTTCAAATTGGTGTATGGTAATTTGTCTCAACCTAGAAACTAGAAGTAAATGTCATATATTGAGATCAGTTGTTTAGGTTAAGTTGTCAAATCAAATCACATTACTTTAGAAATGTTAATAATGCATAAAATCTACAAAGTTGCCTAAATTGCAATAAACATCTACTTCGATCTAGGACTTTCTTGGTTTTAGAATTTATAACTGTTGAACAATAATAGTTTCAAGAAATGTGAAATCAAGCATAGTTGTCTATAGCGATAATAGCACTTGATATAGCGAGAGATGTAGCGTATAGGTCATTTGTTTGGTTGTAGTGTTTCAATGACGACTTTTTTATTATTTATTTATTTTAAATATATTGTTTATTATTGTGTTTTATTTTATAAATAAAAATAAATAGTGAATGTTTATTTTAGCTATAAAGAAGCGGGATTTAGTGCTATTTTAGCTATCATGGTGGTGTGAATATTTAGTTTTTGTTTATACTAGTGTAGCGCTAAAGATGAAATAGGGGTTGTTTTTTTACCACTATTTACTATGTAGCATTTAGGTAACTTGTCACTGTTAATTGCCATTCACTATTGGCTATTGATAAGTATGAAATCAAGTATGTGGTTGAATATTTTGCCTACATCCAGTCATTGCTAGCATACTTGTAAATTCCATTGAAAATATGAAATAGCATGCAAGACCCCAGAATCATATGTAAGGTTCTGAACAAGTTATGCATTTGATTGATAAAAACACAATAAGAAAAAAGTAGAGATAGAAAACCGAAGCATCTGTATCAGGTTACAGTTTTGTTTCAAGCAGGTGCTGACAGTGCAGGCTGGTGCAACGTTACATGTGGGTTCAACTTCTTTATCAATTGCAGTGGCACAAATGTAACAGGAAACCGCAACCATGCCATGCTTGATGCACACAACACCTTCAATTGACAGGTAATGATGGTTTGAAACTTCACATGGTTTTCTTGAACTTCATGACTAGCAGTTACCAATGCCTGGGGTTATGGTGGTACAAAACTCAATGCCGTAGGTACTATTCTATTACGCAAAGCGTAATAAGTCGTAAATGTTGAAAATGTGTTCCATGCTAATTGCTTATTGGAGATGGCTTGGTTTAGGTCTGGTTTGGACCAAACCCGAGCTTAAAATGCTTGATAACTTGGATCTTGATGCTCAAAGATCCACTCTTTGATCATGCAGCTACAGAAAACACTAGTTTTCAAGCTACTAATTATAAGT
Organism: Flaveria trinervia; assembly: GCA_025506515.1. Lineage (NCBI taxonomy): Eukaryota > Viridiplantae > Streptophyta > Magnoliopsida > Asterales > Asteraceae > Flaveria > Flaveria trinervia. Next base: position 80,098,838 of record CM046452.1, on the reverse strand, counting down.
TTTCATTCTTCTAGTAGCCTTTTGAGTCGTTTGATTATGTATTATACATCTTTGTGTTGTTTTTGAAACTTTCGTAAAGCTAGATGAACAAATTTAGCTTAGGTTTATTACTGGAACATATATAATTGAAAAGTCAAACAGATGAAACCGCGAACTCAAACAAATCTAACAGATATAAAAGAAAAAACGAAGATGAAAAAGAGATGGCCTTTGTTAGACTTTTCTGGCCGTTTGGTTTGTCACTGAACATTGTTTTCATTTTTTAATAGTGACACTTTGTTAGATTCTTCGAGGCTTCGGGCCATTTGTTTTGTCACCAACGCCATTGTTCTTTATATTGGTAATGTTATAAGGTTTTTAATAATGAATTGTAAGAGGTAATGAATCTTTTGTGACAAATTAATAGAGTAGAATGTTAGCTATGCGGTAGTGATCGAGTCTGATTTTGATATGATTTGATTCTTGAGATGGTTTTTTGATTCACCTTCTTAGGCTTCTTAGGGTGGTGGGATGCTTATGATACTCTCATCACACTACATCATTTACCTACTAATCACATAATGTCATGTTAAATTACACCACACCATAATAGGGGGATATTTACATCCCACCACACTTTAAAATTTTATTTAAAACATATATATTAAAACCGTCACCACCACCTGCTAGGCTGCTAGCCACCATCACCATCCTGATCACCGTTGGTCACAAAACCATCTCTTGAAACCGAAACTACCATCTCACCTAGGTATAACCCTAACAACAGATGGAAGCAACAATGACGACGAAGGAGGGGAGGAGAAGGTGGTGACCGTTGCGGGGTAATGGTCAAAATTATTACCGTTGGATGTGGTGTGGCTCGACAAGTGGGTGTGGCACGGTGAGGTAATTTAGCGGCGTAGGGGATCGGAGGCGTTGTTGCAAAACTCGGTAGGCAGCCGATTAATCGGCGACTAGTCGTTAGTCGACCGTCCACCTATGAATTTTTAACTAATCGGCCAATTAATCGTTATGCGGTCAACGGTGATTCGGCCCTAGGTCAGACCTAATCGGCCGAAAATCGAAAATCCAGGCGTGTTTTCTGGATGGATTCTAGCGACTTTTCAGCCAGATTCCGACAACTTCTGGCAATTCGTGAAATTCTAAAGAAAAATGTAAATTCCGCCCGGGTTTGTTTATATGTATATAAAACTAAACATTTTTATAAAATTACATATATAAATGTGTCTATATATATATGTAAAATTGAAAAATATGTATAAAAATTTCAAACTGATTAATCTTGACTAATCTTGATTAATCACTAGACGGTATCCCACCACCCAACTACCGTCTAGCGATTTTTACAACATTATTGAATCTTCATAGTTGCATTCCCTCTTCTCCTAAGCTATTTTATAACAATTAGAAACTCTAGTATTATTCAGAGCACCTATAAAAGGGTGGCAATCTTGGCCCATAAACTATATTTTGGGTCTATTTGGACTTTTAGTTAAAAAGTATGGGTGAATTTGGGTAGTGTATAATTCTTAATGGGTTTAAATGGGTACAAATAAAAACAGAAAATATGAAAAACAAGTCAGAATGAGTAGGAAAAAGAGTGGATGGGTTATATTGGGTTTGGAGGGGGAAAAAGAAACACGTGGGTTTTGACATATGGTTTTCGAAGTTATTCTCTTCAGGCATTTATCATCGTTGCTTCACAAAATTTACTTGAACATGGATTCCATGCAAGGATTTATCAACTTTGAAGAACACACAATTCTCCATCAACAAGAATCACGAAGAAGAAAACAATTAACTTAAAAACTTAAAAGCTACAAAGAGATCGAATCACATCTACATATCACCTACTTTATACAAAAGTCTTGAAGCAACTTTGTTTTTGAATTGTTCCTCATCTGGGTCTGTATCACCTCTTCATAATACTTACGCAAAAGTTGGATTATTAGGTTTTAAGGTAAGGATACGATTGACAGACGGATCGATTTAGCAGTCGTTTCCGATCACTGTCATCTTATTCATTTACTCGAAAGCTTCATCATCCTCTAGCTTCCAATTTCAATGCTTCTGATCGTATGTTGTGTTCCTTCTTCATTTCAGTTTGGATTTCTATTTCTCTTGTACTAACAGATCCAATCACACTTTCTCTTTCTTCATGAGCATTTCCTCTTTTGTTAAAAAAAATGTGTAAGATCATACATAATTATGTTGCAATGGTACTTTTTGAGTCCTTGATTTTGTCTGATTGCTAATCTTATCAAAACATAAATCCACTTGACTAATTTAAAAGGATTAATAATTTTCAACACAACCCAAACCCATTCTAACTCGAACCCTAGACCTGGCCAGCTTGTTACTTTCATTTTGGGTCCTTAAGGTTATTTTGTAGTTTATATGTTTTTCATGGTTTGTGTTAGAAAATTGAGAATTTTGTAATTTTTTGATTTGACCCGTCATGACTCGACCCAATCTGACACGAACCCATCCTGATCCGTTTCTGACCTGAACTCATTCTGACCCAAACCCATGTTGACCCGACACCTAAATCAACTTGACCCGCCCATTTTGCCAGGCTTAAGCCTATTTATCCCAAGCTATAGATGTGTAAGGTCTACATTTATCTCACTCTTTCTAGATCCTGAGAATTTTTTAGGTATGTTATCTTTTTTTAATTACTCTCTTTAATTCTTTATATTCTCACATCATCTAAAAAGATGTACAACTATACAAACATAAATGACAAAACACAAATGATAAACTCAACTAAAAAGTAAAGCACTAGCATTTCTAAAACTTCTTTCACCAATGTGAAAACATCTGATACAAATCAAGAACATAATGAAAGTTCACACATTACTCATCTGCAGGCATGATCAAATTGTACCGCCGAAACTTACTCGAGTTTCCAATTCTGACAAGCTTCTTAGCTTCTTCACTTTTCGACTCCTTAACCAATCCATCGATCACAAGTTGCATAACATTTGAATCCACAAGACACTTTTGTTCAAAGGTCTGTTTGAAAAGCTCAGCAGCCCAATCAAGATCAGACATTTTGCACGCGAATCGTATCAGAGTTGCAAATGTTGCTCTATTAGGAGCAGAATCACTTTGCATCAACTTAGTGTACCACTTCTTTGCTTCTTTCAAATCACCATTGTTGCAGAAACCATTGATTATCGCATTGTAGCTAAACTCATCAGGCCTGATGTTTTTGGACCCCAGTTCGCCGAAAAATTCCACAGCTTCGGCTACCTTCTTCTCGGACACCAATCCAACCATCCTCGCGTTATAACTTCTGATATCAGGTGAAATGCTGGTGCTCATCATCTTATCCCAAAACTTCTCCCCATCAAGAACCTACCATTGCCATAAAACCCAATGAGCAAAGTATTAAAACTAATCAAATCCGGCTCCAACCCGTTCTTTTTAATCTCATCAAACATCGAAGCAGCCAATTCGAACGAACCCATCTCACAAAAAGCCTTGATCGCGGTGTTATACGACACAACATCCGGTTTCACTAATATCTTCTCAGGCAACCCTCTGAAAAACTCATCAACCTTATCAAACCTCTTGGCATTGACACACGCACCAAGAAGTGCGTTAAAAGACTTAACAGTTTGCGGGCAGTTTCTGTCAGGCATTTCGTCGAACACCTTGTATGCATGATCAAACATGCCTGATTTCCCATACAAAGAAATCAATCGAACAGCAAACCCCTCTTTGGAAATCTCGTGGTACTGCTTCTGATCCTCGAGGATCTCCTCCACCCATTTGAATTTCTTGGCGGTGGCGAGACGGCGGACGGTGTTGCCGTAGACGGTGGCTTGTTTGCGGAACAAATGCGATTCCGACAGCTTCTTGAATTTCTCGACCACCCTTTTGAGATTTCGTTCTTTGTAGAGGTCGTCGTAGATGGATTTCGCCGGAGATTTGACGACGGTGGTGGAGAAGGTGCGGAAGATGCGAGAAATGGTAGCCATATTTGATTGTTTTTCACACTATGAACCAATATCATCAAAGATCGTAAACCTTAAAAAGTTAAACCCCCGAGGTTACGTAGTGGAAAACCGGTTTGTAAACGAGCCAAACTCCAGCAAGGTATCGGTTGTTTTGTTTGATTTAATTCTAATGTTTGTAAGTTATAACCAACTACCAGCTCAATCATAATCTTTTGAAAATTTAAGCTCGATGACTCGATCATTTGGCTCGCATTATACATTTTTATAAATTTGAAGAATAAACCTAGGCTATCATTAACGAGCCGAGCTCGAATTTGAACCTCAGCTCGTTGAGAGTAAACGAGCGGAACCGACTCGTTTAACTTTAAACCATGCTGAAGTTGGATTGGATCCACTTAAATGTTAAACAACCTACTTCTTGGCTTCAAGATATTATTGATGTAAAAGTGGCATCGGGGTGTGTATTTTTGCCATTACGATAAAAAGGTACAACCGTTGATGCTAAATGGTATGGCAAGTAGATCGGTAATGCAACCTCTTCGTTGTATGATCTAATTCTAAAAGCATTACATCTAGGCTTCTTACTAATCATATATTTCTAAAAATAGTGGTGACTCGTACTGATGTTAACATGTCATGGATTAGTTTTCGAGAAGAAAACAAGAGTGTTTATGAAACTAAGTGCGGCTCGGAATTGAAGTGGATACTGGTGTTACCACCATCGAAGGGGCGATTTTATTTCTTGATGCACGAAGGTATATGTTTTTTTTGTGAATCGTTTGTAGATTTCAGAATACAATGTAGATATCTATGAAATGTACAAGTTACTATTGTAAAGAGTTTATAAGACAAACACCATCCCAAGTTTGTGTCCTCCCACACACACACACATAAAAGATAGGAACATGCGCACACCACCAAAAGACTTCAAGACCCATTGTCTCATATATTAAGACCAAGCAACAAAAGGCTTACATTCCAGTTGTTGGGCCAAGCCAACCACAAGATTCTTCGGTTCTTGGGCCTCATTCAAGTCCGGACTCAAAGGAGGGTGAAAAACTATGTTTTAAAACCGGTCTAACCCAAACCGAAACGACTAATATTTGGTTTCAAACCAGTCAAACCCAATCCTTCCTCCTGTTTAAGTCCGAACTGGTCTGGACAAAACTCAATTTTTGACAATCTTTGAACAAGTCCGAATTGGACCAGATACCGATTTGTGCACCTTTCCAAGGCATTAGAAATGCAACAGGTTGAAAACTATAGTCGAATTTAAAACGAGTCACAGACCCAAGAAGTTTATTATGTTCTTTTTTGTAGGGTTCACTACATATTGGGTTTTTGGAAGTCTATCGATCGGCTTACAAAATATCTAGGTCGGGCCACATAAGATATTATAGAATTCATAAGCTCATGATAACAATTTTATAATAAAATGGCCAAACATTCAAATCAAATCAAGTAATCAAAAGAATGTAATGTGTCATGCATCATCCTAATTATTTTAACAACATAACAACTTTAGCTTATTAGTTGGTCAAGGATTCTTGATACATACAAAATGATATAGTGCATAAACTCTTAAAACAACTTCTTTCATAATTCATAGAAATTTTGTAACTAAAAGGTTTTAAATCCAGTAATAATTGTAACGTAAGTTACTAAGTTTGGTTATGAGGTTGAACCATAAATCATTTAATAGAGTTTACAACATCATCCAAGTTGATATCAATTTGGAAATATGAATTTCATTTTTCAACCTATTTAATAGATAAGAGTCACATTACCACTAATGAATTTCTTTGTTGTTATTTATTAACAAACCGTACAAGCTAGGTTTGAGATGAGTATACGAAAGGAAAGTAAAGAAGAAAGATGGTAGAATTTGTAAAAAAACCGTATCAGCTTTGATTAAAGTTCGAACCCTGTCCATCAATTGAGGGAAGACGGGGTTAATCACTCGAGCATGTATCAGCTTTGATTTTATTCTCAACAAAATTTTTATTAAATTTATTAATATGGGTAATATAAAACTTTTTCTTCCTTTTAGTCAAATAAAAAAACAAGGAACGTGGTAAAATAAATCTATTGTGTAAAGAAGAAAGAAATGATGAACACATATATCGCAACCTTACGAACACGTCGATGGCCTAACTAATCAAAACCTTTTGTTTTGGCTCATCATCATTTCTCGAGTTTTTGGTTCGCTTATGGTTACGTATAGAAACTAAACTAAGTAATCTAAAAACGTCATCAAAACTCAACTCTATATTTTGTTATAGATAGTATATGAGAAATTATATATATATATATATATATCCTTTAAACATGTAACATATCATATTTTACATAACATAAGTTGTTAAAACATAACAGTAGTATGATCTTAAAGCATAATTTGAGAATATCTGATATTTTGTACTTTTGGAGTGGATATGTTAAATTGTCCTAATAATATGTTACTTAGTAAAGATTTATTATAGGCTTTCTTATTAATAATATATTAATTATATTCTCCTCGTCCTTTCTAATATTTAAACATGTTTTTATTTCAGTATGTCGCTGGTCTTCTAAACTTTTGTTCGACGTGAACACATACAATATATCTTTCTAGAACATATGTATTTATAATTAATCTAAAATTTTAATTACATATTTTTATGTTGACATACATATTTTTAATTACATATTTCTAGAACATACAATAATTAAATTTATTATTGTTTTATATTGACAAATTTTGTATATAACTTATTAGGTGCAACTGTGCGAGTAATTACAAGATTAGGTTATTAGTGTTATCTATATAAACCCATGCAAATTGCAAACTACTCTTTTTTTAATATAAGAAAAACATGTGTATTAATTATTTAGCTTTTTTAAAGAAAGTTTCCTGATACTCTAGGGTGTTTTTCTATATACGGGAAATAGTATAGGTAACGATTTATTCGGGTTAGTTAATTTAGAGTTAAGGATTTTTAGGAGCCTATCCAAAATGCATTCAACATTCCTCCATAGCTGCTTTGTCACTCTACAATCCTTTTAACTTCAGACAGAACTTATCTGAATAAGACATATGGTATCCGAACAAAACGAATTATCATTATTTTGTATATCTGAATTGACAGAATAAACAAATTTATTCGGTTGAATTAGATGAATTCGATTCGGATATCCGAATAAGAAAGATTTTGTATATCGATATCAATTTCGAAAACGAATAAAAAATTTGGAAAGGGTTAAGTAACCAATCCAAATAATATTTTGGATTTATTTTTACGGTTTCAAATATGATCTGAATTTTAGAATTTTGAATATCCCTAGAAAATAGTAAGAAGCTTACGAAGACATGGTGTAACTATATAATAATAGTATGAGCAACTTTTTTAAACACCCTTAACTTATTTTATTACGTACAATTATACAAAGTTATGAGTAGTTCTTTTTTTAAAAAAGAGTCATTTTAGTTATATTATACTGGTATGCTCGAATTATAAGAATAAAATATTCGTTTATATGGTATACTTTTCAAAAACAGATAATAACATACTTTTATTAAATAACGATTATTTGTAGGGTAGTTTGAACCTCTCATAAGGCATTGATTTTGGCATAGAGTTTTGGAGGTTTGTAACATTGACTCTTATTATGTTAGGATAATGATATATTGTTTTCTTAGAGTCAAAAAACGACGTACATATTTAATTCATGTTATTCTGTCTTACATACTGAATATAAGGTTAGTAGGTGCTCACATCATTGACAAAATATTAGTAAATATAAACAAATATTCTATTTGTGTTATTTTTAATGCAAATAAATGTAGGAAAAGTTGCTTGTGCAGATTAACAGGAACCTTTTTTGTTAATATTTTTAACAACTAACACCTAGATTTTCTAGATAAAAGTATTACATCATATACCTTGTAGGATTATAACAAATAACTCTTTGGTTTGAATTACACCAATTACCACTATAATTTATGCTCACTTGATCTTTGTTAATTATTGATAACTACATGCTATGATTATCTTCTTTTTAATACTTTCGGTCTTAACTTTGGTATTTTGAGTATTTCATCACTTAACCGTCATCTAGGAAAAGTTGGTTGTTTTTACCAATTTCGATCAACTTCTTTAGATAGTCTCAATGAGTTCTCGCGACCTTTAAGGTCGGGTAAATAATCTTCATACACATACATCTAACTACTCATGAATCATAATAGGTCACTATTTTTATTCCATTAACTTATTTGTTATGTTTAATCCTTTAACTAACAATACTATAACAACTATAATAATATTAACTCTTATAAAACTAGACCCACGCTTTTAAAATCTTGTACATGACTAAAGTTGTCAATGAACATCAAGACAAGAAAATAAAAAGTTGTTCTAACCCATCTCTCAACTCCATGATTCATGCCTTCTTCATACCTAAACCAAACTAAGCATCGTCTATATCTTTTCGAACTTTATGTCTAGACAATAAAGCGATTAAAAATGTATTCAATCGTTTGACATATTAGCGACATCTATATAATCTATCCATCACAAAACATTCTTAAACTGAAAGTTCTTCAATTTTTTTAAACCTATCCACCTTTTATGTATACTAGCTTAACCAAATTATTTAATTTAATAAACTCTATCGTTTATGGTATAGTATAAATGAATATAAGTGTGTGTGTGTATTATATATAAACGTTATAAAGCTTGTAAAAGTTCCCCATTTTTTAAGCTTACAAATTCTTAAAAACATACTTGATTTTGCAAATAAGATATGTAAACAGAAGTAACAAGAAAAGAAAAAAAACCCGAAGGAGACACATTTCCTTCCATGGCATCCATTAGGGGTATAAACGCGTTAAGTCGAGCCTGAGTTCATGTTGTGAAGCGTGGGCTCGAGCTCGATTAAGCTTGACACGAAGCTAGTCTCAAACAGCTCATGAGTTAGCTTGACTCGTTTACACTCCTAGCATCTGCCCAAAAAGCACAATAATATAAAATTCACCACAAAGAGTACCCGCCCGATGCTCGGACGTCCACAACAAACATCCACCGTTGTATGTGGCTTCTCACAAACAGCCCAGTGTTGTTGATCTTATAATTTTTTCCTACTTAGAATACGACATGTAAATATATCTATGAAAATCTTAAATTTTGTTGATTCAATCTGATAATTAATTTACTTCAACCATTTATAAATGTTTACAACAATCTTATTTATAATTAATTGGATGAGATAAAGGAACACACTATCATGTGTTATACACACACCCTTTGACTTTTTTTCATAGCCTGTGAAGACCCTTACGGGCCGTGAGGTGTCCGTAACATATTAAATATCAGATTTAATCAGTCACGACCGTGAAGTCAATTAACGGGCTGTAAATAGTTACTTGTCATGTTTTATGGACCGTGAAGGTAGTGATTCACAGCTGTGAAAAGTTTCACGGGCTGTGAAGGTTATCTGAGTCTTTTTTGTTGTTATTAATTATTTATCTGTTTTTATGATTATTTGTTTTTATAATTATTTGGCATGATGTATTATTTCTCGTAAAACATGTATCAATTATTTGATTTGATATAATATTTTATATTTAACGATATATAAGGATACATGTTAGTTTTTTTATCAAACAATTTCAATCAGGATAACTAAAATGTTAGATCGGGCTGTAAGACTCTTCACGGGCCGTGAAGCTTTTAATATATAAGTTTCACGCACTGCAAGTCCATTTACGCCCAGCTTCACGATTACTATTATCTCTGAAACGACCCTCGCCATTTTCACTTTTACGATCCCATTTTAGTTCATTTTTCTTCTATTATTAGGTATTTAAATAATTTCATTTTTAATTTTATTTAATACACTTTAATATTGTATAACTTTAAATTTAAAATCCAAAATTTTTTAGAAATATCAAAGGGTTAGGGGTCGTGAAGCTGCTTCATGGCTCGTGACCTTTTTTGGATGAAGAGGCCACGAGCCGTGAATGTACCTCATGGTCCGTAACCTATTAAAAGTTTTAAAGGCTTACGAGCCGTTAACCTCTTTCACGCCTCGTAAGCCTTGGAGCCTTTCAAAGAGTTACGGGTTGTGAGGATCTCATGGCCCCTAACCTTTTTTCGACTTTGAATATAATTTGGTTTATATTATAATAAATTTATTTTACAGATTATGCCGTCGCGTAAGCGTGTGCTTCATGAGACTGATCCCGAGGGTCAGGGTGATTTTTTAGACCCTCACCCATATCTTTAGTTTCCTCCAGAGATCACACCGCATAGGCGGCTTTGGAGGTTGTTAGGTCAACCCCTAAAGGGGACCCGTTCCATCGACTGGGAGGTGTTGGACTCGGTGGGTGATTTGGAACGTGCTGAGACGCTCATTGCGGCCGTGTTGATTTATGTACGGTTGCAGGTACAATATTATACTTGGTCATTTCTGAAATTGGCTAAGTGTAAGAAACATCTACGGATGAACATTTTGTTATTTCGTAGATATGTTTCTTACAAGTAAAATGCATCCAAAGATCTTCTGCGTATGAACAACCAGCACTAAGGATAGAAGAACAAGATTGCTACGGAAGAACAAAGATTGCTTCGGAAGAACAATGTACCCTTGGAAGAACAAGACTTCTGCAGAAGAACAAAACATCTACGGAAGTCAATAAGATTGCTGCAGAAAAACAATGTACCCTTGGAAGAACAAGACTTCTGCGGAAGAACAAAACATCTACGGAAGACAATATTCCTGCGGAGTCCAAACACTTGTATAATACAAGTGTTACAAGTCAACAAGCCACAAGGCAGTTATGGGAATCCCAAGAAACTGATAATTCCTTAACATAAACAATTCAAATCCGAGAGATCCTGTGTTTCCTTTAACATAAACATCATTGTCTATATAAATGGATCCTAGGTTTAAATCATGGCGGCTTCTACAGCAATAGCAATACGACAATTCCACATAGCAAACATCACATCAAATCTCACAATCAAACCCTAGCAGCCGTCGCATCATTCATCACAAAATTTAATATCATTCATTCATTATTTGTAATCATTAACATGTTTTAATAAAATACATATTATTCATAAATTGTGTTTCTTTTAGTGTGTTCTTGAATCTTTATTGATATTGAAAACAATTAAACCAAGCCAACGTTGATTCCGCAAACGTTGACTTGCCTTCAACCGACACTGATAATTCCTGATTGCGATCCTTGGATTCTCAGGTGGTATCAGAGCCAAGTGCTCATTGATTTAGATCGATTGATCTATCAGTGTTAGTTGTGTTTAATTGCTTTGAATTCTCATTAACAGGGATTTGTGTGAAACTTGTTTGTCATTCAACAGTAGTCGGTTAGATTAACTTGGATCTATATTCAAATCAATTGAATAGCAGATCCTGTTGATCAAATTCATCAATTAACATCCCTGATCTTAAATAATCATGAGCAACTTCAGTGGATCATCTTACCAACCACCGAAGTTGGAAACAAAAGAAGACTTCAAATCATGGAAAATCAAGTTAGGAATCATGTAAATTATACAGATTCTGACTTATGGGTCTCTATAACAGAAGGTCCTTATATTCCACCTACCCTTGGGCCAGATTATAATGACAACAATTAACCCATAAGCACAAAAGATCTTTCACTTGATGATATTAAGAAGGTTAAAGTTGATATCAAAGCATATAGCTTGCTTAGTATTGCTTTGCCAGAAGAAATATTGATCAGATGTGAAAATTATAAAACAGCAAATTCCTTGTGGAAGATTCTTCATACACTTTGTGAAGGGAGTGATGAAATCCGAAGCATTAGGAAGGACACCCTTCGTTCGCAATATGAAACCTTTCATCATATTGAGGGTGAATCAATTCCTCAACAACTCCACAGGTTTATCCAACTTGTCACAAAAATGAACATTCTGGAGTTGAAATACACAAATGAGGAACTAAACAAGAAAATGCTCCATACTTTACCAGAAAGTTGGAAGCAAAGTGTATCCATGTTCAAGAATACCATAGATCTCAAAGCAGTAGGACTAGACACTCTAGTGGCTAAAGTTGAGGCTCTTGAATTGGATGAGAAATCAAGAAACAAGAGTATAAGAACTCATGTATCACCATATCACTTTAAAGAAACAAGAAGTGCTAGAATTGCTTTCATGTCCAGTAATGATGGTGATAACTCTTGTACTTTGAGTGAAGATGAAGAGGAAGTAAGTTTCTATGCTTGAAAACCTCCTAATAATCTTCTCAAAGTAAGTCAAGAAAAGAGAAAGAAAGATCTGATGATCAAAGAGATAAATCATCTGAAAAACAATCATCCAACAATCAATCAGAGTCTATCACTGTCATTCGAGACTATAAAGAACAAAAGGCAACTTTTACAGCCTTCAATTCAAGCTTTCAAGCTTACCTAGGAAGTACATTGCCCACTGCCAACATGTGCCAACAAGATTTAGAAGAACTACCTCCAATGTAGTGGAGGAAATGGATATATAATGGCAAATGGCAACGAATGCATATAGAGCCAAACAATATCTGAGAAGAAACAAGAATTTGTCTGTTGCAAGTAAATCATCACGTATTGGAGTTGATAAGTCAAAGGTAAGATGCTTCAAGTGCAATCTCTATGGACACTTTTCTAGAGAATGCAATCAACAAAATTCTGACACAACACAACATCAAAATCATCAGGCCAAACAACCCTCATCAACTCAAAGATGTTTTAGACAGCCACAACTGACCAACTCATCCCCACTAGCCACCAATTCACCAGCAGGAACTAGCAACTCTAAAGACTCTGGGATGATCATTCTTCAAGATGGAACCTGTGACTGGAGTGTGTATGAGAAGGAAGTATTAGAAGAAAATCAAGCTTTAATGGCTCACATGAAAACAAGGTTCCACCCATGGCAAGTGAGGTAAGAGACAGGTTATGTTCATCAATATGTGTTGAGGAAGTAGAAAGATATAGAGTCTATGCTCAACAATTAGCTGATAAAGTTAAAGAAACAATGCTTTTGAAAGAATCTCATGTAAGAGAACATAAACTATATCAAATTAAAATTAACTCTTTACAAAAGGATTTAGATAAAATTGTTTCTGAAAATTACAGTTTGAAAGCATAAGTTGAGCATCTGACCACTTCCTTAACAAAATCCATGGCTGATCATGCATCAACTGAAGTGAAACTTCAAAAGTTTCAGCTCTCATCTCAGCAATATGAGAAATTACTAAATTCTCAAATTGAATCAAAGAAAAGGTCTGGGTTGGGATACAATGCTGTGGCACCTCCAGTTAATAATAACTATATTTCTTTGCTTGAATCAATGACAAATAATCTGTCAAAACATTTTGTGACGAGCACCAATATAGAAACTAGCTCAAATCAATAAAACTATGTTTCTTGGATGATGCTGATGAACATGATGCTGATCTTTTAAATAAGGGTAAGAATGTTGTGTTTGAAACAAATATTCCAAAAGTGATTGAAGAAACAAAGTGCCATACCCTTCTAAACAAAGAAACATGCTGAAAACCATGTGCAAGAGAATAGCTCAGTTGAATGAAGGTCTACAAGAGCTAAATCAGCAACAACCTCCTCCAATAAAGTAAATGAGAATCTGATCCTACTGAGGAAAGAGACAAATCCATGGAAGAAGGAAAGAAAAGGCATGAGCAGATCATCAACGAAAGAGGAACCTCTTTCTAGTACCAGATCTACGAAAAAGAAAATTCAGTAAAAGTTAATGTTGATTTAGTAGATGATCTACGGAAGAGGAATTCAGCAACAAACATCAAAGATGCATAAAGTGGAAAAACAAGAATCTCATCCAAAGCTGAAGAAGAATGAACAACATCAAAAGTTAGCAAACCATAAGAATGATTCTGAGAAAGAATCATATGAACAGTATTGCAAATAGTATGACATGAAAAATCACAGTACTGAAGATTGTTACTTCAGTATCTACTGCTCTATTTGCAATATGAACAATCACATGACTACTGACTGCTACTTCAATAAACATAATGCCATCTGCAACAAAAATAACCATTCTACTCAGGAATGTTATTTCAACAAAAAGAACAAGATAAAGGAACAAAGAAGAAAGAATCAGATAAGTCTGAATCAGATACTCAATCTACTGATTGTGAAAAGGGTTCAAAACTAAGGAAGTCTGAACTAAAATCAAGTTAAAATCAAAGGACAAAACATCATCAAGTGCTCATCCATTGAAGAAAAGACCAACTTTTCAGCAGTCAAAAACCTCACAAAAGGGTTGATTTGACTGATAAGGAAACAAAGGATGATGATGCATTCTTTGATAATTTGAAAAGGGAAATCATGTACCTCATTCAAAAAGAAAAGATTGTGAGACATTTAATCATAAAGTTTCATTATCAAAATCAAAGTCTCAAATGAACAAAACTAAGTTGAATCAAGAAGAATTTAGGAAACAAGAACCTAGTTCATCAACATCCCATTCAATAGAATCATCCTCATCTGAAACAACTCAGAATGAATCAACCAAAACTAAAACTAAAACTTCAAGACTTGTTCATGAAGGAGTAACTATTTTAGACACTGTTAACAAACCCAAGATCATTAAGACTTGGGTCATTCTAACTGATTTATTTCTGAATGCAGGAACAATATTAGAGAGCTGATAACAAGTTGTATGTTGACAGTGGTTGTTCCAGGCATGACAGGAAACTGTTCACTTCTCCACGATTTCAAACATAAAAATGCTTCTTATGTGGCATTTGGTAGGGATAAAAAGGAAGGTAAAATTATTGGTGAATGAATGATAACAAATGGTGTGCTCAATTTGAGAAAGTAAATTATTGTGAAAATTTACAGTATAATCTACTAAGCGTGTCTCAAATTTGTGATCAAAATTACCACATTGTTTAATAATACCAATTGTTATATTCTTAAGCCAGGGTTTATTGTTCCAGAAGAATGGGTCCTCCTTAAAGCAGCAAGAAAAGAAAACACTTATGTTTTGGATATGAACAACACATCACTCACAACACATGAAACATGCATTCTATCTAAGTTATCAGAAGATGTATCTCAATTATGGCATAGAAGGCTTGTCCATTCTAACATGAAGAACATGAATAAATTGGTGAAAAATGATCGCTCATTGGATTGCCAAACAAAGAGTTTCATTGCTCAACTCACTATTCTTCTTGTTACAAAGGAAAACAATATAGGGTTTCCCATAAATCCAAAATTATCAATACTAATACTACACCACTCAAATTGCTTACATGGATCTGTTTGGTCCTACCAATGTGATAAGCATTGGAAAAATGCAATATTGTTTGGTGATAGTTGATGATTTCACAAGATTCACATGGGTCTTTTTCTTAAAACAAAATAGTGAAATATCAGAAACATTAATGGACTTTGTGATCAAGATTGAGAATCAATTTGATACAAAAGTTAAAATTTTTAGGAGTGACAATGGTACTGAATTTGTCAATTTTGAACTGGATTCCTTTTGCAGGAGCAAAGGTATTGCAAGGCAATTCAGTGCACCAAAAACTTCACTACAAAATGGAGTTGCTGAAAGAAAAAACAGAACTCTCATTGAAGCAGCCAGAATAATGCTAGCTGATTCATAATTGCCCATCATATTTTGGGCTGAGGCAGTGAATACTGCATGCAATGTTCAAAACAGAACATTAATTGTCAAAGAACAGAACAAAACTCCTTATGAGCTCTTGTTTAAAAGAAAACCATACATAGGATATCTTAAAGTCTTTGGATGTCATCTATCTATTTTAAACATAAAAGAGTCATTAGGAAAATTTTCAAAAAAAGGCATATGATGGTTTCTTTGTTAGATACTCTTCAACATCTAAATTTTATAGGATTTATTCCACAACATAACATTATGGAAGAAACTCCTAATGTATCCTTTGGTGAATCTGTATTTACTAAGTCAGTTAAAGGTTCATCATGGTTGTTTGGCATAGATGCTCTAACTAAATCATTTAACTATGATCATTTGAACACTGCAGGATCTGATGAAGTTTGTTATCCATTTGTTCCACCTCATATGACTGAAGTAACATTATCTGCTGATCCTCCAAGGATACACACATCCTCGAGTGGAAACACATCAGCAGCTGCTGCAGACACTATATGTGAAATGAACATGGTGCATCTGGAGATATGAATTGTCCCTTCAACAGATCCATGCTCTCTAGTGAATACAACAAACATTAGAAATGTTTCATTCCTCACTTATCATCCAGAGAAGTTCCTGTAACTCCTACGAAAGAGCAAAATGATTCCGGAGAAGTTCCTACGGAAGAGCAAAATGATTCCGGAGAAGTTCCTACAGAAGAGCAAACCGATTCTGGAGATGCTCCTACAGCTCACACAGAAGACACTTATGATCCTACACCTCATGTTGAAAATTTTGACTATTTTCTAAACTCTCAACCTGGGTTGGATCAGTCTGAGGCAATGGAAATGACTAACCTGGAATCATCTATGCCAGTTGAATCAATTCCATTAATGAGAATCCATAAGACTCATCCAGTCAACAACATCATTGGAGATCTTACAAAGAGAACTACAAGGAGCCAAAGTGGTACTGCCAACCTTTGTCTCTTCAGTTGTTTTCTTTCATAAGTGGTCCCTCCAAACATCACTACTGCTTTAAAAAACAATAGTTGGATTGAAGCTATGCAAGAAGAGCTTCATAATTTAGAAAGCAAAAGGTATGGTCTCTAGTTGATTTGCCTGAAGATCAACATCCTATTGGAACAAGATGGCTATACAAAAACAAACTGGATGATAGAGAGATTATTGTAAGAAACAAAGCAAAGTTGATTGCACAAGGGTACACACAAGAAGAAGGAATAGACTATAATGAAGTTTTTGCACCGGTTGCAAGAATTAAGGCCATAAGAGTGTTTCTAGTTTATGCATCATATAAGTTCACTGTGTATCAGATGGATGTCAAGTGTGCATTCCTATATGGGAAAATTGATGGGGAAGTTTATGCATCATAACCCCCTGGTTTTGAATATCCTCATTATCCTCATAGGGTACACAAGCTAGATAAAGCCTTGTATGGTCTTCATCAAGCACCAAGAAAGTGGTATGAAACACTATCATCTTTCTTGCTCAAGCATGGCTATAAAAAAGGAACCATTGATCAAACACTCTTTCTCAAACAAGAACATCAAGATCTCTTAGTTGTTCAAATATATGTTGATGACATTATATTTGGCTTAACAAATAAGAGATTGTGTGTAAATTTTGAAGAGCTGATGAAAATCTGAATTTCAGATGAGTTCAATGGGTGAATTAACCTTCTTTCTGGGTCTTCAAGTTCATCAAAAACCAGATGGGATATTCATCAATCAAGAAAAATACATACATCAAATTTTGAAGAAATACAATCTTGCTGAAGTATCCTCATGCAAAACACCTACATCAACAATTGATAAGATTGTTCCTGATCCTTCAGGAAAATCTATTGATCAAAAATTATATAGATCAATGATAGGTTCATTTATGTATCTAACTGCCAGTAGACCTGACATTATGTTTGTTGTGTGTGTGTGCTAGGTACCAATCTGATCCAAAGGAGTCTCATCTGAATGCTGTGAAAAGGATTTTCAGATACATCAAAGGAAAACCAGGACTTGGTCTTTGGTATCAAAAAGGATGGTGACTTTACACTCTACTCATACTTAGACAGTGACTATGGTGGATGTAACAATAACAGAAATCAACACTGGTGGATGTCAATTTATCGGACCAAGGCTAGTATCATGGCAGTGCAAGAAACAAACCAATGTATCTGTATTCACAGCTGAGACTGAGTACATAGCTGCTTCAGCTAGTTGCTTTCAAGTCCTTGGTTGTAAAACCAATTGCTTGACTATGGTTACAACTTCCTTCAAACTTCAATTTACATAGACAATTCTGTTGCTATGTTTATAACTGCTAATCCTATGCAACATAGTAAAACAAAACATATTGAGATAAGATATCATTTTTTGAGAGATTGCTCAGAAAAGGGTTTGATTAAGTTAGTCAAAGTGGATACAACAAATCTGCTTCCTGATTTATTCACTAAAGCATTTGATTCAGTCAGATTTAATTTTCTAATTGAGTCTCTAGGCATGATTAACTTAGATTAATCAATTTGAACAAACAAAATACTATGTGTAATGATGCTTCAGCATGACATATGCTTGGGAAATGATAGTACAATATATCTCTGCTTATTCATGAATTCATAAATAACATTAAATCTAAGCAAGTTTCTTGATATGTGAGTAGATTCATCTTGAGTGAAAACTACACTAAGTGCATGCCAAACATAATGCTAAGTGATTGTTTGTGGGAAACTTCATTTTGAGAATACAAAGTTAGTCTTATTCTGATGTGACCAAATCACTCATCTAAACACACTATGTACCAACACCTTATAATATCTATCTTTGCAAATCATACACCCTCTGTTTTGTGTGAACAAAGACCTGGGTGTATGATCATCATACTGAATATCAGTTACAAAAGGTGAAAAGATCATGATCCTCATCATCTCTCTGTTTTGTGTGAACAAAGACCTGGGTTAAAGGCACCTCTGTTTTACATGAGTAAAGACTTGTGACCTGATGATGATCATATCTAAGCTCTCAAAAGAATCCTATATGATTAATTGTATATTAATCTAGAACTTTTACATCATTGTTGTAGATCCATATGTACCTAGTTTACGGTCTTAATGTAATATGTCTGTCATGTCCTTAATGTAAATGAAATATATGAGTTGAATGAAACGTATTATGTGGTTATTGATCTTAATGTTTAATGTTTTAATGTATGATTTAATGTTTATTATATATTAATGCATATTGAACCAACTATATAGGTTTGTGGTTGTTTGAATAGATCTAAGTCAAGTAATGATTGTGAAACATATTCAAACTTAGTCATATGAAGTTCTCATGCGAATGGCCCATGCTAATGGACCATACGCATGAACAACTTCATGCTAATGAACCAGTCGCACGACTGAACTAGGAGACTGGATCAGTCGCCTAATTGTGACATGAGATTGACTTAGTCACACGACTGAACACTCAGTCGTGTGAATGGATCAACCGCATGACTCAGTCGCACGACTGAACCATGCTAATGGTTCAGTTGCACGAATGAGTAACCCTAACCTATAAATGCCACTTAATTTGTGAAAAAACGTAACACTTTGAAGAATTCGACTCCTACACGTACCCTAGCCGTCCAGAACATCCAAGAAAGCCAATCCAAGTTCATAGATCGTTCTTGATTGATTCCTATTCGTTCTTAATGTTAAGATTAATCTTATATCGATCAGGTTAACGTTCTCACTGATTGGATCACCAATCAAATAGGATTCCACACTATTTGATTCGGTATACACGTGAATCATTTAGTACTCCGTCCAGTACACGTTCCTCTAACAAGTGGTATCAGAGCCAAGGCTCTTGATTTACGTGTGATTCAATCGATTTTGATATAAAAATTGTGTTTTTCACGCAAAAACGCAATCTTTTTGTGTCAAACGTTGTTTTGGACGTCTCCGGGTCATAAAGTTAACGTTTTTCTGGCATACGACAATTAGGGTTCTTGAAAAATTCATGTTTTTGCATCAAAATACCTTAAACCTTCGAATTCTCAAGATTCAGCAGCCTTAGTCGCACGATTGACTCATCGCACGCTGATTCATACGCATCCCTCATACGCACGATTGGACTCATTCGTACATCCATTCGTACGACTAAACTGTCTATTTGCACTGTTCATTCACACCTGTCCATTCGCACGAGTGAGCCATCCGCATTGGTTCATTCGCACGTCTGAGCCATCCGTATTGGTCAATCACACGAATTGTCCAATCGCACACCTTCATTTGCACAAGTAAAACAGTTTTGTTCTAAAGACCAAAGTCAAAAGTAATGGAGGATCAATATTCAGCGTTCACCGCAGGAAGGGATTCTAGGATTCAAAATTTATTGCTTCTAGAAAATGAAATGGGAAATCATAACAAGCCCCCTAAGCTAATAACGTTAGATGATTATCCACAATGGAAGGAAAGGTTTGAGATTTACTTAAATGGAGTAGATCCCGATCTATGGGAGTCAATAGAGACATGATATAGCATGCCTGTAGGTGCAGATGGAGTCAAACTTACCTTAGGCGATGACTGACGACCAAAAGGTAAAGTACAATGCAGAGAAGAAAGTATATGCATTGCTAACTCAGTTAATTCCTAAGGACATCTTCCATCAATTTTCTGAGAACAAGCAAGCTAAGAAGCTATGGGATGCAATGGAAAAGAGGTATGAGGGAATGCATCATTAAAAGCTCTGAAGGCTAAAGCGTTGAAGAAGGAGTTTGACAACTTCTCATCAATAGGAAAGGAGAGCTTGGACGATGTCATTAATCGTTTCTACCACCTAATGAGTGAGCTGCACACTCATGGAGTCACTACGTCTATGGAAGAGAAAGTTTCAAACTTTGCAGATGGGTTGCCAGAGAAGTGGAGTTCATTTGTTTCCAACCTCAGACAGAATGATATGCTAGCGAAGTTAGATATCAACGACTTCATTCTGAAACTGTGAGAGGAAGAGTTGAGGATGAAGTACAGGGCCCAAAAGTCTTCATATGATCAGAATCCGACACTGTATAACTCAACTCCATAAGCCAAAATGTCTGGAGCATTACTTCAAACGGCGTTTGTGTCAAGTTCAGCTAGTCCATCACAAGCTACTACTTCAGGATCTGACACGTCAGGGTCATCTAATACCCAATACATAGCACCTGAAGCAAATGCTACAAAAAAAAAACCGAGAATCTCAAGGAAGTAGCTAACAATATGACAGTACAGAGTAGCAAAGAGCAATGGATCTCTTAGCCTGTTATCCACTCCTATGACGGGCTAGTTGCTAGGAAAATTGGGAACTGCCATCTGGCAGACGAGGACTATGATGTTAGAACGAGACAGAGTTAGAAAGAATGGACATCATGTGGGCCTTAGAAAGTGCTGTTCGGAGAGCAAAGAAGTTTGTCAAGAAGACCGGACAGAATCTGATTACCACTAAGGACACAACTTTTGATTTTGACAAGACAAAAGTTACCTGCTTCAACTGTGGGAAAAGGGACACTTCAAATAATGTGTGAAGCCCAAGAAGACAGGAAATAGGAATCCATTCTCATCTTTCACTCGTCAGGATAAGCCCACAAGCAGTCCTACTTCGTCGAGCAAGGATCCTAAAGCCTTAACAGCTCATGATGAAGAAGGACAAGATTGAAGCTTTTGGTTTGTGTCTCCGGGAGAATCCAACATCGCTAGTGTTGAGGATCTAGATGACGACTCAGCAAGCGAATGTGATATTGCAGTGGAACTCGCGATTTCAAATGTTGATGAAACTGCAACTATAGTTAATCACCTGCCTGAAGAAGGTACAAGTCCAACAAGTCCAGAATCACCAGAACTAAAGAAGTCAGACACTGCTTTAATGGTTGATTCCACCTCACCCTTTCAGGTAAGTACCACTACTCAACTTTTCAATAATCATGCTTGTTCGGATTGTAATAAATTTAGGGAAAGCATTGATATGAAATTTTCTAGGTTATTAGACAATATTGATGACTTAGTAAAGGACTTACAACTGTGCACCGATGCCAATAGAGTCTTAAAACAAAATGAGCACAACTATAAAGAAAAGATAGAACTCTTGAATAAACAACTTAAGGAAACTGAAGTTGTAGCCTTTAACCAAGATAATGACATTAAGTTCTATCTAAACTCCCTAGAAGCGATTAAGAAACAAAAGGCAGCTTTGGAAGTAGAAGTAAATTCATTAAAATAAAAACTGCATAGTTGGACAAGTTCTTCTCATATTGTCCAACACTTAGTGAGAAAGCGCAACAATGGGGAGGGTTTGGGATATAAAGTGGTACCATCACATATGAGAACTTGATGAATGCCAAAAGTAAACCAATAAATAATAACCCAATCAAGGATCATGTGGTGTCAACTCCTCTTGTAAGTGATCCAGATTCCACATGTAAATTAAATGAATCTGTCACTAAACAAAATGATGCCAATTTAAAATCAAAAGGTAAAATGGCCTGTATTAATCTGGACGAACAATTTGAAAAGGTTAAAATAAAGTCTGGTTCAACAAAATCTCTTTCTAAACCAAGAAATACAAAACAAATTAACCTATCACGTGCTGCATGTCTAAGTCTAAATACACAGAAGGGAAAAGATGTTAACAATGTCCAAACAATTAATTTTGTTAAACAAGATAAAACATCTAAACAAGAAGTGTCAAAACCCACACAGAATAAAGTCACTCGTGTGTCACATAATTCTCCATAGAAATAGTTAAATCGTCAAGTTGAAAGTAGATCATGCTACAACTGTGGAAAGTATGGGCACATTGCATCTTATTGTCCTTAATATTAGACACCAAAGAAAAGGACTAAACTTTATGACACTAAAGAAAGCTCTTTCAAAAGAAGCTCCATGACTCCACCAAAAAGAGTCAGTGAACCTAAAGTTCACCTATCAGCCAGTCGTTTGTTTATCACAAACATGCCTACACAAAGCTGGCTTATGGAAAGAAAAGTCTATGTCTGGTAATGAGAACGATAAGACAAATGCTCTTTCCTCACCCTCTAATGGACAATGGGTATAATTTATGATGTGTGATGCCTCTAGGACACCCAAGCCAGTTAAGGCTTGGGTCCCTCACCTTAACTAATGTTTTTAGTTGAATGTGCAGGGTGTTCGCTATAGTGCTAAAACAAACACTTGGATTGTAGATAGCGGAGCATCAAGGCACATGAATAGAAACCGAGCACTCCTATCAAATGTCAAACAAATCAAAAGAGGTCATGTTTTTTTGCTGGAAACAAAGGAGGGTACATCACAACTCAAGGGGAAGTAGGGAACCAGAAAGTTACGTTTGACAAGGTAAACTATGTTCAACAACTTCAGAATAATCTGCTTTCTGTTTCCTAAATATGTGACAAGGGATTTAAGGTAGCTTTCGACAATAAGAAGTGCTATGTCCTGAAAAAGGACTATGTGATTCCGGGGAAACAAGTATTAATGTCGGCCTTAAGATATAATGACCTTTACGTCTTGGATCTATCGAAGGCCTCCACAACGGATCATCAAGTTCAGTGCTTCTTGTCAAAAGCTACTGAGAACAATTCTATCTCCTGGCATAGGAGAATAGGGCACATCAATCCATGGAAGATGAACCATTTGATCCAAAATGATCTAATGCGAGGAGTCAATGTCAAGAACTTCCAACTCCCGGATTTTTGTGTCGCCTGCAAGAAAGGCAAACAGACAAAGAAGTCTCATAAAGCAAAGAAAGTTAATTTTATAGAACTGCCTCTTGAGCTTTTTCACATGGATATGTTTGGTCCAGTCAGTACAAGAAGCATCGCAGGCGACTTGTACTGCTATGTAGTTACAGATGACTACTCAATATTCTCTTGGGTGATGTTTCTAAAATCAAAATCAGAAACGTTTGAGTCATTCAAAGAATTGGTAACTACACTGGAGTCTCTCTACAAGCTAAAGGTAAGACAAGTACGCTCAGACAACGGAACCGAGTTCAAGAACCAATAGATGGAGGCTTTCTGCAAAGAAAAGGGAATTGTGCACCAGTTCACCTCTGCCTACACTCCTCAGATGAATGGGGTTGCTGAGAGAAAGAATCACAACTTAATAAGACAACACGCACAATGCTAGCAGACTTGAAACTGCCTATCCAATTTTGGAATGAGGCAGTGGCCAATGCGTGTTACACGTTAAATCGAGTTCTGGTGGTAAAACGTCATGGCAAGACATGTTACGAGTTACTTCAACGACGTAAACCTAATCTGGAGTATCTCAAACCATTTGGAGCACCATGTACGTTGCTGAAGAAAACTAATGAAGGAAAGTTTAGCGAGAAGGCTGAAGAGGGTATCTTTTTAGGATAGAACATACCAAATAAAAGAGTTTACAACAACTCAACATGCCAAGTAGAGGTGTGGTGTAACGTCGATGTTCAGAGATACACTACCCTCCTACTGGAAAAGGGCCCGCCTTCTTTTTCGACTATGATGGATTCTTCAAGTCTTTCAACATCCCTCTCTCCAAGCCTGATGATGAGTTAGCAGCCAAAATGATGTATGATGTCTTAAACACACCATCATAGGAATCTACATCATCTGGCTCACAAGGTGAATCACCTACCCACTCAGGGGAGCACTCGAGGTAAGTGACTCTTCCACTGACGATGAAGCTGTGGAGAATGATCAGGACACTCAGGAGCAACAAGTTCCTACTACAACAAGTCCACAAGCTTCTGACATTGATGCCTCTGAGTCTTCGGAACCTCACACTCCTACTGCCTTAGATACAGAACCAAATGTTCATAATCTTGATTCCGAGGTAGTTGTTCCCACCACTCCTGGATCACGCCTAAATGTCTATCATCCTCTGGACAATGTCATTGGGGATGTTAGATCAAGAGTTTAGACAAGAAATCAGCTTATTATGCCTCAGTAATGGAAAAGGGTATCTTCATGACGATGCTTATCGTTTTTTTGTGTCTCAGTTCAAGCAAAATACGTCAGTGAAGCCCTAAATGATGAGGCATGGGTGAGTGCCATGCAAGAAGAACTTCTTCAGTTCAAGAAGTTAGGTGTATGGACACTGGTAGATAGACTTAAAGGTGTTAAAGTCATTGGCACTAAGTGGGTCTTGAAATGTAAGAAAGATGACCAAGGTGTCATCATCAGGAACAAGGCTTGACTTGTAGTTCAAGGATTTCAACAAGTCGAGGGAATTGATTACAATGAAGTATTTGCACCTGTGACGAGAATGGAAGCCATCTGTATCTTCCTAGCCTATGCCTCTTACATGAAGATTAAAGTCTATCAATTGGATGTAAAGAGTATATTTCTTCATGGTGAAATCCGGGAAACAATGTACGTCAGTCAACCCGAAGGATTTGAGGATCCATATCATCCGGATAGAGTTTACAAGCTGGATAAGGCTCTTTATGGGTTTCACCAAGCCCCGAAAGCATGGTATGAAAAACTCTCAACTCACCTGGTGAAACACGGATTTCACATAGGTGTAATTGACTGTACACTATTCATCAAAGAAAAGGATGGTGATTTGCTGCTAGTTCAGATTTATGTTGATGACAATAATCTTCGGTTCCAAGAACAAAGAATTATGTAAAGAATTTGAAGCAGTAATGAAGGCAGAATTTGAAATGAGTGCCATGGGAGAGATGAAGTTCTTTCTCGGGTTACAGGTGGATCAAACACCAAAAAGGGGATATTTCTACATCAGACCAAGTATGTAGGGGATATTCTCAGTCGGTTTGACATGGAGAATGCTTCTGCAGCTGGGACTCCACTTGCTACAAATCATGATGTAGCACCCGACGAGAATGGTGATCTGGTTGATGCCACCATGTACCAAGGAATGATTGGATCCCTCATGTACCTCACTGTCTCAAGACCTGATATTATGTATGCAACATGTCTTTGTTCAAGATATCAAGCAAAACCAAAAGTTAACCATCTTATTAGAGTCAAAAGGATATTTCGTTATCTGAAGGGTACACCAACACTTGGGTTGTAGTATCCTCATGACGATGACTTCGAGCTTACCGTGTACAGTGACTCGGATTATGGCGGTTGCAAGATGAACTACAAATCCACCTCAACAGGTTGTCAATTCTTTAGGAGAAGATTAGTCACATGGCAGTGTAAGAAGCAGACATCAGTTGTGTTATCAACTTGTGAAGCTGAATATGTTGTTGCGGCAAGCTGCTGTTCTCAAATCATCTGGATTCAACAGCAGATGCGAGACTACGGTTTGAAATTTTCTAACACCTCTATATATGTTGATAATTTTGCTGCAATAGCTATTACTAAAAATCATGTCCAACATCCTAAGACCAAACACATCGGCATTAAATATCACTTTATACGTGATTGTTTTTAAAAGAATCTAATCGATGTTGTTAAAATAAATACGGATTTTCAATGCGCTCACCTTTATACAAAAGCCTTTGATAAACCACGTTTTCTATATTTCTTAGAGGCCAACGGCGTTAAAAAGAAAAGTTATGTGTCGATAGATTCAACACAATAGATAAGTAGACCTCGTTGGTGATCTCAAGATCAAACTAAGTTGCTCAACAAGCTGTGGGTTATCATCTTATCCCTGGTTAACACAATCAACAGAGTTCCAATAAGGGGTGACGAGCAAAATAAACGCCACAAATGTGTGCGGATGACCAAAATATGAGCAAAGCACATGATGAAAAATACAAAAAGCAATCAAACTGATAACCTATGTTGTTGGTGCGATCTATGCAACAAAATAAATTGCTCAAACTAGAAGATAGGTTATGTGTCTCTCTGCTGTGCGGTGGCACTGGCCTGAGGATAAGCATAACCTATATATTCTAGAATTCATTATTGTTTGCTGCCTCTCTGCTGTGTGGTGGCACTGACCTGAGACTTGGCTTCTCTTTGAAAGCTCTAAGAATAGTGTCTTCTTGTCAAAAATACCCGTAGACCACTCAAAAGTCTCCTGAGGAATGTTGATTACCATGTAAGCGTGGGATCCACAAATGCTTGTTGAAATAATTAAACCTTAAACAATCACCAATCTGTGTCAAAAGTCTGTGTATGGATTTAAGAGGATAAGTATACTGACAATCATCATGGCTGCAATTCTTGAAAGTCCAAATCAATGTGTGCGTCTAATAGTACTAGTATGATTTCCTTAATTTGCTAATGACTCTCGACGAAAACAAGAATCTAGCATCAAATGATTTTGGTAACACGTCCTGAATGATTTGATTACTTGTATGATTCCATAATGAATCGTTCCTCTTATGGTCAAAATAACTTGAAGCTACCTGTTCAAGAAATAAATTGATAGATTTCAATCTTAGGATTTCCACCTCACACAAAATCACAAAATTATGTCTTAAATTTTGTCCTTATTTCTAGTAGTTTATTTTGTTTAAGTTTGTCAATTTAGATTTTATGTCGGACTATGTTGTGGAATTCAATCTAGAATTTAGTCACTTAAAAGAGTCACGTCTGAGGTGACCAAATGTGTGTTCAAATGTTAATGGGTCACGTCTGATGTGACAAAATGTTTTTTTATAAAAAGATCACGACTTAGGTGATCAAAAGTTTTCAAAGTTAAAATGATCATGTCTGAGATGATCCACTGCTCAAAATGTGAATTCAATCAATAGTTAAATGGGGTTAAATGTCAAATGGTCATAAAGTCAAAATCATAAGTATGATCCATTCGCACGACTGGATCATGAGTATGGACTAGTCGTACGATTGGACCATACTTATGCACTAGACAACTGAATGGAGCATGAGTATGAACCATTCACACGAATGGTTTAAAAGATTGAGCCAGTCGCCCGAATGGAATTGTCCGAATGAGTCAGTCGCCCGACTGAAACCCAGTCGACCGACTGAAGTTGATCGACTGAACCAATCGCATGACTGAGATCCAATCGCCCGAATGAAAAGAGCGAATGGATCCAGTCGCCCGATTGAAACAAGATTCAGTACAAATAGGGCCATAGTCGATCGCACATACTCACCACCCCTCAATCGCCCTAAAATCGCATATTGATTCGTTACTCTGTCAAAATTTCTTTTGACCTTACTTGACTTCAATTTCGAGATTCTGACGATTGCTAGTTGTTATATAGGTACAATGTAGTGCAACCTACATAAATCTTAGTTGTTTCGTGCCCTAAATCATTGAATTCGGCCCTAACCAAGAACCGAAACTTAGTTGGACAAATTAACTAATAAAACTAAGTAAAATGTTGAAATCAAGGTTATTAG
Source organism: Flaveria trinervia (assembly GCA_025506515.1). Classification (NCBI taxonomy): domain Eukaryota; kingdom Viridiplantae; phylum Streptophyta; class Magnoliopsida; order Asterales; family Asteraceae; genus Flaveria; species Flaveria trinervia. The sequence continues at coordinate 80,070,908 of CM046452.1, read as the reverse complement.
GTGCTAAGTAGTGTTATTGCGAGTCTAATGAGCCAAACCACGATGTCTAATGTTAAGATTTGCTCAAAATTTGAATCTGAATCGAACAGACAGTAGGTCATGCGACTGGACACCCGGATGAACTACAATCGCATGACTGAGCTGAACAAATGAATCAGTCGGCCGAATGAACAATGCGTATGAGCTCAGTCGGCCGACTAAACCCGTCGCAGGCTCAGTCGCCCGATTGAACTCAGTCGCAAGATAAGTCACCCGGTTGTATTCACTCGCATGTTAGGTCAAACGACTGAACCCAGTCGTATGGTTCAATCGCACGATTGAACCACTCTGATCTCAAACAGGTTTATTTGAAATGGTTTTTGTTGTGTGATGATCTAACTTGTATGCTTCTTGTGTTACAGATTGATGGCTGAACGGTTGACCATCAACACAAAGCACAATATCTGTGCACATCTGGACGCCACCACTTGGAAAGCTGCCAAGTTTGCTAGCATCATTGCGTTCCTGAAGAGATCATGTATACACCGACCCATATCTACACCATGCACTCCCTACAGGTCTATCCAGTAGGCTTTTTGGGAGGGTGCATCAGTTGATCGATCTTATGAGCCCTACTGCATCAGGAGTACTATATTTGGGCAAGACATAGAGGTGACTGCTGCAGATATTAGACGGGTACTGGATCTGGGTGAGGATGCTGATCACCCAACCAGACTACACCCTCTGACAGTGAGGGGATGCTTCCTCAGGATGAAGTACTCTGAGGACATAAATGTAGGTGTGCTAAACCAAAGCAACTTGTGTCCCCAGTACAAGTACTTAGCACACGTGATACTAAAGTGCATAGCTTCGAGGAGGGGTGGCTTTGATGACCTATCAGACCAAATTTAAAATACCTATGTGGCACTGGTGCTGAACCACCCCTTCAGCTTCTCCATCATGATATTCTCATACCTGATCGAGAATCTTGAGGCAAAAGGCAAAGAGGGATTTTGCATGTACCCAAGGTTTCTTCAGATGATTATCGACGAGAAACTGCCCTATCTGCCTAAGGAGAGCCATGATGCGGTATCACTTGAGGTGATGGATGACACGACACTGGGCCACATGAAGGTCTACAGGGGAAAGCAGGTCAAACCCCCTGTAAAGAGACTGTTCGGGCATCTGGCCCAGGAGGAGTACGTGGCGCCTGCAAGGCGTAAGTGGCACCACGAGGAGAGTGATTCAGATGTTGAGCAGATTGCTCTTCCATCTGATGACTCCGATGATGATGACGGTGACACTAGTGGAGATTTTGGCCCCGCTGTTCAGTTATCAGTCTAGTTCGACACCTTGTTCTCAACTGAACTAGTAGACAAACGCCTCTGGGCATTTATCAAAAGAGTTAGATCCGCCTAATAAATGTAGTAGTTCAGCTATTCCTTTGACAGACAGTGAAAGTTTCAGGCAAAGACAGAGGATTCGATCCTGTAGTCAACTACCTGGACTATTCAAAATAGAATAGACTGAATTTCATAAATGAAGTAGTTAATGGTAGTAATGGTGGGGTTACCATTAGCCTTTTTGTAGTGACGAATCCTGTCTCGGTCAATTTTTGATTCCTGATAAAATGCACTTTTAAGTATTTTTTCCAGCACTGCGCATACTACACCTACACCACCCACCCATGCAGATGCCACCACCACCAGTTTCCATCAGGATTTCTGTCCTCCTGATGAGGAAGAAGAGAGTGATGAGGAGCCCCTAACCAGGACAGTGGGCAGCAGGGTGGTTGCCACCGACTGAGACATTCGGGAGTTGGAGGATGCCCTAGCGAGTCTGGGGAGACTGCAGTCGACCCTAACTACTCACCAGGTCAGCCCAGCAGCATCCCAGGGGGAGCATCCACCTCCAGGGGAATGAGGAGGAAAAGGATGGCTTAGCCCCATGGGATGAAGACAAAGAAGAGAAGGGTGACCTTTATCACCACCACCACCTCTACCACACCACCCACTACCTTTACCTCTCCCCCATCACCACTGCCACCATTCCACCTGTCACCACTACTGTCACCACACACACCACCACTATCTCAGCCACTCCACCACTTCCCCATATCACATCCATCACCACTTCAGCTTACCCATCACCACCCACACATAAACCACCTCCCATATACACCACTGCCACCATCACCACCTCTAGCCACCAGGCAGGACCATCATATCACCCATCCTTTCCATCAGGATCATCTCTACCTACTAGTGGGGTAGAGGAACAACTTTCAGCACTAAACCGTATGGTGCTGAAGCTGTTAGCAGCCGATGACGAGAAGACTGCTCAGCTCCAACAGTTAATGGAGCTTACTACTGCACAATCACATCAGATCTCTCAGCAGGCACAACAGATTGAGGAGCAAGCTCAGCAATGGTTACTCAGAGTCTAGAGATTTCCCAACTCAAGGAGCAAAATGTGTTATCTACTAAGAAGATTGAGGAGTTGGAGGATGCTAAGAGGACCATCCTGCTCAAACTTAAGGGCACAAAGGATGAGCCTCTGAAGATCAGAGAGGGAGACGATAATGATGGTGATGGTGATGATAGTGCTGATGATGATAGTGATGATGATGATGATGATGATGGTGATGATGAAGGTGATGATGAGGATGGAGGAGACACTGAAGGAGGAGGAGAGTCATCTACTTCGGGTGCTCATAAAGCTAATGAGAGGCGGACCAAAAAGACTCAAGATCCAAGTGCCCCGACATCAGCCCCGACAGCAGAAGAACACATGATCCAAGACAAAAGTAATGCATAGAGTTTTGTGTAATTTAAATCATGTGTAATTTGAATATTGTATTAAACTTATGTGTTTGAATGTTTATGTATATATATTTAATGTTTAATGTCTTTATTATTTACTGATGCATGATGTGTTAAATGTTTTAAATCAAGCAAATCCACATTATTAGCGAGATGACTACGATGTTGCTCCCCTTCAGCAGATCAAGTCTCATCTCACAATGATACTTGATCTACAAGGGATTGTTAGGAGGTATGTAAGCTATACTCCCGAAGAAGGAGAAATTATTCACAACCTCACTGATGAGCAACTCGTAGAAATGTTCCGGTTAAACCCAGATGAATTGGTTAAGGATGCCCCTACCATCGATGTTGCTAGTGATGACGAGCTCAATGATGTTGATGAGATAGAGATTGAAGACGTCACAGCACAGCACTATCAAGAATATACTGATCGAGAGGGAAATGTGGTCCCTGATTTTGGAGATACACTCGACAGTGACATGCATGTTAAATTGGATACAATGGAGAGGGAGACCGAGAAATCTGAAAGCCACGGATGCCGATGTTGAAAACAAAAAGGCTGAATAGGCGGCTTGTTTTGCTGAGATCTGTGCCCAACGCATAACGCCAAATCCGAGTGCCTACGCCAAGCTCTACAAAGTCAAGAAGCATCTTAAGGTGTCTGGCAAGATAATCGTGTGGGCTTACTTTGAGGATCTGAATGTATATGCAATGAAAAGAAATAAGGGAATCGAGTACTTCAGATTTCCATATGATCTGAAGACTCTTCCTGGTTTTAAGCTTAACTAGTTGGCACGCCTGAACCTGTTGTATGCTGACCATAGGAAGATGTCAGGCTAGTTTGAAGCTGCGTTGAAGAGAGAATACCACACACGATGGGTTAATTTCAAGCCTCAACAACCGACGAGGTATATTCGAAGGTCAGAGGTGGACCCAAGGACTGGGAAACCCAAAGTGGTGTTGAAGTGGAGTCCTCTGCGTACTATGTCTAAGATCCCTTTGAGGGAAATGCCACAGGACTTCACTGCCCACTTCAAGTAGTGGTATTATGACTGGCGAACATGAGAAGCGGTCATAGTATTACAAAATGAGAGCCAAATGGAGACTATCCGGGTATTTGACCCAATGTGGCTAACCATCCTGTCCGCGAATGCTGTTTATACTTTATACAGGTGGCCACTATTCTATGATCCATAGGATATTATACAGGCCCTCCAATTTCAAAACGTAATAAGACTCTGCTTTGCATTTGAGATACACGCTGGAGTCACAGTCGAGGAGAGGCATAAGAAGTTCGATGGGCTTATGAAGGATGCCAGACAATAAAGGAAACTAGGTTCAAGGAGGAGTTTGTAGATTCATATGTACCTAGTTTACGGTCTTAATATAATATGTCTGTCATGTCCTTAATGTAAATTAAATATATGAGTTGAATGAAACGTATTATATGGCTATTGATCTTAATGTTTAATGTTTCAGTGTATGATTTAATTGTTTATCATCTATTAACGCATATTCAACAAACTATATAGGTTTATGGTTGTTTGAATAGATCTAAGTTAAGTAATGATTGTGAAACATATTCAAACTTAGTCATATGAAGTTCTCATGCGAATGGCCCATGCTAATGGACCATACGCATGAACAACTTCATGCTAATGAACCAGTCGCATGACTGAAACAGAAGACTGGATCAGTCGCACAATTGTGACATGAGATTGACTCAGTCGCACGACTGAACACTCAATCGTGCGAATGGATCAACCACATGACTCAGTCGCATGACTGAACCATGCTAATGGTTCAGTCGCACGGATGAGTAACCCTAACCTATAAATACCACTTAATTCGTGGAAAAACGTAACACTTTGAAGAATTCGACTCCTATACGTACCCTAGCCATCCAGAACGTCCAAGAAAGTCGGTCCAAGTTCATAGATCGTTCTTGATTGATTCCTATTCGTTCTTAACGTTTAGATTAATCTTATATCGATCAGGTTAATGTTCTCACTGATTGGATCACCAATCAAATAGGATTCCGCACTATTTGATTCGGTATACACGTGAATCAGTTAGTACTCTGTCCAGTACACGGTCCTCTAACAATTGCATTAATGAGATGCCTAATGCATCTCAAGATAGAACTTATAACTTAAAATACATAGTTCTTAAGTGTGAAAAAGTGATGATTTGACTTGCAAAGGGAGGACAAAATCTTTGTTAATTGAATGTGAAGCCCATAACAGTTATTTCCAACTCAATATGAAAATATGATAAACAACATGCCTAGTTGATACATGAGCTCTTGTATGGATTTAAGTGGACAATATACTTGCAATCAGAATTTTTGTTCAGGTATCAATTCAACAAAATAACTCATCAGGAAGAGGCTTATTGTTATATTATGATCCCATCATATGTGTACATATGTCTGAGAATCATCATACAGTTAACTGTCACTCATGCTATTCTTCTTAGAAATTTATGATAAATGCTTACTGTCATCATTAATCAGAAATTTAGGAGGAGTAGAATTCATGAAGTTAAGTTTATCAATCAGTAGCTTTGTCTATTTCATTATCAATTTGAAGGAAGTGGAATCTGAGCACCAACTTAGCTCCTGGATACATGAAATCTTGTTTAAAATCATGTAAACTTTCTTGTGCTAAATTGTCATGAATACAAAGTCAACAAGGTCCAAAAGCAATAAATGGTTCTAAGTAATGGACTTGGACCATACAACAATATGCCATCTTAAGCATCAATAGAAGCTATAGTGTGGAAATTTTAAATGTTTATCCATAGATTGGTAAACTACGAATGAGCAAAGAACAACAAATATAATTTAATTTCATAGTTTGGTAATCTGTGAAAATGTAAGGTATACTTCATCAGCAGATGTCGTTAAGACATCCTTAGATGATTTATGGGATCCGTAGATGATCTGCGAAAGAATTTGTTAAGGGTCCCACTTCATTACATTAATAAAATTAATGTGTTTGAGAGTATAAATGATGTTGTTTGACTTCAAAATTCATTATTCACTTTTTCAGTTCACTTTTTCAGACCAAGAAAAACACACTCTCAACAAACTGTTCTTCCGTCTATAACATTCAAATTTTACCAAATCAAAACATTAAACAAACATATATCTATGCTCTTAATCCGCTGTGTTCAAGGTAATATTGTCGTAATGATTCAATAATGAACCATTCGAATCTCGTTTAATCTCCCAACTTTTGTATTCTCAGTGTGATTCTAACGAAATCTTCTTCTTCTAAACAGATGGATAATCGATTTGTGAAAGAGCATAATGTGTGTGCTTTCTTAGACCCTGGCGATTCTGTTTCAGTAGGGTGTCAAGACCTTATCAAATATCTAAGAAGATCCAGGCTGTTCTATGCCTTATCAGCAGAGCCTGTGATTCACCAATCGCACATCACTGATTTCTGGAACTCCGCCCAAATAGAGGAAGACAGTCAAGTTATTGTGGCTGATGTGAAGAATCAAAGACTGAGAGTGGATGAGCAGACAATAAGAAGGGTTCTTGAGTTGGGAGATATAGAAGTTGGTCACCCTGATGTGTTTGACAATGAATACATAGAAAAAGTCTTTCTTCTGATGGGGTATGATGGTGACTTCGAGAAGGGAGAAATAAAGAAAGAAAGACTCTACAAGCCGTACAGATTTCTCTACCACACTTATCTTAAGTGCATCTCAAACAGAAAATCTGGACTTGACAGATTTTCAAGGCATATCTCTTCAGGCATTATTGGTGTTTTTTAGGGAAGAACCTATAATTACTCAAAGTACATCTTCAACTGCTTTTGTGATCACATCAAAATACAGAAGGCTAACAAGATGTATATGTTTCCAAGGTTTCTGCAACTAATCATCAATGCTGATCTACCTGGAATTACTGTGGATGGTGATGTGTTTGTTCAAGCACACCTTGGCAGATCCGTACTGAATAAAATATCTGGGAAATATGAAGGAGGAGACATGCCATGTGGTAGATGCTCATGGAAACATTCCTCAAGAGCTTGTGTGAGAAGATCAACAGAAGGTTTCATCAACCAACTCTGTTCAAGACACTCACTCACCAGATATATCACACATACACCATCAACCTCAACCATCCCTACCAAATTCACCTGACAGCCAAAACACAGAACCTATCTCTCATATTCACCCTCTATTACCAAATTCACCAGCCAGCCAAAACACTCAACCAATCTCTCCTATTCACCCTCTATTACCAAATTCACCAGCCAGCCAAAACACTCAACCAATCTCTCCAATTCACCCTCTATCACCAAATCAACAACAAACACCCCAATCACAATCACCAGCTAGCCAAAACACTCAACCAATCTCTCCAATTCACCCTCAATCACCAAATCAACTTCAAATGCAATTTTTAACAACCTCCAAATCCCGAAAATTCATCTACTGAGAGCATTTACACTGGGGAGACAGAGTTAGTCTCACAAGCAAGTACAGTTTAATTATCGTTAACCAAAACTGAATCCCATGTACTCTCAAATGAAACTAAACCAGTCTCTCCAGCCACTGACCATCAACAACTACAACAACCGCATCAAGAACAGAAGATCAAGCTATTGAGGCCAGTTCAAGCTCAGCAAGTGTAACCCCTGAAAAAGTAAATGATGATGAGATTGCTTCTCAACATCAGGAAGAAGAAGAAGAGGCAAACTATGTTGATGTGATTGCCTACAATGATGATCTAAGTGATACTGATATCCCTGTCAATAAGAGTTATCTGGTTGCTGAATACAACAAGCTGATTCACAAGTCTAACTGCAGAAAGAAAATAATTCAAGAGCTGAAAGGGATTGTAAAAGAAAAGGATGTTCAGCTGATGCAACAAAAAGCAATCATCACAAGATTAAGAGAAGATGCTCAATGCAACAATGAAGTCATTGATGCTCTGCTGAATCTTGTTGAAGAACAAAAGGAATCTATTGCTAATCAAAAGGCTGAAATAGAAAAGCTTGTGTTAGAGAGCAACCAAGCTAACAAGACTATTGAAGAACAACATGCTGAGATACAAAGAAATAATGAAGAGGTTGAGGAGCTAAAGATGAAAATAGTGCCCTGGAATCTAATTCTGTCACTACATCAGTATAACCAAAAGAACTTGCAACATTCTCTAAGCAACTGATTCTATACTCAAGAAAAAGGAAGTATTTGGGTTCAATAAATATACAAACAATCAATATTGAAGAGACACCCAAGAAGTCAAGGCATACATCTTCAGAACACACTCCTTCAGTGGATGTTTCACCATTAAAGCAAGTAACTCATGATGATGATGAAGCTGAGAGTGATGCTGAATGGAAAGAGCGGATTAAAGATAAAACTAACAAAGATCAAGAAGAATCAAAGACTGATGTTCTTCTTACAACAAAAGACATTATGGAAGAGAGGCTCGAGTCATCTATGTTTATGACCCTGATCAATCATGGGTTCCCATTTGGCATGGTTGAAAGAATGAACTTGACTGAGATGAAAGATATGCTAAAAGAGTTTGAGCTTGCTAGATTCATGATTCCAAATTGTGACTATGAAGCATTCACCACTTTTCAAGCCATTCAAAAATCAAGAAAGATCTAGGTCATTGTGATACAACAAAACTAAGCAAGTACAATATGGTATGTTGGCTACAGGGTCACAACTATAAGGGTCATGAGCTTAAAGGAAGAAGTGTTGATGTGCTGAGAAGAATGATGGAACATGTAATGTCTGTTGAACTTTATACTGGAGTCAAATTCAGAACTGAAGCTCCACACCATCTTATGAGCAACAAATCAAAATTCCTGCTAATCCTATAACTGTTGAATCTAAGATCATCACAAAGGAAAAGAAAAACTAATAAGAGAACCAAGAGCAGTCATTCCTGGCAAAGTGTGGCCATTGGGAAAAACAGTCAGAGAAATCACAGAAAAGAATTCTACATTGATTGAATTGTTTGACCACATTACTAGTCCATCCTCTTTGGAAGACAACAGAATCATGGCATGTAAATATGATCAAGAATGGGACTGTGCTATCATCAAGAGGACGCCTGGAATAATTGAATACTTCCATGATGTAGAAACATTACTGAGACTTCTTGGGAGAGACATCAAAGACCTGCAAAGCCTAATCATCTCAAACTATCCAATCCATCCAAGAGGAAGAGACTTTTCTGCTTCAGTGGGTAGGATGAAAATAAGATTTGTAGACGATGTACTGAAGGAGGCTAAGAGGGAAGATGCTGAACATAAGAAAAGACTTCAAAAAGGAAAAAGATCAAACATCAACTCCTGTACTATGGTTGATGATGAACTCTTAAGGAGGGTTGGCTTCTCAAACAGAAAAACAGCAGCCATCAAAGTCATAGCAGGAAATCAATACACTATTCCCATAACTGAGTGGGGATATGTGGAGAAGACAAAAGAAATGGTGCTAGTAAGGAATGTTGAGGGGAAGAAAAGAGAAAGGATAAGAATTTTTGACCCAGTAGAAATCAAACTGCTACACCCCAGCTACACATCATACCTACATGATAAGTTCTTTCCAAAGTTGTCAGATGAAAGAGCACAGAATGATCTATGCTTATATATACACATGATTCAAGTGGTGGATAAACTACATGCTAAAGCATACAAAAGAAGAAGACATGATGCTAGGCTGCTGAAAGGAGCCAACATTGAAGAAGTATCAAAATTAAGAATCTCAGAGGAAATTGAGCTTGAGATAGTGCACAATGAAAGTGTAATGGAAACACTCACCACTGAAGAATACATTTTGGGCCTAAGTTTTGAGACTCTGCAAAGGATATGCAGAATGGAGATCAAGTACAAGTACAATGATCAAAAGGATGTAGTATCATAGTTCAACAACAAGATGGTGGCAAGATTGAAAGAACTTTCAGTTTTGAAGAGCTGATTACAAGTATCTAAGCCTAAGGGGGAGTATTGTTAGGTCTAGGATCAGTAGATCTAATCCATTTTGTATAGGCTTAGTACTTGAATTAATATCTGTAATGAATGGTTGTAATTCATTATTGTGTATGCATTATATATATAGGTTAAGCCATTTGTATGTGTGTTGATTTATGTATGGTTGCAGGTACAAACATTATACTTAGTCAATTTCTGAAATTGACTAAGTGTAAGAAACATCTACGGATGAACATTTTGTTATTCCGTAGATATGTTTCTTACAAGTAAAAGGCATCCAAAGATCTTCTGCGTATGAACAACCAGCAATGAGGATAGAAGAACAAGATTGCTTCGAAAGAACATTGGAAGAACAAGACTTCTGCGGAAGAACAAAACATCTATGGAAGTCAATAAGATTGTTGCGGAAGAACAATGTACCCTTGGAAGAACAAGACTTCTGCGGAAGAACAAAACAACTACAGAAGACAATATTCCTGCAGAGTCCAAACACTTGTATAATACAAGTGTTACAAGTCAACAAGTCAACAAGGCAGTTATGCGAATCCCAAGAAATCCGATGATTCCTTAACAGAAATAATTCAAATCCCGAGAGATCCGGTGTTTCCTTTAATAGATTCATCATTGTCTATATAAATGGATCCTAGGTTTCGAATCATGGCGGCTTCTACAGCAACAGCAATAGTAATACGACAATTCCACAACAGCAAACATCACATCAAATCTCACAATCAAATCCTAGCAGTCGTCACATCATTCATCACAAAATTTAATATCATTCATTCATTATTTGTAATCATTAACATGTTTTAATGAAATACATATTATTCATTAATTGTGTTTCTTTTAGTGTGTTCTTGAATCTTTATTGATATTAAAAACAATTAAACCAAGCCAACGTTGATTCCGCAAACGTTGACTTGCCTTCAACCGACACTGATAATTCCTGATTGCGATCCTTGGATTCTCAAGGCTGTTAGGTCAAACCTAAAGGGAACCCGTTCCATCGACTGGGAGGTGTTGGACTCGGTGGGTGATTTGGAGCGTGCTGAGACGCTCATTGCGGCAGAGGACTCGACATCGTAGCGACGGATGTTCGACTTTGGATATAGGAGGGCCCACTGGGAGCTTACACAAGAGTTCCTATCTTTTTTTTATTCACTCCTGCCATGTCTACAGATGACACTTTAGTCCATATTGTTGTTCGGTTCACCTTGGGGGTTGAAGATGGGAGTTTACGATGAGGGTGTGACTGGTCGTACTTGGATTTTACACGGAGGAGGAGGCAGCCGACGTTCGTTTCCTTACGGACGAGGTTTGATTCGAGCCTGAACCTCTGGTGGGTGGTGGCCGACTATCTCGGATCAGTGATGGGAATGCGCTATTCGTGCGACTTCTAACATAGATCTTTTGCACCGATATCTGCATCGATGCATTGCAGTACCATTGTCGGGCGTGACCAGAGCACCAAGCAGGTGTCGCTCGAAGATGTCTTTTTTCACGCTCACTGTATGACAGATTATCTACTTTTCGTTGCTACGGGGAAAGTAATATATCATTTACCTTATTTTTATTTATTTATTATTTAATTATTAATTGTTACAAATGGTATTAATTATTTTATTTCTTATTTCATTAATTATAGATAGATAACCCGATTGTTTGTGGGGCGTATATCACTGTCATTGCTTCCCGTTTAGGAAAATACATTGATGCGCTACTTGCGCGACAGACAAGTGACACCCCGCCGCGGATATTAGGCCGCAGACTATGTTGGCCATGGGTATTCCACCCTCCCTTTTAGGTTGATGAGAAGGAGGGGGAGGAGGAGGAGCAGCAGCCCGAAGCGCGACAGCTAAACCCTCCACAATAGGCGCCACCGCCACCGAGGACTATTATCTAGCAGATTCCACCTATCCGGGAGTTTATGGTCGAGTCCTTGCATTTGCTTCGGGAGATGGACACTATGCATCTGTGGCAGATAGAGCTTAGCAGCACATGAGCTGCATCACAAGGGATTGTTCGTTCGCCTCACCTAGAGATTGTCCTTTTTGTGAGGCCGCCAATAGATGGTGACGAGATAGCCGATGACGCTGTGGATCATCCACCTCTAAAGTAGTTATTTTGATGTATTTTGTTTTTGTTTTGATGTAAAAAATTGTATTTATTTAAAAATAGTTAATTTTAATGTTTTTCATTTGATGATTACAAATTGCATTTTAAAGTTACATGGTTAGCGATTATGTAATTACAAATTGCATATTATATTAAAATTTGACTACTACAACAATAATATTGATGAAGAACGTTAGTTAGATTCGATTTAGTCTAAAAACCATTATAAATACCGCTACAATAATACAACTTATAACAAATTAATATATTCAAGCTTCTCGTCTTTTCACAATTCAACATATCTTTGAAATTATGCCTCGTATATAAGCTTCTAACCATTAGCATTTGGTGTTTTATAATTTCTCCAATATCCACTTAGAAAAGACATTGGATATTCACCTAATCGAAGCCTAATAAAACGATTTCCATTAACAAAAATAATTGCAATCAATTGGTGGTTAGCGATATCGCAAGGAGAAAACCAGAATTGAAAATAAGTTGCACTGTTAGCTATTGAAATAAAAATTAAAACCACACGAAACTTCTTAGCAATTAAGATCGCTACGGGTGACACTGTCATCCGATGTTTATATGAAGTTGCACCTATCCCTTTCCACCCCAATGAATTTCTTAGTCCTTTGTTATCGTAAAACATATCATCGTACCAATGTTTATTTTCATCCGGCCCCGCTACAAGTTCTGTACCTATATAATGCCATTGATTTTCATCATATCCCAATCCAATTGCTACAGCCCAAAACCACAATTACCATTCACATATATATCATCCACACCCGAAATGTACAGGTAGAACACGGATGGAATCGAATCACAAAACTGGTAATAGTTGTTTTTTTCGTCCCTCGAGGTATATGAAAACTTTGAAGTATGTTGGGATGATATATATTTACCTCTTATTTTTGAAGGCATTGATTAACTGTGTTAAGATGAACATTGTTTAAACTCACCACCGAACTTGAATATCTTGGAGAAACTTGAGTATTTTCTCATTCTTGCACGTATGAACTATGACTGGGAAGGTCTAATATCACATCTTGTTGTTTATCCTTTTTAGGACGACCACGTGTATTTGTTTGTACTTTTGAAGATTTTTGATCTATTTTCGCAGAATTTATAAGTGATTTTACTATATCCATTACAAATATGTTTTAACTCTTTCTGGTTGAAGAAGTAAATATTTTGTCATTATCTCCATTTTCTTTATGTACTTTTATTTTATTCTCTCGTACAATATACGCTGGTGAAAAGTCAAACTTTCTAAAAAAAGTAATGTTATCAAGTGGTATATTTTGACCTATAAATAATGAGTGAAAATATAATAAATATGTATGTACAATATAATATCCATGGTAAAAGAATAAAACTTAAACACATATTTACTTGTTTGAAAGTAATGATTTAATCTACACGAACATGGAAGACCACAACTTGTAAACTGATGACACCCACATGATGTGTTGGATGTCATTAGATGATAAATTCTGTTCATCTCACCAACCAAAAGATCCAAATCCGCAATAGAAACTTTACCTCGTAAGTATTGAAACACTTTATGATTGTTTTGAACCATAAATATGATTTTACTTTTGGTAAAACTTGTTTTGATAGCAATAATTTGTGTAATTAAAATATTATTGATAAATGAAATAAATCTATCCATAGTACTATTACCTTTCTAGGTAACTTTTCAGCAAGTAATGTTGCCTCCCCACTCGATTTGTTGTGTGTTGACCAAAGTTACGATCTCTATCAATCCATGCGGTCACAAACCTCTCTTTATAAGGGTCCAACCAGTTATTTTTCAGGTATATCAAAAATCTTAGTTAAAATAAAATTATATTATTTAATTTATAAAAAATAATATTAATAAAATTTACTTGAATGTTTTGGTACCAATTTTCGATAAGGGTAGTCAAAATTGTACGCGAATATGTCAGAGATGATAATAGATACTGACCACAAATACTCAAAAGCATCCTATTCATCATTTGAAAAACTCACCTTCTAATATTTAATAATATTTTCTGATATATATCATATACAAAGTAGTCTCATGGCATTTGAAAAAAAATTTCACACGTTTTCATTGTAGCAAGATCTCTGTCGATAAGTATAACATGAGGTTGTATACACTCTAAAGTTTCTTTTAATTGTTTTAAAACCCATCTGAAATTAATCTGACTTTCAAGATCGATGAATGCATGAGCAACAGAAACGATTTCAGTGTTGATGCCACCCCAATCATTTGGACAAATGGTATTTTGTAGACGTTCGTTTTATACTCTATCATCAACACATGCGGGTAGGACCGCCATAAAGTGCAAGATGTGGGATGTATAAAAAAACCCTGTCTACAGTATTTATGGCTTCATCTATATGAGGGGTGTAAATATATATATTTTTTGTTGTAGTATAATAAAAAAACAATTCTATTGGAGTTTCGCTGATTCTGCTTAATCTTTTATTTTCGTGCGGGCATTATATACCGTTCTTAAGGCTAACACATTTTTGGGATTTTAAACCCTTAGTGTGCCTAAAATATGTTGACTCAATATTTTGCTATGTAAGTTGATTTACCATACAAATCTCTTTTTTAGTGAGTCTCATTGCGTATGCATGCCCTCGAGGTGTTCATCGGTTTCATGATTATGAGAATCATCTACAACAACTAGGATCCACCCATCTTTTTTATTTAGTATTTTTTTTGTAATTCAAACTTATAATTTATTTTTTTAGTGCTAGTGTTTCTAAGAGTGGATGCTCCTCTATATACTTTATCACGATTATATTTTAACCATATTTTAACGACCAACCACCTTATGTATTTTTTCGACCGTTTCATGACAATAACATATCAATTTTCACAACTTATATTACTTAGCCAACCAACCAATTATTCACGAGATGAAAAAACCTAAAAATTCTAAATAATATAATTACTTATTATCAAATAACAAAACCTAATAATTATTTATTATCAAATAACTTATAAAACCTAATAATTACGTAATAACCTGATTCGTGTTGTATTACATTTTTTTCAGAACCATCACTATACTTATCTCCGCTACTATCACCTCCGTTGCCGTCGTCATCACCGCCAAAACTTCCCAACATCATCGCCTTACTGTTGAGCATAGTTACCACCCACGTCACCATAATAACTATAACACTCGATGGGGTAATAGTTAGAATCGGAACCAATAAATAATGGTTATCCCAAATTGACATCGTTAATAAACTATATCGCTTAAAATGTATACAAATATTGAATTTATCGATATGAAATGAATTAAAAAGAAACGATTTATATAATTTTACCAAGAATATTACATCGAGTCAAATAATTATCAAGGAATATTACATCGTATCAATAATATAATAAATACAAAATTACACCATAATTGAGGAATATTACATCGCGTCAAAATAATATAAACAAATTTGAAAAACGTAACGGCTCATGAGAGACTTAACGAGGTGTACACATAACGCTTAACGGCTCGTAAAAACTATGCCAGTGAAGGGCGTCATGGCCCGTTAAACTGTTGAATGACTAATTCGATGGGCTACTGACCTTAGGGCTGGTAAAGACTCTTACGAAACGTAAAAAAGGACATCCACATATAATATGAGGTGTATCTATACCAGACTCCATAGTTAATAGCTTTTCGATAGAGTTTAAAATAGGCCATTCTCAAGCTTCCATCATTGGTGATGTAGTGATGATGTTCATGTTGTATGAATGTATGTTGTATGGGGCATGGACGGTGCCAGAACTGACCATGATTGATTTACAAACAACAGAGGATAAGTCGTTAATTTTAAAGCACATGCATTCTTATTTTCATTATCTTTAAATTATTGGACCACACTATAAACAATCAAATTATGGTTTCGTGTTCAAATCTTGCTTTTATTATTTTCCGTCCTAACCTCTTGAGTAAGCTGTAATTTATCTGATATTATTAGTTATTGGTTAACAGGTTTTAACTTGTGTCATCTTGTTTACCGACTAGTTCCATCTTATTGTATAAATTGAAAAAACATCCATGGGTGATTTGTGAAATAAATGGTTTTAGAAATTAAATAATATTTGAGGGCTAGATTCTCCATAGATGTATATAGTTATTTACGCTTATGGAATTCTAAATTTAAAATGTATGGTTGAATATTGTTTTGTATAATCATCAAATGTGGGGCATCATGATGACTCAAGGAGTCTTAAATCAACTAAAGTCAATTTAACTTTTAGTGAGTATTTTCCAAGTCTATGAGACCAATGATGAATGATTTAATATTCTATAGAACGTAGAGAAGTCTAGTTGTAGTAGTGGAACCATTTCACAACTTCACACCAACTACAAGTAAAACATTTTATTTAAGAGTAGTGGTAACTTAATTTTTATTATTATTTATATAATTAAATTAAAAATTATTTTACTTTAATTTTTTAGTTAAATAATACCTTTTATATCTTTATCATTATTTTTCTCTAATCCACTCACAACTATTTAAAATATGTTAGGACCGTGTACGGACGGAGTACTAACTGATTTACGTGTATACCAAATCAAATAGTGTGTAATCCTATTTGATTGGCGATCCAATCAGTGAGAACGCACGTAGAAACGATCTTAGAATGAATTTAAACGTTAAGAACGATTTAAATATGAATGTGTGCGGTCTATGAACTTGGAACATGGTCTCTTAGGTCTCTGGACGGCTAGGGTACGAGTAGGAGTCAAAATATTGAAAATTTTCCGTTTTTTCACGAATTAAGTGGTATTTATAGGTTAGGGTTTGTCAATCGTACGATTGGACCATTAGCATGGTTCAGTCGTGCAACTAAAGCATGTGACTGAGTCAATCACACAACTGAAGGTTCAGTTGTGCGACTGTGTCATCCGTATGTCTCAGTCGTGCGACTGATCCAGTCTTCTGGTTCAGTCATGCGACTGGTCCATTAGCATGAAGTATTCATGCGTATGAACCATTAGCATGGTCCTTTCGCATGAAAACTTCATACGAATAAGTTTGAATATTCATTACTTGACTAAGATCTATTCAAACAACCACAAACCTATATAGTTTGTTCAATATGCGTTAATAAATTATAAACATTAAAACATACACTGAAATATTTAACATTAAGATCATCGATCACATATTCCGTTTCATTCAACTCATACATTTCGTTTACATTTGGGACATGACAGACATATTACATTAAGATCATAAACTAGGTACATATGTATCAACAAAATATATTAAAAACATTATATGATTTTGAATAGTGTTTTTGTCACACCCTTAAAATCCACGTGTGAAGTTTTACCGCAAGATATATGAACAAACCAGGATCACAGTCAATAGTTACTCAGAACGACACTATATGCCACATTTAGAATAACCCAACCCAAGTTCAAACTTTAATACCATGCGGAAGCGTTTTATAAATAAGACAAACCCAAAATATAAAAATGCATATTTGACAAAACACGCGCCAACCCAAATATTTAAACACCCATAAATAAAAACCAACAAATATGTCTTTATAATAGAGTCTTAGAATGCATGTTGGACCCGTGTTGTGCTTCTAATGGCAAGCAAAGTTAACATTCTGAGAATAGCATACTAAAATCTCAATCCAATGGTTGGTAAGTTCAAGAGATTGTGTTTATCATAAACAATAACATTTGCATAACATAAGAAGTGCATTGAAATAGATAGTTAGTCTATATTCACAAGTAATAACAATAGTGATTTCGTAATCGAAGATGTCTGTGTTGCGTTTGTTGCCTCCTGTCACGATTTGCCAGGTCGTGACGATGGTTGTGTCTAGGACAATATTGCACCCGTTTGACCTCGAGTCTCACAAGTGGGGCTCATCAGACCCAGTAGTACTATCCAAGATTTCCCGCTAGTTAACATTATTAATGATCTGAAAGTGTGAGGACTTTCAAGGTATTAAGCACTATGTTAAAACATACACAACTTATAATAATAAAATAACGTTTGAGTAAAAGTATCCTACCTCCCCAGAAGAAGGTTGATAAAATAGAGGGGCATGAACTCACCTGGTGTGTAAAGACAATGACTAAAGAGAACTGGTGATATGTGCAAAGACAACCCTTCAAAGGTTACCTAGAACGCACAAGCACATAAGTACGTGTCCACAGAAGAAATTAATAATTCTAGGTTAGCCTAGTTGACCCGTTTGACCAATAGGTGACATATTAGTTGAAGTATCGTTTTATCATGTATATCAACTTAACATACAAGAATATCATACAAATTATCCACGTGTATCACATCATCAACCCAAGTTCTACCTAGGTCATCATACAACATTAGATCATCATACACTCATACAAATCTCAAACAATCAACATGTTCAACATAAATATATATATATATATATATATATATATATATATATACACACATCACAACTATAGTTCCTACACGAAGTCTAATCATGCACTACATGCCATGTGAAACCACTCACGACTTCACATCCTAAACCCTACTAATCCTACTAAGTAGGGGCCTAAGATTCGCATACGTGTATGACAATCATAACCACATTACCAGCATACACAGTGACAATCAATTCCAATCCCAATCATGATCTCCTAAACACTAACTATCATTCATCACATGTATGATCACCAAACCTAAATTCCTTACATGATCAACCAAACATCCATATAACCCAATTATCATATTCCATAACATTAAATATTATCAACAATCATTCTAACATGATCCTAACATCATAAGCATTCCCAAATCACCATATATGAAGTTATACAAAAATAAAGTTTCCTTTTTGGAAAAGTAACACCCAAAAGTGATCTAACATCCAATTCAATCATAATTTCATCAATATTATACCTAATCAAGTTCATAACATTCATTCTAACATGTTAGTTATCACCAAATTATCATAATTTTTAATCATCATACACAAAAGTTTCTACTTTTAGTAAGTCATGATCAACACCTCAAATTATGGATTTTTTTTCACAATTCAATTAAACTAATATCAAAGCATTGTATCTGACATCATAATATCATCAAATCATGAGTTTCAAGAACAAAAAATTTCCTCTTAAGGCAATGTATGAACTAGATGATTAATTCATAGATTTCTTGCACAATCAACATAATCTAGCATTCATACAACCTAACTAACATCATATTAACATCTAACAATCATCAATTTCATGTTTTCATCTCCAATTTCGGATTTAGGGTTCATCAAGATCAAAACTATGAAAATCCAAACAAAACTAACCTTTATATGTGTTTAGGTGATGATTAGCACTTGAAAACAACTTGTACAACTTGAATCCCAATCAAAATCGACTTGTTCTTGATGTTATTGATCAAAATCGAATGGTATGAGTGTGTTTGGAGGTGGTTTTGGTCGAATGAGGGACAAGTGGGCTAGGGTTTGGTTTTGTCAAAGTTGCCTTATTTAACATTTACCTTTAAGCCCTCCCTTACTAGGATTTTATAAAATTTAACCTTTGTAGCATTTTTATGATTTTTACTATAAATCACAAGTATTATTAGCCAATAATCATAACCATAAACATTACAGTAAGTCACAAAACACATGAAATATATATAACATGTTGTCACATTATCGCGTAAAATTTACAAAACTAATATTTAAAATTCTATAAATTCATGAATCACATAATTACAACTAATAATCAACATTATTAATTAGATTGTTATTGTTTATCATAGATTAGTATTATTAAGTCACCAACGTTCAACGACAACTAGTATGTGCCGAGACACGTGTATGCAAGACCTAACGAGACTAAGAGAGTTTGGTAACGGAAAATTACCGGATGTCACAGTTTTCCAAAAATACAGATTGAACAATAAATTTCCTATATCATTCACTCACAACTACTTATAACCATATCATATAATATAAGAAATACACTCACATAGATTTAAGGAACGAGCTGTGAATGCTCTAAGTTGAGGTTAAAGGCAGTCAGTAAACAATAATGAATGAAGTGACATTAAAAATATATTGGACTAGTATTAAGCCTTCGCGTTGCGGCGAGGGGTGTAAAACCATAACAAGCAACACCAATACTTGTATCCTCCGCCAAGTATTGTAGTAGTTCACACCATGTTCTTCTACGCAGTGAATTCGACTTCGACTCCTGTCTTCAATACTTGTAAGGTTTTTATTTGCCTTCTCTATTACATGTTTAAAAAAGCTTTCAAATTAGTTAACAATAAACCATGTGGCTTAGTTGGTAAGTATATTTATACTACTACCTAAAAAGAAATGTCATATTATAAGATTTTTTATGTTTATCTGTGAGTTTGTTCAAAGCTTAGTTGGGTTAAATATAAAATGCTTTTTGTTTATTTTTATGTACACTTTAGATTGGTCAACATTTTGACGAAAGTGTTGTTTGAAAATATGTCGGGTCAAATGTAATATATTTTTATTTCTCTACGTTTCGACGTAAATTTAATTTAGAAATAAGTCAAGAAGTTCAAGCGATTGTAAATCTATGTTTCGACATAAGTTTTGTTTGAAAAAGAGTTGGGTCAAATATAAATATGTTTTCACTTATTATAAACTCGAGTCACTTTATATTGACATAAAATTAGTTCGAGAATCAATCGGGTCTATTGTAATATACTTTATCTCGTTGCGTACGATTTCGTAGTAATGCATAACGAGTTAAAAACTAGTTATGAGCAAAAATAGACAAAAAAGGAGAAATTTAATATTTGATCATAAAAGAATATTATTATATTGATTATTAAATAACCAAATATGGTAAAGTAACGACAGGGCGGAAAGAAAATGTCTCTTTCATCATTTGTTCTAATCATCCGTCTCTAACCGTGCTATCCACATGTTTTGAATTTTAATATTTTATAAACAAAAATCATGTAATAATATTTATTAAATAAAACATGATTACAAATCTTTGCATTAGCAGACCATTATAAATTATAAAATATCATGCTAGAATTTAAAACGGTCATTCAACCACTACAAATAATTAATTAAGAATCATATACAATTGTATCTCCAAGACTACATTTAAACACATTAAGAAAAAAAATACTCTATAATATTTAATAGTATATAGAAATGTTAGTTTTTATACATTTGTTGAAAACGAAAGTGCAACACTTTTAGGTGTACTGAGATTTTCATATTTAAACTATAGCAACAAATAATAATAATAATAATAATATAATAATAATAATAATAATAGTAATAATAATAATAATATAATAATAATATAATAATAATAATGATGATGATGATAATAATAATAATAATAACAACAACAACAATAACAATAATAGTAACAGTAATAACAGTAACAATAGTAATAACAGTAATAACAGTAATAACAGTAATAACAGTAATAATAGTAATAATAATAATAATGATAATAATAATAATAATAATAATAATAACAATAATATAATAATAATAATAATAATTTACTTAATGAGGATTACAAGATAACTTGATTAAGATTATACAATGAACCGGAAAAAAACATAAAAAAATATATTTCAACATTGTGTTATATAAAAATTATTTATTTTAAAAAACACAATTATAACACAATAGTCAACATTAGATATAATGGATACCACAATGACCAACAGTAGACTCGACAATTAGCAATACGCACAATAAGTTGTTTGATGCGGATTACAAAATAATCTGATTAGGATTACACAATGAACTGCAAAAAACGTAAGAAAAATTATATTTTTAGCATTGTGTCATTTAAAAATTACCATTTTTAAAAACAATGGTTAACAATAGACACAATGGGTAACACAATTACTAGCACTTGACTCGATAATTAACAATATACACAATGAGCTGAATGATAAGTGTTACACAATGACTCGATCGGTAACAAATAATAAACTAGAAAACGTAACAACATTACATTTTGAGCATTATATTCTTTGAAAATCATCATTTTTAAAAACATAATACTAACAAAATGGTGAACATTAGGCATAATGATCTAATGAATTTTACACAATAACCTTATATTACACGACTAGCTAGCGAATATTACATATTAAGCTAACGAATATTCCACAATGAACTGAAATAACATGAAACAAACTTCGTTTTTATGTATTAAAATTATATGCATTTTAAAGATTAAAAAACGCTTGTTTTTATAGTGTATTAAAACAATAATATTATATGTAAAAGTTACGGGCATTAAAAAAAGATGGAACTTGAAAATGTGATTAAGAACAAAATACCTTTAGCCTATCATTTAAAGTTTAATTATTTACCATTATGGATAATAATCATTTTCACTATTTTTAGTTTTTTTCTCCCTTTTTACGATAACCACCCTAATAATAACAATAATAGCAGCGGCGGTGACGGTGGCGCCAACAGCAGTAGCACTACGTAATCGTATAGATGATTACGTAATCATACAACCGTCTCATCTTTTAGTTTCTCGTTAAAACACTACGTGAAAGAGCTTATACGTGTTTATCATGATCATCTGCTTAAAATTAATTTTATAATGAGTTCATCATAGTCTCATAGATACGTTCAGCCAATTTACTTACTAGCTTGTTAAACGAGTTTTAGAGTTGGCTTCATATTTTGACCGACTTCCCTGGCAATTAACTTTTATCCGTGATATTAATAATCCCTATAATTTCCTCTCATATCACATTTCTTTGTTATAATAAATCAATGTTAAATTTAAAGTATAAAGATGATTTTAGGATGTTGTTTTGATCAAATAAAACGATGCCTTGTTTTAGAAAAGGAATAAACATACATAATATTAATACATTTTAGAATTTAGACTAACTATTATTCTAAGGAACATATCCAATGTTGTTTGTTTAATTTATCATGTTATCATTTAATAACAATAATATCATATGTAATAATAACATTATATTTAATTATTCTTTAAAATGTTCTCATGCAACACATTTCCTTTGGGAATAAAATAGACAAGTGTGGTGTGAAACAACACAACATGGGCGGCCATTCGCCATTCGTGGGGTACAATGAGTATTGTATTGACAACCAGAAAGAATGTGTAAAATAGCAATATTTTTGGACCCTCCCTCGTTCTCCCACTCACCATTGTTTCTTATTATTGTTTTTTTCTTAGTACAAACACCATCTTATATGTGTGGTAGGTGGCCGAGAACGATGACGATGGTGGCATTGATGATAAAAATGTGTTTTAGTTGTGTTGAATGTGGTTGGTGTGCTTGTGGTTAAACACTCGGTTATCGTTGGTCGCGAAAGGACACGAACTAGCAGCGACAATAAGTGTATGTGCATTCGTGTTTAGATGCCGGTGCTTACAACTAGATAAAATAGTTTTGTTTATTACAATAGCCTTGTTATCATTAAAAATAATATACTTTCTTATCCTATATGAAAAAATACTTTCAATTTGTTTTGATATATTAACTTCTCTAAATCTAAATCTATAGCTAATATGCTAAAACGTACACCATCAAACTTGTCACAACTCTACTAAAAACCTTGTAAAGTCTTACACGTTACAAATCGCTGAATCTCATACAGTTGACTGAACCTATCATTCTAATTTTCCGAACGAAAATTCTTTCAACAAGAGGATGATGTGACAACCTGAGCTTTCAGGTTAACATCCTTACCATCCATCATCCACCTCTCTTTGATATTTTAAAACAAATCAATTTAATCATTATTAAGTGATAATGATATATTATAACTATTATCAGTAGTTAGCTCTAAATTAATTAAACTAAATTAATTAATTGCAATTTATGTTAAATGAGGGTCTTGAAATAATATATATATATATATATAATATAATATATATATATATATATATATATGGAACTACAACACCTTAAATAACAACTTGTCCCTCACCCCCGTATCCCTCCCCATCAAACCTTCTTCGTAACCCTAGTTGTAGCTGCCGTTCTTTTCTTCGAGAGCACCGTCTACAACCATCGACCTCTCCCCCGACGCAAGCTTTATCCGACAGTTTCTTTTGTGTTTCTCTAACTTCCAGTGGGCTCCCGTTTCGCGCGCGACGGTTTCTGTACGGTCTTCTAAGGGATCGAACAACCTCGCAATCAAACAACCCGCTCGACACCAGTGAACGAAGATCGAATCAAACCTGCATCTCGTTCGGTATGGTCTTTTTTTCGTTATTTCTTGTTCGGAATATTATGTTTCGATTACGGTTTCAACTTTGGTTTACGTTGAGTTCGATGTGGGTTGCGTTGATCGATTATATACGCATCTGTGGTTTGTGTATTCTTTATACATATATACATGTCCTGCGATGTATATATATGTATGTGTTTACCTTATATATATACACGTTTTCTGCAATGTATATATATATATATATTATATATATATATATAATATATATTATATATATATATATATATATATATATATATATATATAATATATATATATATATATATATATATATATTATGTGGGCATGTTTCTGGTGTGTATGTGTCTTCTTTGATGTAGATTCTGCATACACACATATATCTATGTAGGTGTGTGTATGACTTGTGCTGGGTATGTACGCAGGTATGGTGTGTGTGTGTGTGTGATGATGTGTGTGTGGTGTGTGTGATTGTCTTGTGTGTGTTGTTGTGTGCATTGGCTGTGAACTGAGAATGGTGTTTGGGTTTAGAATCAGATGATATTCTTGTGTGTACCTTCTGCCGTAGGTATGTATACTTGGATGTATGAATTCATGTTGTTAATGTGTGTCAAGTTGTGCCATGAATGGAAGGTTGCGTATTTTATGTTGTTTTTCTACCTTGGGGATAGTAGTTAGACATGGGTGTTGCATATATAAGGGTATAACTGGTGTGGTTTTTTTTGGGGAAATTATTTTTGGGGTTATACATCATGTATTGCATGCACGTGTATATATTATGGCTACATATCCTACGGTGTATGAATTTGTGTTAATGTTAGAGCATGATTACAACGCAAATGTCAAATGCGACCCCGAACCGAGAACACGAAATCGTTCAACCAAATTATTGGTATTTAATATTAATTATATATTACATGAAACTCAGGTTAATTGGAACTCGATCCTTTGTGCTTACACTTATTTGTTGCAACGCACTCGAGATGAGTCTTCACGGCCCCTGTTTTACATTACTTTCCTTTTGGGGGAGAAAACATGCAAACTTTATTTATAAATGGTTTCTAGTATTATATTTATCGCCTGTTACTTAGTGCAGACATACTTAAAAGTCCTTACATTCTCGAACCGTTAGTAATGTGTAGCGAGGTAATTCTGAGTAGTACTACTTGGTTTGACAAACCTCGCCCGGGCTAGTTGCGCTAGCTTGATTGGAGGTCAAACGGGTGCGTTATTGACCTAACATTTGTCACTGTCTGGGTTAGACGTGACGGGAAGGCAACAAACATACAAACAGTCAGCTTCGGTTTGAAACGCTAACTAACTTGATTATAGGCTAGCTACCTATCGATATGCTTTAATTACTTTACCATTCAAATGGTTACAAACATTTTTATCTGTTATTAAACCCGTGAACTCACCAACTTTATGTTGACACACTTTAGCATGTTTTCTCAGGTCACAGGAACGCTTAAGCTCATGTTAGTTAAAGAACGCACTCAGGACATGCATCATCAAACTCATTTATTTTGCTTTGAACATTTTATTTGTCATAGTACTTTGGGAACTTCTAGTATTGGTTTACATTTGTCTTTACGCTTCCGCACTGATGTTTATTTTCTTTATGTTCACTCTGATTTAAAGTTCAAATGTTTATTTAAGTTCATATAGTGTTGTTTGATATGACCGTGTCGGAGATCCTGGTTTGTCACACGCCTCGCGGTAAAACCCCGCATGTGGAATTTGAGGGTGTGACAGATTGGTATCAGAGCCACTGGTTATAGAGAACTAGGATTGCATTTGCATCTAGACTATAGCTTTAGACACAACACTAGTATTGCACGGACACTCTTACATGATTATAACTATTCTACGAACATTCTCCCGGCATGCTAACATTACATTACTGAACGATCATAACATCATCCCGGTATCCATGTCACTTGTATCATCCTCGGCTAACAGAAGGGCGGAGAGTCCGCTCGCTTACTTCCAACATCTACACTTGTTTCTTCACTTCCGGAGTTGAAGCAACGATGACTTGAACCTAACATTACCACTTCGGAACACGAAACTCTTTTCTAACACACACGACAAACCTAACGACGACAAACAAGGAGAACAACGCACATTACTCTTCCAACTCTATTGTACTTGTATGTATTTCCAACATGCCCTATCATCTTCACTAGTCTGAACAGTAAATGTGGGACAACCAAGGGATTCGAAGTCTATCAGGGGATCAGGCTGAGATATGCAGACACTTAGAGCTTCAAAGGGAAATATTTTAACTCAGATCGCCGGATTAATTTCCATCCAACACATAGATATATAGAATTATGATTATTTGATTTAAATACATTGTGTTCCTACAATTTATTTTTATCAATAATTACTATTCGATTAGTAACAGTTGTGTATTATGAATTGAAGAATCATGTCTGGAAGAAGACCTGGACGCCCAAGTGGACGGGGAAACATCAACATGACTCAAGCTGAATTGGATGCCATCATCAATGAGCGTGTAGCTGACGCGCTTGTAGCTTATGAACAAACCCGCAATCAGAACCAGAACAACCAGAATCTGAATCAAGGAGGTAACCTAGAATCAACAGACACGTTAGTTTTCCCTACAATGACACATATTGATTCTTAAACAATTATATGTCCTTTTGATTCAGGTCCAGCAGTCTGCACCTTCAAGATGTTTATGGACTGCAAGCCTCACTCTTTTAGTGGTTCTGAGGGTGCTGTCACATTGCTACGCTGGCTGGAGAAACTTGAGTCGGTTTTCGCCATGTGCAATTGTCCTGTTGGAAACCGTGTCAAGTATGCATCTGGCACATTAGAAGGACCAGTGTTAACTTGGTAGAACTCACAAGTCCAGACATTAGGACTTGAGGCTGCTAATAACCTACCACGGGATGATTTCAAGAAACTGATGAAGGAAGAATAATGCCCGAGGAATGAAGTCCAGAAGCTGGAAAGTGAATTCTGGAATCTTAAAATGGTTGGCTCCAACATTGAGGAATATAAGACTCGTTCGCACGAGTTGGCTGCTTTATGTCCTCAGATGGTAGACCCAGACTACAAAAGGATAGAGAGGTATATTGATGGGTAGCTCCTCATATTCAAGCTAGTGTCATAGCTGCGGACCCTGAGACTATTCAGCATGCTATCCGACTAGCTCACAGACTCACCGATCAGGCGGTGGCGCAGGGCACTCAGCCTAAACGTATCACTACATCTGGTTCATCTGACTACAAACGAAAATGGGATAGTACCACCAGCAAGTCTTCGACCTCGAACATCCCCCAGCAACAACAAGTCAGAAAGTTTGACTCTTCCAGAAGCTTCACCAACAATAATCAGAACAACAACAACAATGGTCAGGGATCAAGTAACTATGTGGGCAAGTATCCAAAGTGCAAGAAATGTAACTTTCATCATCATGGCCAGTGTGATCGTTTTCGTTGTCAAAGGTGTGAAAGAATGGGCCATGCTGCTAAAGACTGTAGGGGTGAACTGATGACCAGGCAACAACCTTATCAACAACGACAGGGTGAAGTGACTAGAGGCTGTTTTGAGTGTGGTAAAGAGGTTCACTATAGGAAGGATTGTCCACAACTGAAGAATGGGAACAGGGGTAATACTGGAAATAACAACAATGGAAATGGAGCTAGAGGTCGATCTTTCGTGATTGGTTCTGGCGAGGCGAGAAACGATCAAAACGTGGTTACCGGTATGTTTTCTCTGAATGACTGTTTTGCTACTGTGTTATTTGATACTGGTGCTGGTAAGAGTTTTATCTCTGCCAAGTTTAGCAAACTTCTAGATGTAACGTCAACCGAAATAGAATCCAGTTACACCATAGAACTAGCTGATGGTAAAATGATTGAGGCAACACATATTCTCAAAGGATGTAAACTAGAACTATCGGGACACAAGTTAGATATAGACCCCATGCCTGTTACACTTGGTAGTTTTGACGTAATCGTTGGCATGGACTGGTTGTCTAAGAACCAAGCTGAGATATTTTGTCGCGAGAAGATTATTCGTGTACCACTTCCTAGTGGTGAAGTCTTATCCGTACAGGGTGAGAAAGGTGGTGTAGTCTCTGGCATCATATCGTACATGAAAGCCCAGAAATGCTTACGTAAAGGCCATACCGTTATTTTAGCTATGATCACAGAAAAGACTACCGAAGAAAAGAAGATCGAGGATATCCCTATTGTTCGTGACTTTCCTGAGGTTTTCCCTGAAGACTTAGCATCGTCAGGTCAAGTTCCAGATTGATTTGACGCCTGGAGCCTTACCTATTGCAAGAGCATCGTATAGACTAGCTCCAAAAGAACTGGAAGAACTATCTACTCAACTACAAGAACTCTTGGATAAAGGGTTTATCAGACCTAGCTCATCACCATGGGGAGCCCCAGTCCTGTTTGTCAAGAAAAAGGATGGGACTTTTGGCATGTGTATCGATTACCGTGAACTAAACAAAGTGATGATTAAGAATCGTTATCCTCTTCCCCGTATCGACGATTTGTTTGACCAACTTCAAGGGTCGAGCTTCTATTCCAAGATAGATTTAAGATCAGGATATCATCAACTGAGAGTCCGAGAGGAGGACATATCAAAGACAGCATTCAGAACTCGTTACGGTCACTACGAGTTTTTGGTTATGCCTTTTGGGTTGACCAATGCACCAGCGGTGTTCATGGATCTCATGAACCGAGTGTGCAAACCCTACCTGGACAAGTTTGTCATCGTTTTTATCGATGACATTCTGATTTATTCAAGGAACAAGGAGGAGCACGAGGAACACCTTCGGTGATCTTGGAATTACTTAAACAAGAATAGCTATATGCCAAATTTTCGAAGTCTGACTTCTGGATTCAGGAAGTCCAATTTTTGGGTCATGTAGTCAATGAGAAGGGTATACATGTTGATCCAGCAAAGATAGAAGCTATCAAGAACTGGGCTACGCCAAAGACTCCGACGGAGGTACGAAAATTTCTTGGATTGGCTGGATATTACCGACGATTTATCGAAGGGTTTTCGAAGATCGTCCAACCACTTACAACGTTAACACAAAAAGGCACTGCGTACAGTTGGGGTGACAAGCAAGAATCAGCATTCCAATTCTTAAAACAGATTCTCTACACGGCACCGATATTGTCTTTACCCGAGGGAACCGAAGATTTTATGGTGTATTATGATGCTTCTATTCAAGGTCTCGGTTGTGTGCTAATGCAACGCGAGAAGGTGATCGCATACGCTTCCCGACAGCTAAAGGTTCACGAGAAGAACTACACAACACACGACTTAGAGTTGGGAGCCGTTGTGTTTGCTCTCAAGATATGGAGACATTACTTGTACGGTACCAAGTGCACCATTTATACCGATCACAAGAGTCTTCAGCATATTTTCGAACAGAAAGAATTGGATATGAGATAACGTCGCTGGGTCGAGTTGTTGACTATGACTGTGCGATCAAGTATCATCCGGGTAAGGCAAATGTAGTAGCTGATGCCTTAAGTCGAAAGGAGACACCTAAGCCAAAGCGAGTTCGAGCATTGCAACTCACCATTCACACTGGATTACCCGACCAAATAAGTAATGCACAACTTGAAGCTTTGAAAGACGAGAACCTGAAAGCTGAATCACTAAGAGGCATGGAGAAACAACTGGAAACCAAATCGGACGGAATCCGCTACTTTATGGACCGAATATGGGTTCCTTTGTATGGAGACCTATGAGAGCTGGTAATGGACGAAGCTCACAAGTCACGGTATTCTATTCATCCGGGTTCAGAGAAGATGTATCACAATTTAAAAGTCCTTTACTGGTGGCCAAACATGAAAGCTGACATTGCCACTTACGTAAGCAGATGCTTAACCTGTTCTAAGGTTAAGGTGGAGTATCAACGACCGTCTGGTTTACTACAACAACCAAAATTCCAATATGAAGTGGGAGCAGATATCTATGGACTTCATCACGAAACTGCCACGAACACCCAGCGGATGCGATACCATTTGGGTAATAGTAGATCGCTTGACGAAATCTGCACACTTCCTACCAATTAGAGAGACTAATAGAATGGAGAAGTTAACTCGTATCTACCTAAGGGAAATAGTCTCTCGGCATGGTGTGCCAATTTCTATCATCTCTGATCGTGACGCTCGATTTACTTCTCACTTCTGGCAATCTTTGCAACGATCATTGGGAACACGACTAGATATGAGCACCGCATATCATCCTTAAACTGATGGTCAGAGTGAGCGTACAATACACACACTAGAAGATATGTTATGTGCTTGTGTCATTGACTTTGGCAGCCGTTGGGAAACTCATTTACCATTGGTTGAGTTTTCTTACAATAACAGTTATCACACGTCGATCAAAGCTGCACCGTTTGAAGCATTGTATGGACGTAAATGTCGATCACCTATTTGTTGGGCAGAAGTTGGAGAAAGCCAACTTACAGGTCCTGAACTTGTACATGAAACGACTGAGAAGATAGTGCAAATTCGTAATCGCATGGCAACAGCACGTGACCGACAGAAGAGTTACGCAGATAAACGCCGCAAACCATTGGAATTTCAAATTGGTGACAAGGTACTTTTGAAAGTGTCACCTTGCAAGGGTGTAGTTTGTTTTGGGAAACGTGGAAAGTTAAACCCACGTTACATTGGGCCTTTTGAGATTGTCAAAAGGGTTGGCCCAGTAGCCTACCAGTTGAACCTACCCGAAGAGCTTAGCGGAATACAAAATGTGTTCCATGTTTCGAACCTGAGAAAATGCCTTACAGACGAGACTCTTGTCGTTCCGTTAGATAAGATACATGTGGATGAACAACTGCATTTCATAGAGGAACCGGTGGAAGTTATGGACCGAGAGGTCAAAACTCTTAAGCATAGTCGTATTCCTATCGTCAAAGTCCATTGGAACTCAAAGCGTGGACCAGAGTTTACTTGGGAACGCAAGGACCAGATGAAGAAGAAGTACCCACAACTGTTCAAGGATCAGACGTCTACTTCTTAAGGTTCATCCTCACGATATCTTTTCTTTCAATTTCGAGACGAAATTCCTTTCAACAAGGGGATGATGTCACAACTCTACTAAAAACCTTACAAAGTTTTACACGTTACAAATCGTTGAATCTCATACAGTTGACTGAACCTATCATTCTAATTTCCCGGACGAAAATTCTTTCAACAAGAGGATGATGTGACAACCTGAGCTTCAGGTTAACACCCTTACCATCCATCATCCAACCTCTCTTTGATATTTTAAAACAAATCAATTTAATCATTATTAAGTGATAATGATATTATTATAACTATTATTAGTAGTTAGCTCTAAAAATTAAACTAAATTAATTAATTGCAATTTATGTTAAACGAGGGTCTTGAAATAATATATATATATATATATATATATTATATATATATATATATATATATATATTTGGAACTACAACACATCTTAAATAACAACTTGTCCCTCACCCCCGTATCCCTCCCCATCAAACCTTCTCCGTAACCTAGTTGTAGCTGCCGTTCTTTTCTTCGAGAGCACCGTCTACAACCGTCGACCTCTCCCCCGACGCAAGCTTTATCCGACAATTTCTTTCGTGTGCCTCTAACTTCCAGTGGCCTCCCGTTTCGCGCGCGACGGTTTCTGTACGGTCTTCTAAGGGATCGAACACCTCGCAATCAAACAACCCGCTCGACGACAGTGAACAAAGATTGAATCAAACCTGCATCTCGTTCGGTATGGTCTTTTTTTCCGTTATTTCTTGTTTGGAATATTACGGTTTCGATTACGGTTTCAACTTTGGTTTACGTTGAGTTCGATGCGGGTTGCGTTGATCGGTTATATACGCGTTCTACGGTTTGTGCATTCTTTATACATATACATGTTATGCGATGTATATATTGTGTGTTTACCTTATATATATACACGTTTTCTGCAATGTGTATACATATATATATATATATATATATATTATATATATATATATATATATATAATATTATGGGGCATGTTTTGGTGTGTATGTGTCTTCTTTGATGTAGATTCTGCATACACACATATATCTATGTAGGTGTGGTATGACTTGTGCCTGGGTAGTACGCAGGTATGGTTGTGTGTGTGATGTGTATGTGGTGTGTGATTGTCTTGTGTGTGTTGTTGTGTGCATGGGCTGTGAACTGAGAATGGTGTTTGGGTTTAGAATCAGATGATATTCTTGTGTGTACCTTCTGCCACAGGTATGTATACTTGGGTGTATGAATTCATGTTGTTAATGTGTGTCAGGTCGTGCCATGAATGGAAGGTTACGTATTTTATGTGGTTTTTCTACCTTGGGGATAGTAGTTAGACATGGGTGTTGGTGTTGCATATATAAAGGGTATAACTGGTGTGTTTTAATTTTGGGGACATTATTTTTGGGGTTATACATCATGTATTGCATGCACGTGTATATATTATGGCTACATGTCCTACGGTGTATGAATTTGTGTTAATGTTAGAGCATGATTACAACGCAAATGTCAAATGCGACCCCGAACCGAGAACACGAAATTGTTCGACCAAATTATTGGTATTTAATATTAATTATATATTACATGAAACTCAGGTTAATTGGAACTCGATCCTTTATACTTACACTTATTTGTTGCAACACACTCGAGGTGAGTTTTCACGACCCCTGTTTTACATTACTTTCCTTTTGGGGGAGAAAACATGCAAACTTATTTATAAATGGTTTCTAGTATATTGTTTATCGCCTGTTACGTTAGTGCAAACATACTTAAAAGTCCTTACATTCTCGAACCGTTAGTAATGTGTAGCGAGGTAATTCTGAGTAGTACTACTGGGTTTGATAAACCCCGCCCAGGCTAGTTGCGCTAGCTTGATTGGAGGTCAAACGGGTGCGTTATTGACCTAACATTTGTCACTGTCTAGTTAGACGTGACGGGAAGGCAACAAACATACAAACAGTCAGCTTCGGTTTGAAACGCTAACTAACTTGATTATAGGCTAGCTACCTATCAATATGCTTTAATTACTTTACCATTCGAACAGTTACAAACATTTTTATTTGTTATTAAACCCGTGAACTCACCAACTTTATGTTGACACACTTTAGCATGTTTTCTCAGGTCACAGGAACGCTTAAGCTCATGTTAGTTAAAGAATGCACTCAGGACATGCATCATCAAAGTCATTTATTTTGCTTTGAACATTTTATTTGGCATAGTACTTTGGGAACTTCTAGTATTGGTTTACATTTGTCTTTACGCTTCCGCACTGATGTTTATTTTGTTTATGTTCACTCTGATTTAAAGTTCAAATGTTTATTTAAATTCATATAGTGTCGTTTGATATGACCGTGTCGGAGATCTGGTTTGTCACACGGCTCGCGGTAAAACCCCGATGTGGAATTTGAGGGTGTGACAAAACTATATATGTATACTAATGTCTATAAACTTGTAATGTATATTTTTTAATCTTTTTTCTCTAAAAATAACGACTTTCATAGTTTAAATAAGTTAAATAAAAATGGCATAATTTTGTATTAAAAAAGAATTTGTTCACTATTAGTAGATAAAATGATTCCATTCACTTCTGAATCCCAAACTATTCGATTATGGATCAGTACACAAAGATGTAAGCTGAATATCACTTCGGCAATTTTTGAACCAATTTAATAGTTAAAAGTCATCATTTAAATATAATAAAAATAAAAAAATAGACAACAATTCACAAGTACATCTATCATAAACAAGTTTAATAACTATAAATATGAAAGTACACTGGTGATTGGTTTTTTGTGTTATTATCCTATTTAATATTAAGAAAATATAACATTATTATGAAGTTATACATACGATTTGGATCAAAACGATTTTAGCATCCCTTGGAGTGCCAAATATTTGGTACTTGTATATATATATGAAGTAGTACAAACTATTTGGTTATGAATTGTGACATTTGCACTGTCAGGGGTAAATTAGTACTACACAGGAACAAACCATTGGGTTGGGACATTTGGGCCAATTTAGAATTTCACACATTGAACATTCCTCATGCCATAAGAAGACAACAATAAACACCCAAAGAGAGGATGCAATCAATACAAAAGAGAAAGGAACCCTTGTGTCTTTAGCCTTTAAAGAGGTCAACTCTTCATCAACTTTTCCATATTTACTTTTCTTCCCTACATTGCATAGATGGTTGACCAGTATCACCAAAACTTTGATTTTCCGGTGATGTTGTCAACCTCTTATTCAAGTAATATTTAAAATATAAAAATTCTTAGATAAAATGAATATAATTATTGATTTTGTGGCGCTAATATGAAAGTATTAATATTACCTTGATTTCACAAATAAAACATAAAGTTTTTGATACAGACAACGTTGATAACCCTTAAGTTATGGCAATAGTTATTTTGTGTATCAGCGAATGTATGCTCAATACTATTGTCCTCCAACACAAACATTTCCAATAAATGATTCACGCATTAATTTTTTAAGAGAAGATTAGATCATCCCGATATAAGAATGTGTTATGAGTTCATTCGCAGGAATATATATCATGATACACTAATAAAATTTTACTAGTTTGTCTTATGTGAACTATTTACACAACTAGGCAATATTGAAATCACAATGCCCTACAAATGTTTTACATATTTATTTTGTGATAAACGATAGAGTGATTAATTTTGGGTCTTTTAAGATGAGTAACTAAGACACGTGACAATTATACTATATATTAACTAGGTTAGAGTCCATGTATTACATGGGTGGAAAAGTAAAACATGTTAAAATCATTAGTTTTATAAATATCTTATTTTTCTAGATGTTATAAGTTTTTAATGAAATAAAAATATAATTAATATTATGAAAATTATAACAAATAATGAAATTAAAAACTATTATGCTATCTTTAAAGATAAAATATAGTTGAATCATATAATTTTGTATGTATTATAAATTGTTAAAATAAAAATAATTTATATTTTAGATTTTTGATAGTTTAATTTTGCTTAAAATAATTATCATTTAATATGAGAAAAAGAAGAAACACAAATATAGATATAGTTGTTAAACATATTTAGTAATAGAGCAAAGTCAAATTAATTGTTATGATTTTCACATTTATTATGAGATAGAGGGGGGAATAATTTTTTTGATATTCTAGAATGATAACACGTGTCATATGATATGCTAGAATGATGACACGTGGTTTCAAAAAATCTTTTTTTATTATAGTTATAGATTAGTAATTTGAGAACTATAATTTTCATTTGGCTCCAACTTAACTATTTAACTTATTATTTTTGTAAAATGGCTCCCGGTCATGTGAAGAATAGCTAGACAGGGGGATAGGATACCTAAAATCACTTTTAATGTACTTTCCATTTTATGCAAATATAATAATAATAATAATAATAATAATAATAATAATAATAATAATAGAAATAATAATAATAATAATAATAGTATCAATGATAATAATAATAATATCAATAATAATAATAATATCGATAATAATAATAATATAATAATAATAATAATAATAACACTAATAATAATAATAATAATAAAAATAAAAATAACAATAATAATAACAATAATAACAATAATATAATAATAATAATAATAATAGTAATAATAATAGTAGTAATAATAATAATAATAGTATAATAATAGTAATAATAATAGTAATAATAATAGTAATAATAATAGTAATATAATAGTAATAATAATAATAGTAATAATAATAGTAATAATAATAGTAATAATAATAGTAATAATAATAATAGTAATAATAATAATAGTAATAATAATAATATTAATAGTATTAATAATAATAATAATAATAATAATAATAATAACAATAACAATAAGAACAATAACAATAAGAACAATAATAATAATAACACTAATACTAATAATAATAATATAATAATATAATAATAATAATAATAAAATAATAATAATAATAATAATCGTGTTTTTTCATTTGATCTAAATAATGTATTTAAAACCAAGATGAATGTCAAAATAGATTTTGTTAATTTTTGAGTTTATCCATCTAGGTTTTATTTTTTTTATGTGATCAGCCATAAGATTTTTAGTGTTAGGGATATAAGTTTTTTTAAAAGAAGTCATATTCAAAATTGAGTCTTTTTTATATTGTAGGCTAT
This sequence comes from Flaveria trinervia, assembly GCA_025506515.1. Taxonomy (NCBI): domain Eukaryota; kingdom Viridiplantae; phylum Streptophyta; class Magnoliopsida; order Asterales; family Asteraceae; genus Flaveria; species Flaveria trinervia. The sequence goes on along the minus strand of CM046452.1, from coordinate 80,034,563 downwards.
AACGAGTGCAATTATTGTTGCGTTACTGCGACAAACCCGACAAACTGAACCAATTATCAGTGAACATTATGGTTTTCGGTATATGTATTATCGGAACCAGAATTGGTATTCACTTTAATGGTTTCCGATGAGTCAAACCGAACATAAACAAAATCGTGTCGTGTAAGATAGGGGAAATGAACCAAACTCCTATGAGCGTAGTGTGAGAGAACACAGTAGTGAGTTTTATTAGAAAACTTCGAAAAAATATAAATTTAAATCATATTGATAGTGTAGGTTACAATAAAAATGTTATATAATCTAAAAACTTAAGAAACATTGTGCACTTAACACATGTCCTTATATATTTTAAAGATGTTGACATTTTAGTTATTGTGGCAAATACGTCAGCTCGTTGTGTCTTATATGTTCATTATGTCAAATATCAATTTAATGTGTCATGCATTTTACATCATTTATTATATGTATTCATTGTTGTGTTTTACGTTTTAGATCATCTTTAGTTATTTTTATCATTGTTATTATGGATTATATAAACTTGTTGTTTATTAATGTGTTTTACAAAAAAAATACACGATGATATATTTCAAACCTCATAGTATTGAAAATAATATAATGTGTTATTTTTATCATTGTTTTTTATAAATTATTTAAACTTGTTATTATCTATCATTATATTTTATATTTAGAAGTACACAATTATGTTATCTCACAATTTTATTTTTTTAAAACTCATAGTGTTTAAGATAATACAATAACAATATAACACAATATGTTATGGTATTATTTTTAATATATTAGATTAATTAATTATTCCAATTATTATTGTGTTTTACTAATAGAGATACACGACATTGTTATTCTATGATTATATATTGTTTTTTGAATTCATCATTTTAAAATATACAATAGTATTCTGAAACACATAGTAACTAACAAAAATATACAATGAACTATACTAATGTAAGGCCCCGTTTTCGGGATGCTTACAACTGGTCATTCATTGCACATAAAACATATATTTTCATTAAATTAAAGAAAACATTGCAGCGGAATCATCAAAATAGACATCTCATTTCATTATAAAAGCTTTTGCAAAACAATACATCGTTATCAAGTTACAAAATACGTGTTGCATTACATCATAAAAGCATTATAAAAATGGATGCCATCCAAAAGAGCTAAGTAGCCACCCCGTGCCATCCTCAGTAACATTACCTGCCAACTGGAAACACATAAAAGTCAGCGTTGCTGAGTGAGTTATAGTTTTATAATAAAACATACTTTACTTTTGTTAAAACTGTTCTTTAATTTTGCATGTGATCACACATCATACGTACACATAGATATATCATTATTATCTTCATCATTTGTTCATACTTTCTATCAATCATCGTACGTCATTACCATTCACTTTCATTACTTTTATTCTCATTCATTCTTACTTTCTTACTTTCATTCATACGTTCATCATTACTTCATTTAATTCAATCAAAAACCATGAACTTTACCCTACCGTCATGCATAAAGCGGATACTGGGCTGAAGTCTATCATAGACCTTCTGTCATGGCGCACAGCAGCCTGGCCACAGTATCTAGGGGTAAATTCAGGTATACCATTATCATGTGCTATACCCACCGTCATGCATAAAGCGGATACTGGGTCGAAGTCTATCATAGACCTTCTGTCATGGCGCACAACAGCCTGGCCACAGTATCTAGGGTAAGCGACAAAGGTTCTATACAAATGGTCGGTCATAAAGATGGACCCGGTGTGCATCCTTCTCGGGTAGCTAACCCACACACCATTGGACTAACACCCTATATTGAGGCGTGTTCCGACATACAAGGCTTGCAAGACTTACATTACTTTCCTTCGTTCATTAATACATGCATTCATTCATCATGTTCCTCTTTCATTATCTTCCATTTTATGTTACATAATATTTTTATTTCATTCATTAACATTCATCGCAAGGCCACGGAAGACAATCATACAAAGCAAGAAACAACAACATAAACATACATCATCACCATGCACGGCACCATCATACATACATAACGTACATCATCATACATGCCCATCATAACGCCTATTGTCACACCCCAACCTTGACGGCGGAAACGTCGAGGAGTGAGAGTTAAGATCGTTCACAGTCACATAACGCTATTAATAACCCAAATATAAATTAATCATAAAATTAAATTGTATCATTACAAGCTTAAGTCTCAAAGAAATAAAAACATAACATAAAAGATAACAAGTCATTTTAATTCACTTATTTATCTAGGTCCATTCCTAGATGTGTAAGCTTTAATGTGTAGAAATCAAGCGTGAGTATTTCTATACCCCTTTTTGCTTATTTTCACACTTTGGGGTGAAACATGTTAACTTATTATCATTGCACTTGTAAACTTATTTGAGACTTGTAATCTTTATGGCAATTCATCATGCAAAGTTGTGGTTAGTTGAACTTTTGTGGTTACCATGTTATGGCGTTATATGTACAATCATTAACTATTGTTAGCCCAGCGAAGTCATAGATCTATGGGCAAAACAAGCCTACATTGGTTGATCCAAGTACACTTAGCTGATCGTATAATCTTGTAAACATTTGAGACTTGTAAAACTTTGTCGAGGCTTGGTTGTTGCATTGTTCATAACATCCCTAATCACTTTATTCACTAACTTATGACTTGGATTGCCATCTTTTATATAATCTATGTATTTAAAACTATGGAATGCTCACCAACATTATTGTTGACTTTTTATTTTTAACATGTTTCAGGAAATACTCAAGCTTGATTTCTACACATTGAAGCTTACACATCTAGGAATGAACCTAGATAAATAAGTGAATTAAAATGACTTGTTATCTTTTATGTTATGTTTTTATTTCTTTGAGACTTAAGCTTGTAATGATACAATTGAATTTTATGATTAATTTATATTTGGGTTATTAATAGCGTTATGTGGCTGTGAACGATCTTAACTCTCACTCCTCGACCTTTCCGTCGTCAAGGTTGGGGTGTGACACCTATGACCTCAAAAGTCAACTTAAATGAACCCCCGGGAACCTCCCAAGTCAAAGCCTACCTCTACGCATCTTCCCGAAAGTCAGAAAGTTGAACTATGCTTTTTCGGGCGCACGAGTCCTATTTGGGCGTATGGGCACCCTTCAGTCGCATGGCCTCCCAGGCAACTGAACACTTAGGCAAATGAACACAAGGCGAATGGACCCTATGCGGATGGTCACTATGGGCAAATGAACACAATGCGGATGAACACCAAGGCGTATGGACCTCAGTCGCATGACTCCCATGCGAATGAACCTTAGTCGCACGACTCACATGTGTATGAACCCCAGTCGCACGACTAACATGTGAATGAATCTCAGTCACATGTCATTCGGTCGCATAGCCCTAGCTGATGCAGAATACAGTTCATC